>JARHVA010000836.1:820000-1055000 GCA_037957365.1 Torreya grandis | reverse complement strand
ATAGATATTTTGGTCATTGACATTCCAGAAGTTTATGGCCTATTATTGAGTAATAATTGGTCAAATACTAGATAGGTACATGGCCACTAACTTCTCACACATGTGGTTGCCTTGGAAAGGAGTAACCAATCAGATTTGGGTGGATCAATAACCAAAGATGAAATTGAAAATATAGACTTCACATCTCCACATGCAATAGTATACACATTTACTACCAATCAAGATCTTAATGAATAATAATTTGAAGTTATTTATCAGTTATGGACTCTATTTTGATGGAGCTAGATCAAAATAAGGTTTTGGTGTTGGTGTAGCCATGATAGACCCATATGATAAGTAGTACCTAACTACGTATAAGATGTAGTTTCCTTGCACCAATAATAGAGATAATTATGAAGCTCTAATCCTTGGCCTAAAGTTCACACTAAAACATAACATCAAATAACTACAAATCTTTGGTTATTTTGAGCTGGTTGTTGATCATATCAAAAAGAAGTATTTGTTGACCATTTTTCCCCATAAGCCAAAATGGGTCAACCCCCTATAGCCAAAATGGGTCAACCCCCTATAGCCAAAATATCTATAGGGGCTTTTTATAATATTATAGGGTATGTTAAAGTTCATCTGGTGTCATTCCTTATTCCATTATGGTTTAATCATATTCTAGCTTGGTTATTGTGTCTTTTGGTGTCTAAGGGACCATTTTAGAGTCATTTTATGCAAGTGTTATGTCTTCATGGTGATCAATGTAGTTAGGGCATGGATCAGGTTATTAATGGATGTCATAGAGAATGTTTTAGAGACCTTATGGGATGTTAAGAGTTCTTGGAATGATTTAGGAATCTCCTATTGTTCATTCAATTCTTCATTTTATTCATCTTGACATCTTGGGTCTAGTGGCAAAATGGGCAATTTGTTGAGGCTAGATCTCATATATGTGGACAAGTCAAGAGGAATTGGTCATATGGGTTTGTTCACTTTTATACCAAGCTCATATGTGCCAAATATCAAGTCCTCTACCTAAGTTCACCAAAAGTTACAAAGGTCCAAAGTTAGCTCTTCAATCACTTTTTGTTTGTTTTCCCATACTTAGCCATTTTCAAGAAGGTTCTAGCAAAGCTGAGTGAGCACTTTTACAAAGATATTGCATGTATGGTAGTTGTAAGGGAAATTAGTCACATTGGTTTATTCACCTTGGTCCCAAGTTGTTATGTGCCAAGTTTGAGGTCCTCCATCGACACACAAATAGAGTTATACATGTGCAAAGTTGGGCTCCTAGGTATTTTTGTTAGTTTTTCCCATACTTAGTCATTTGAGCTCAGTCATCACCAGGACATCATGCAAGATCAAGTCAAATCATTTTTATCTTTGCTTAGAAATAATCACATGATTATTAGATCATGTGTAATTATATTTCTACATGCTAAGATCATTCTTAAACAAATTTAGACCCGCGTGAACTTTCTGGTTTGAGTTAGGAGATTTAAAAGTTGGCCCTGTATAGTGAGACATTCATGCTAACATCAAGTTTAAGCTTGAACATGAACTAGTCATTGGATTTCAAACTATAGATCTCGACAAGATCAATGACCTACACTTCATCGTACGTAGATGATCTAATGAAGCACAATGAAGTCAAAATGTCAAAAGGAACTCTAAGTGAGTGTGCAAGTGACAAGTGTCACATTCACGAAGCTTGTTAGATAGAGACACAATGAGCATAATCTAGTTAAAGTTAATGTTCAATCTTGTCAAAAGATTTAATGGTTTGTGCTCAATTATGTAAAATAGATCCAATGATATGAGATGATTCAAATAGTCAGATAACTCAAGAGATCAACACATGGTATAAGCACGTAAACTAACAGACTGATATCAAGATCCTAAGGATTAATGTGCATTTGACTCATGGAATAAGTAGGGACAAGGTTAATAATGCAAAGGTAGATCTAAGGGATCACACTCATTTAGACTTGGTAGATCTGATGGAGAGAATTAGAGTCAATGTGTCAATGAGCCAAGTCGAGCATCGACAACCAATGAAAATTAAGGTCAAGAGTAATGACAAGCCCAGGGTTTTTGATGGAGGTTAAGAATCCATTTTCAGCCATGGAAATAAAGGGAATGGAGTGGTTGAATCTACCAATAATAATCTGATGGATGCCATCAATAAATCATCCCAAGATAAACCAAGAGAATAACATATCTTTTTGAAGCATGCATTATGAGTAGACTTAATTAGACACAAGCAAGATCTCAAGGCTTCACCTTTTTCTCTAGTGTATGGGAAACAACCAGTCTTTCCCATTATTCTTAATATACCAATGTACCCATTTATGCAAAAGTTCATGAGAGAAGATGAAATAATACAATATAGACTACTTGATATAGTCTAGATGGAAGATGTAATAATTGAAGCACTACAAAACTTCAGTAAACATCAAGATATTTTCAAAAGATAGTCTGACAAGAGATTTAAGATCAAAGCCTTTAGGACTTTAGACCTAGTGTTGCTATAGGATAAAGCACATGTGAATAAAGGACAACATGATCAGTTCACTCCTTTGTGGATTGGGCTTATCAGATATCATAAATCCTAAGTAATAATGCCTTTTTCTTGAAGGACTTTCAAGGGAATGACCTTGTATTTTGAGTCAATTGATAATTTTTGAAACATTGTTTCATGGTTTCTCCAATTGGAGATACTTTTGAGTGATGGTAAGTGGAAATGTAGAAGTAGAAGTAGATTAGATTTCTTATTTTCAAGATTAAATTTCCTATTTTGTATATTAGTCTTTCTTGTTTTCTACATTTTAATTTGACCAAATTAGTTTTATGCTTTCTTCATTAGTTTTATATATTGTAGAATAGACCCAATAATTTTCTATGCTATAACTACAAAAGACTTTACAAATACAAGGGGATGATTTACAAAGATTGGTTTCCATTAGAATTTATTCTAGTAGCACTAGAGATTCTGGGATTGAGGTATGTACTATGATTGAATTAAGTTATGCTTGGAATGAATGAGTTTACAATACCTCTAAGATTTACTCTGATATAATCATGTAAATTTTAAAAAGAATTTTCATTTCCAAGAATTAAATGCACTATTATATATTAACACTTAGATGAAAGATAATAAATATATAAATAGAGACACACTAACATGGATGTATTGATTAAAATATACATACTCACAACTAATGGTGATTCCTAACATTTATTCTGTCTGTGTTTCAAAAAAAACATTATCATACAATATGATAGAAGATGGTTGATTTAAGTAATATCTACCAGGTTTATGGATGTTTGGATAGCATAGAGCAAGGTTTTGAGTGAAATAAGAGTTATCTATGTTGGGGATATGGACCCTTGGCTGACAATAGAGTAATGCCCAAGCTTCCTTTACTATTTGATTACAAAATATGAGATCAAAATGAAACCTATAATGTTTGTTCAAGTCTTTTTTAAAACTCTCAAAAATAAGGAAATTCATTTTTCAATAAATTACACATTCCAATCTAAGGAATGGAAAGGGTAAGTTTGTTGCATAAGGAAGTAAGACTCTTTTTTTAGGATTTAGTTTGTTTATTATTTTATAGGTAGGACTAAATTTTTGTTATATTGCATTACTGAGATTTTGGGTTCTCAAATACTAAGGAGTATTTTCCCCTCTGAGTCGTTATTTGTTGTGTTCTAACACACACACACACACCCTATTTTAAAATTCAATAGGGACCCACTTTTGATTGAATACCATATTCAAGGTCTTATGAAACAAAAGTCTATGACATGGAGTTTGAAAAGTACAAGCTTAAGGAATTTATTTGACACTAAGAGGAATTTATTTTCTCCTCTTGATTTATATTATTTTCTTGATGTGATTAACATGTATCTATTTCAAATTTGTAGTATATTTCAAAGTTTTAATAGAATTAGAGTTGTGTCTAAGCCATATTATGTGATTTAATTTTCACCTTCGATTTTCCTTTAGCATTATGGTTATGAACATGTTTAATTTGTTATTTAAATAGATAACTGAGTTAACATGTTACACTTTTAGTTTTTTTTTGTCTATGTTGTATCTTAAACATGTCATTTCATACTTAAGCATTTTGTGGAACATCTTGGAGCTCATTTACTCTTACCACATGACATCATTCTTCTCATTTGGAGCCAAAGTAAAGAATATATGTCATCGAACAAGAGGATTACTGAGATCTTTCCAAGTGTCATCATCCTACTCACCCAATGATGACATCAATAGAGACATTTATATAGTTGATATTAGGTAAGTGGATCACTGAGAGCCATCCATGTGTCATCATCTCACTCACCAATATTGATATTAACATATGTATTTGTACAATTGATCTTAGGCAAATAAATCATTGAGAGTCATCCACATGTCACCATCTCGCTAACTTGGAGGTGATATTAACAGATTTCCTTTTATAGTTGATCCAAGATAAGCATATCACTGAGATCCATCCATGTATCACCATCGTGCTAAGTTGGAGGTGATGTCAATAGAGGCATTTATATGGTTGATCCCAGGTAAATGGATTATTGAGATCCATCCACATGTCACCATCTTGCTAACTTAGAGGTGACATCAACAAAGTTCATTGTATGGTTGATCTAGGTAAGTCTATCACTGAGAGTCATCCATGTGTCACCATCCCACTAAACCAAAGGTGACATCAATAGAGCTTCTTATATAGTTGATCCTAGGTAGGTAGATCACTGAAAGCCATCCACATATCACCATCATGTTAACCCAGAAGTGACATCATTAGATGTATTTGTATGGTTGATCTTAGATAATTTCATCACCAAGATCTATCTACATGTCAACATCCTACTAACCCAAAGGTGATGTCTATAGAGTTCTTTGTATAGTTGGTCCTAGGCAAGTAAATCATTGAGAGCCATCCACATGTCACCATCCCAATAAACTAGAGGTGACATCATCAGAGTTCCTTATATGGTTGATCTTAGGCAAGCAGATTAATGAGATCTTGCCAAGTGTCATCATCACCCCTAATCTATGGCTAAAGGAACAAACACGTGCCCTTCACAACCACATAAGTAACTAAAAAAGACACCAATATTAAGCCCAAAAGAGCAAGAAAGATATATTTGTCATATTATCATGACTAAGCATCTGGGAACAACCAAAATAAGCCACATGGAAATAAAATCCATGAAAATTGTCATGGAAATTCAATTCGAAAGAATAAATAGCAAACAAAGCAATGAAAGCCATTGATTTTGCATGAATTAAAAGATTAATACATTTAATTATCTACCATTACTACATTGATGACAACTTTTACCACATCTAAAATAATGGTGCCTATTCTCATTGTAACTCAAGTTACAACAACAGTTCCATGCACTTTAGTTACTATTACCACATCATTTTAGTCCTCCAGCAGTGACACATCAACACCCCTTTAAAAATACATATGCATTTCTAAGTTTTGACTAAGTTGGAATGTTGATTCCTAATTTATTTTTCATACATATATTGTATTTTAGTCACATAATTATATTACAGTTAGGCACAATTGTACATGCATTCCTTGCATGATAATAGGCACCTCATTCTATTTTTGTACATGTATACTTTACATAATGATTGGCATACAATGTTATTTTTGGAGATGTAAATTTAGACTTCTATTTCGAGGATGAGGCCTTCCCCTTCCCCAAGCTTCTATATATTTGTATTTTCCCAATCCAAAAGGGAGGAGAATTTTAGCTATTAAGATTAATAATTTTTTTATAGGCAAGTTCTATATTTATTCTTGATGTGCAAACCTTGATTCTTCTCCAAACTTGTGGATTGTGTAAGAAGTGTTGTCATTCTGATATCTTAGTTTTTTGGTTGTTCATGAGTTGTCATTTAAATACAGTCATTCTAATTGTGCTATTGTTGATTTGAATTTCCTTTTATGTGTTAACACAATCTTAAAAATGTGACAACCTTTGATTATATCTCCTTAAGTTTACTATTTTTTTTGGATGTTTAATTGTGCTTGATTATTGGTATGCTCTTATCAGCTTGTAACAAACATTTATCTCTAATTACTTATCCAACCTTTAGTTTAAGTGATGGTTTATAAAGGTTTCATCTTATTTGGTCCACATGCTTCCTTTTCTACCTTAACTTTCCCTCTTTTTGAGTTTCTTTTAGTCATATCCACCTTATGTTAGATCTATCACCTATCCATCCATCTTAAGTAGATTTAAATTTATACATAGCCAACCCATCTATGATAAACAAACTATTTCACTCCTATTATTTGACCAAAATTATTTTTACAAAACCGAATACCCCACAACTCATGCCTTGGAGTGAATATTCATTCATATATCCTAAAACGTTAGAGATTACCCCGTAAGGTTTCTAGAGTGTACATAAAACCCACATCAACACTCGTAATTATTATATAATTAATTTAGGAATTAGAGAGAAATTAGTGGTGTAAAAATAATGGGCAAATCAACATGATAAAAGAAGAGATTTTCATGCTAAATTAGGTCCCTAAAAATGAGCTATTTAATTTGAATTATTATATGGAGCTAAATTTGGATGTCAATACTGCTAAATTTGGATGCCAATACTACTATAAATATACCACCTGAGCATTTTGTACAATGACTCTATTGACTAAAACTAGATGTATATAATTCAATGATTCTTGGAGATGGTGTGGGACCATTATGAGTTCAACTAACTTTTTGATTTAGTAACAAGTATATTGCTAATAGAGTCAGATATCGGGTATAAAGTATATTGGATCTAGATTTTGGATCAGTTACCTAATTCTATAAATTTTAGCTTTGTAGCCACAAACACTTGTGTTGATTTAGGATGGTTGTGTTGAAACTACTAACTCAAAAATAGCTATCTAGTACAAAATACATGATAAAATTGGATGCAAACCCCTGGATGCTTATGTGTTCTATGTCAGCTTCACTTTGGTATATTTAGATCTGGGTCATGGATTATTGCTCCCTATCAAATAAGAAAAATGTTGTTATTCATATTCAAGGTGGATATGTAAAAAATGGGTTAGTGGGCACATGGTGTTGAGCTACCCCAAATACCCCTTTGTTAACGAGCATTGCCTACATATTCAATACTCTAAAGAGGGCCTCCAACTTATATATTTCTCCCCTATGTGTCATCTTGTGTGTGAATCATGCCATGTGTATAAGTACATAAAGTGACCTAGCTTGTAACTTGGAAAATATGACTCATAGAGTGTTCCTTCAGTACTTGAAAACTATGTATATGTTGTCATTTTGACTAATATGTAAATAAAAGAAAATATGGAATCTTTACTCACTTGAGTGCTTAATTGAGTGTTTTTTAGTCTGTGCTAAGTGAGAAATGAATGAGGATTGATCTTTTATTTATACCAATCCTTTTGGATAATATCTCATATAAAATCACTTAAGCTAACCTTTAGGATATGTTTCATTTGTAAATTACATGACTTTAGGTCATTAGACACTTGTGTTGGAATACGACACCTACGTCGATGGAGGTGTCTGACTAGGATAAAGTGTCTGGGTAGTTGGAAAATAAGTGCAAGTCCAAAACTTGCAGAGATGGAAGATAAGTAGGTTTATAACATTATGGGTAAAATAAAATCCCTAGTCATCAGAATAACATCTAGCAAGATTCAATCTTCAGGTTCATCAACTAATTTTTATACAACCTACTTCTCAGGGACTTCTTTTGAAAAATTCAATATTTATGTTTTCATCCATTACCACAACACCTCAATATTGTGTTTTCTACAAAGTCTCTAATCGAGCTTACATATCTCTCATCAATCTTGCCAGATCTAAAAGTCTTAATGCTCAAACCACTATCCACCTTCTTGTATTCAAGCCACTTAAGTTTTCCTTCTATTCCATTTCCATAGAAATTAAATATCTTCTACACCTTTTATCCAACGATATTTTTGGAAGATGTCTACAAATAATTTCTACCCACACTCATAAATTTTGAAAGAAACACTAACTAACAAGGACTAAAATTTTACTCTAACACCAACTGATGCAATCATAGTTAGGGTTCTCAATTAAGAGATGTCTTATACCATGTAACCTCAAAATACTCAATGGAAGATGTGGGAATAAAATAGATTTTTGTGTGTGAATACAACTTGCACTTACAATGAAAATAACATAGTGCTACATAATATCAAAGGAGATGTGTTTACAATATCATATCCTCATATCTCTTCTATAAACTATATTCTTATGCTCATTAGCCATTTGGTTCAAATGTATGTTATAGATCAGAGGGCCATCTATCTCTGGCTTGAGGCCTATAAAATTGAAGATGGATGAACACCCCTATATATAGACATGGCCAATAATTACAACTATTTCATTGACAACCTAATATATATAACTTAGTTGGGGGCCCAACCAAGGAGGCAAACGAGCCTATATATCTTTGATGCCCTAAATATAGTTTTTCCTACCCTATATCTAAGGTAGTATGTATATTCTTTAGCACTCGACCTCTAGATGGAAATATGAACCCATATACATGTTTATATAGGAATAAGACCCAACTACTTACAATAATGCTTAGAAACCCTCTAACATTAGTAACTATTTGTAGCACATCACCGTGCATGACAAACATTACATGTCCTTTACAATTCTAATGCACCTTAACTCATCTCAAGATAAGGCATCATGATGAAACATATCAAAAAATTGTATTAAATGAATATGCAACAACTTTCCATGATTCCAAGAATTAATTATAAATGGTAATGAATTGCAATAGCTCTTTCACCATAATACATCACAATAACATATGCGTCCAGCCCAAGTTGCACATAAGATAGGTCACATGGACATCACAACCTCACAATGTTAATTTGTAACACTTCACAACCAAAGGATACATGGAAGACTCCTTGAGCAATGATCCTCATATTTGCACCAACATCCTGCATAAGACATTGAAAGTTTGTGCACTATAACTTGCAAGACTTCAATTGAGACGAGTGTTGAAGTAAACAAAGACCTTCAAAACATACTCGTGCAAAACTTTGTAAGAAACTAATCCAAACAATGCACACCATCAAAGGTTCCATAAATTTTTACAAAGAACTAGTGTGCATGCAAAGGTGATGCAAAACGACACAAAGAAACTTGTGCACAACTTTGAACTTATGTAAATCATAAAAAATAATATTTTTACTAAGTGTTAGACTAGATTTTTTGTGTTCATGTAGGACTATATGTAAACCCAGATGTTTTTCATCAAATTTTTTAGAGATTTAGGCCATGACAAATAAATAGTTCACATAATAAATTAGATTATATAATTTAGATAAAATAAACTAAGAAGATTATATCAAATTATATGATTCAAATAAATTATATTAATAAAAAATAATATTTAACACTGACAGTTATATATATGTAAAACTATGTTATATGAGAAAATATATTTTATATAAATTCAATTTAAATAAATGAATAATGAAAAAATATAAAACTTGATAGGAATAGACTCCTAATTTGTAGGAGATCCCCCCATATACATATACATATACACATATATATATCATTCTATGAATAAAATATACTTGTTATGTGTCACTCTATATATATATATTTCATTTGATATCAAAGCACTCTTTGTTTGTGCCATGATGGAGAAGTAAAATGGAAAGGGGCAGCTCTTTGTTTGGATTGTTGCCCCATTTTATGACATTCTATGTGATAAAAAATGTTTGTAGTTTAATTTTGTGAAAGTTAAGAATTTTCTGCAGTTTTAAAGATAGTTTTTTTTTTTAAATATTTGCGTGGATCTTTGAGCATCTAATTACGTGGGTATTTGTTAGTTTTGTCTGTCCATCTTTAACATTTAATTCTTAAAAATTACAGCTTATATCATCATCATCAAACATGTGTATTGAAGGCTTTTGTCAGAATAATGGATTTTCTGTCAACACCTGCGCAGAATGGACGGCTGCATGGCTCTCCCGAGCCTAAAATTCAAGATCAGTGCCTCTTTAGGTATATATATATATCAATATATATATATATCAAAAAATATATATATATATATATATATATATATTGAGTGCTAAATTTCAGATCTTTTGTAGGTTCATCTCGTATGAAGAATCTGCGTTCTTATGGATAGAGCTTCTGTCTGGATTATTCTTAACTGTCATCCCATGTTGACTATTACCTGCACGCTATGACTACCTACGTGTGGATTTTTCATTGAAATACATTTCTACATGAGATTTGTCAATAAATAAATATAATTTTTTATTATGTATTATAAGTTGTTTTGTAGATCATAAATAAGACGTTTGGTATTGTAGACTTTAAAATTAGCAGTTGTTTCGATAGTGCAATAAAACGTAGAGGTGAAATAAAATTAGTTTATATTTGGTTTGTTGTGATGATAAATTGTTTTAGTTTGTGTTTTTTCTGTAAGTGTTTGTAGTTATTGTTCTCTAATTTTTTTTTTGGTTTAAAATCACGTAATGTAATTTTCAATTTCTTTAGTTGGTTTTGTTGAAATGTCATCTAATATTTATTTTAATTTGTATATACAATAAACATTTGTTATTTTATATATTATATAATTTATATTAACATTAGATTGTTGAATTTATATTTTAATATTATATCAATTTGTATAATTTTTATGGATGATGAAATTGTCAAAGCTGTAAAACCCAATGTATGTAATAGTAGTTTTGAATATCTCTCTCTATTTATTTTGATTATATTCAACATTGATTACAACACTAAAGTTCTTATGAATGATGTGGAAGAGGTATTTCTGTCAATCTTTTCTCCTTGATTTTTGAAGATTTACATATTTACTTTCTTTCAATCTTGCAAAGTGTTACAAAGGTAAATGCAGGAGAGATGCACATGTCATTGATTGCACGTACTCTTGATATGGCATTGAATGTTAATCCTTAGCACTCAATATCTACAATGTCAATTGTTGCCTTATTGAGTGTCATTCATTGTGCTTTGTGTATGGTTAGTGCCCATGCCATTTTTATAGGCATTTGCCTATGATTGCCTAGTTTAATAGGATAAACTGGTACATGTGTTGGATTCTTTGCATCCCATGGGCGGCCAAAATAATTTCTAAATGCAACAATTGCATTTATGGGTAGGAAGCATGACTTTGAATCTGAGTTGAAGACGATGTCTCCAATTTCTCCAATATCTCCATTAACTAATCTTGCTTTCACCCATAAATTGGATGTTAGCATAATTTTTTGTTTCTTACATAGAAGCACAACTAGCTCAAGTTGAGTGTCGTTGTGATTACATGTATTTGTTTGTCTACTTTGTTTGGCTCTGCATAAAGCAATTGGTATGTTAAGTGATTTAAACATTTATTTATTATGCATTATTGTCAATACATTTGTTGCATACAAATGTGTAGAGCTTTTAAAATTTTCCTGTTATTTCAGAGGTATGGTTGATGTTGTTCTAGACATGAGCATATTCTAATCTTCCTCTATTAGGTTTACATTTTTGATGTTAGTTAACAAATCCCTAAATTGTATTTGATTTGTTGTGCATCCCCGTTGGTGAAAATTTGTTTCTAATGTAACAACTATATCAAATGTGCACCATAATATGTGCCCAAAAGATCTGCTTGCATACATTGGAATGTCATTTATAGGTGGGAGCTATCCTAGGTCTCCAATGAGTATAATTGAGTAGCCGCCAAAGTCTTTGTTATTTTACTGAGAAAATTCTTCATGCAATTGATTATTTATCTTACCGAGCATCTATGGCCCTATAAAGCTCATTTTATCTATGAGCACATATTAAATGTGTCTCATTTCTTCTTGGAAAGTTGTTAACATTTGTCCCTTCAGCACTTTAATTTCTTGGATAGGGATATGGACTGAATGTATTGTTGATGCATTTATGTTAAATGCTGCTATGCTTATCGAAGAAAGAATAATTAGGGGAGACTTATTGTTTCCTAGAAGCTTATCTAGGGTGTGTTTGATTGTGCTTATCAAGATTTACTTGTCCCTGCTATTCCTTGTACAATCATTCAGAGTGGTGTACCCTTTGGTTCTTTTTGATCTTGTTGGTGAATTATGTTAAAGTTTATCTGTTTATTTCTTGATAACTCATGTGGTATTATTTTGTTATTACCCTCAATATTTTCATCTTTTGAAATTGCACATTGTGAATCTATGAATTGATGTGCAATTATGGGCAGGTTGAGTAGGATATTTGAATGATTCCAGTTATGTATGTTGTCAAAGTCATGGAGCCCAAGCATGTCAATGTCATCTAGCTCGGCGTTTCCATATGGATGTGTATGAGATATGCTTTCCCACTTGTGCATTTCCAAGTCTTATTCTAGATGTTCTTCATTATCACTTTCATCATTGCTTATTTTGACATTATTATTTTATTTTTTAGGTATTTGCCCAGTATGCCATGGATTATAAAAATATTTCATTTCTTCCCAATGCTTAATAATGTCTACCTTATTCAATCCAATGTCCGTTGCAATGTTGTGGAACGGTTTTTAAAGTAAGAGCTCTGTCTAATAGAAATCCTTGTATAATGGTGATTCAACAACAAGCTTAGAGGAGAAATGAGGGAATATATGAACAATTGATTGATTTGGTTTTTTTTCCCATTGATTGCTTTTCCTCTTACTATTGTAAGACCATGTTCGGGTAGCCTCAATGAGTGGCAATTCATCAAGGAAAGAAGGGCATTTTAGATATGCATCAATGAAAGATGGTAGATTGTTGTCGGTAGATGCACTTTGAAAAACTCATCTGAAGATTTGTTTGCCAATAGATAAGGTATTGAAGGTCCATTTGAAAACTATTAAAGGTAGCTTTTACAATATGTGGCATGTTTCTTGTGCACCTATATCTTGATCAATAATAGTTTTTGATAGAAACTTGCTATATGTAGTCATGACTATGATTTCAGCTCCAATTGTAGATGATATCCTTGTTAACATATGATGGTAGCTTTTAGATTTGTTTCTAGCTTTTACCACATATTTTGTTATATGTTTGAGCATAACATGCCGATAAATCACTGGTTGGTAATCTATATTTACATGCCATATTGAAAGCATGATTGTGTTATAGATATTGACTCTTTCATCATTTCGTGTTGGAAGATAAGTCTTTTGGCCTTCACTATCAATGGACATGTTTGAATTTTTATAATGGCCATGGGGCATTATATCTATACTTTAAATTCATTCCTTTTTTTTGTAAGCATGTAGTCTCACTGCATTTTGTGTGACATTAGACTCGATTTAGAAGTTTCTCATAATCTTTTTGAGGATCGTTATGTAATATTGCATCAGTGGTGAGTAAGCATGGGTCATCAAGATCAGAGCAGTGGATTCTTTGTTAGAGGTTATCATTGTTGTGTGGGTTCCATGTTGTTACATGTTGATTAAAATATTTTCTTAAAAAATCAACCTCAACTGCATTTTTTCAATTGAGTGTATCCATGTTCCATGTATTTTCTAACCATATGAATCCATGGATGTGTGTGGATCCTCTGTGTTGCCATTTGTACTTGAGTATAAAAAATACATTAAATAATTTTAACCTGATGTTGGTTTTATATGTAGATATAAAATGTTAAAAAAACATATGTTCAATAGGAATAAATATACCTATAGTCTTTATTGTGAATATGTTTATCAAGAATTTCATCACAGAAGATTGCAAACCTTTTTTCCATATATGAAGATGCAAGATGGGGATTCATAATTAGGTTCTGATTTATCCATTGGGTAGTGTTCTGTAGGGTAAAATTTGAGGCTTTTGGCATGACTTTGTGTAGGTCTAGCCATCTAGTGTCTGTTGCACTTAAGGTGAAGAATAGTATTGGTCATCCTAGTTGTGTGATCATATCTATTAATTTTCTTCTGCATTTCAATCATAATGCACATGTGCCTCTTAGTGTTAAATCAAAATGCATTAATTGATCTATAATACTTACATTAGGCAGTTGTGTTAAATATGCTTGCAAGTCTAAGATTGTGAGTGGCAAGCTGTGTTCTATGTTTCTCTTTAAAAATACTCCTGAAGTTGCTTAGCTTCAATGGTGCATAATTAGCTTTAACAGAAAATAATGGAAGTGTGGGTGGCTTCCAAATTGGTTACCTTGATATCTAATCAGGTGCAAAGCATATTCATGTAGTTAGATATTTTTAATATGAGGCTATTGGAACATGCAAACACTTGTTGGGAAAAGAGTCAGAAAGGCCATATAAAATATCCCCTCGGTGTTGTATTTATTGATAGGTGAATTGTTGACATCAGGCCAATTAGTTACAGGTGGGTTTCCACTAGATGTGTTATTCACCTAGTCTCTTATGCAGTTGACCTCTCTTCATGCATTTGGAAGAGAAGATACAAACAATGTTGTTTGTTGGTATTTTATATTTACAGGTGCATCTATGTCATCTTTGAAGTCATCATTAGTATTTGGCATATCTTGAATCTCCACTATGATGTGATGAAGGAGTGAGGAGATATCAGTAGGCGTTGATAGTAGAGCATCTAGTACTTTATAGTCAACTTGAACATCTACATCATAGGGGTCATTTTCCATTTTATAGTGCAGAGCTTCACTAATACATGATTTGCTTATAAAGCAATCATATGGTTTGTTCTCTGATCCAATTATCTGAGAAAAATATCAATATAATTCATTAAACTTCACTAAAAAACAAAATACATGGACGTATTTTTATAAGTTTGATTATGCTCATAATAGTCCTATAAAATAGGATGAGCAAATATTCTAATGAAAATTGTAATCTACTAATTTATTCAAAAAGCCTAACTTAGTCTAACAACTAACCTATATTCTACTTGGTTTGTTTTATAGGATAACAAACCACATTTACAAACATAGGTGAATTAATTTATTCTAGTATTCTCCCCCTTAATTCATCATAGTTTGGAGAGTACAAGAGAGAGAAATTATGAATGCCTCAAACTTATCATGTGCAAGTGACTTTGTGATTACATATGCACACTGATCTTGAATGGGGAAATATTGGAGTTATATATTGTGATGTTGAACATATTCGCATATAAAATGGACTTGAACTTCAATGTGTTTTGTGCATTCAAGAAACACTAGATTGTGAACATGTTTAAGAACACCATGATTGTCATAGTTTAGAATTGTTGGCTGAGTCTGTAGAACTCCCAATATTTCTAGTATACGATGTAACCATATTGCCTCACAAATAGCTCCTCCTACAATATGATATTCTACCTTAGTAGAAGAATGAGAAATAAAGTTCTACTTCTTGATCCCCCATGAGATTGGACTAGATCCAAGAAAGAATACAAACCTAGAAGTGGATTTTTTGTTGTCAATTGAACTTGCATGATCCACGTTCATGTATCCTATTAATAAGAACTTATCATTCTTCTTGTATGCTAGTCCATAATCTATTATTCCTCAAAGATATCTTAATACCTACTTAGCTGCTTTCCAGTGGCTTACCTTTGTATATTGCATGAACTATGAAAGATAGTTGACAACATCGCTAATATTTGGCCTAGTGTATGTGAGGTAGATGAGACTCCTAACCAATTAACGATAAAGAGTAGCATCTACTGGCAGTGATGGATCTAAGTGAGATAACTAAACTCTTGTCTCCATGTGCATAGATATTGGTTTGCAATCCATCATCCAAAACCTCTCAAGTAATGTCTTGGTGTAATTCATCTGAGAAATAAATATGTGGTGCCCTTTTTTCCATAGTTCCAATCCAAGATAATAATGTAGTATCCTGAGATCTATCATGTCAAATGATCTCTTAAGATCACTCTTTGTTTCATCAATTATCTTCACTAAGCTACCAGTAATGACTAGATCGTCAACATAAACAAAAATAATAATAATCTCTCCTCTTTGATTTTTGAGGTAGAGATTGGGATCATATGGACTCCTCTAAAATCCATGTTTCATGAGATGCTCATTAATTTTTATATACTAGGCTCTAGGAGCCTGTTTGAGACCATACATAGATTTTGTGAGTTGGCACAATTTCTTCTCTTGCCCTGGTGTGACATAACCCTCTAGGTAAGTCATATAGACCTCTTCTTTTAGATCTCCATTTAAGAAGGCACTTTTGACATCCATCTAATGAATGTTCCAACCAAACTATGTATCCATTACAAAGGTCATTTTGATTGACTTTATCTTAGCTATAGGAGCAAAAGTCTCCTCGTAGTGTATAACTTATTTCTAGCATAACCCTTTGCTAAGAGTCTTGCCTTATGCTTGTTTATACTTCCATCTACTTTGTATTTGGTATTAAAGACCCATTTGCAACTAATAAGTTTCTTCCCTAGTGGAAGATCAATAAGCTACCATGTGTTATTCTTCATGAGAGACTAAAATTATGCATCCATGGCATCTTTCCAAGGTTTGGACTCTAGGGCTTCAAAGACTATAGAGGGCTCGAATGTTTATGTAATTATGCTTATTAAGGCCAAATTTACTTCTTGATGATTCATGATGTGAGTCCTCGATCCTGTAAATGAAGTGTCTGGATGTCCAACTAGTTTTGCATCTTGAATTATACTTGTATACCATTTAAGTATGCATTGAACAGATGTAGGTGGTGTTGGATATTTTGATTGACCTTCACCACTATTTGCATCTATAAATATTATAGGTCTGATGCCTGTATCAGATGTATGTGTGGAAGGTGAATTGATTTCACCTTTTTCATCAAACACTACATCCTTATTGATAAGAATCTTTAGTATTTCTAAATCAAGGAGCTGATATGCTTTTGACTCTTTACTGTATCCCACAAAAATACATTCCTTGATTTTGTTATCCAATTTTTTTATTTTCTTATTTGGTGTATGCATCTATGATTTACAACCAAAAACTCGAAGATGAAAGACTTTCGGGTTTTCCCCAGTCCATGCTTCCTATGGTGTTATTTCATCAAGGCTTTGGTGGGTGACCTATTTAATAGGTACACAACGGTTAGACATGCTTCTGCCCAATATGAATGAGGCAGTTGTTCATCCTTAACCATGCTTCAAAAAATTTCTACAATGACATGGATATGCCATTCTACAACACTATTTTGTTATGGTGTGTAAGGATCAGTGTATTGATGATGTATTCCATGTTCTGCAAAGTATGCAGTGAACTTTTTACTGGTGTATTCTCCCCCATGATTTGAGTGAAGGGCCTTGATTTTGTGACTAGTTTCATTTTCAATAGAGGCCCTAAATTTTTTGAAATCTTGGAAAGCCTGATATTTAGACTTTAATAATGAAATCCACAACTTACAAGAATGATCATCAACAAAAAGTTGAAAATATGTGTATCTTTTATGGCTATTATTCATAGGTTTGCATAGATTGGTGTGCACCATATCAAGTGGATGTGGATACTGATATTCATTTTTTCCAAAAGGAGCTCTTCATTATTTACTAGCTCAACAACTGGGATAAATATTAGAAGATTGTTTGAGTGTGGAAAGACCTCTAACCATGTTATGTTTGATTAATGCAAGCAAATACCCATAACTCAAATGACCATATATTTTGTGCCATAACTGAGAATTTCCTGTACTTTTCACAATAAGTGTCTGATGATCTTTATTTACAAAATCAATTTGAAACATATTGCCTATATTTGAAGCTTGTGCAATATTTTTAGAGCCTCTTGACTTGTTCTTGATAAGGAAAAACTTTTTACCATATTTATGATCAAACTCAACTTTGAGATTGTGATCAATAAGTTGATTTACAAATAAACCACGTAGAATATAGGTTAGTTGTTAGACTAAGATATCAAGGTCTATAGGATATCATGGCAAATACTTAACAATAGAAGATATGTCTTATGGGAAACTAATAGTATGGCCAATATATATTAGACACCATGTGCATGAGTTACATATAGTATTAGATTAACTCTTGCAACATGAGCATTTTTTCAAATTGAGTGAAATGAGATAAAACTTTAGGGTATATTCTTGGGTCCACATTATTCACTTCACAAAAGTGATTAATATTTGTTTCACCAATGCATTGATAATAAGTAAGGCTACCATGATAATTCCTTGTTTGAATGCCTGTATATGATTCTTTGCAAATGGAGCATGGATGTATTGAAAAGATAATATCTATTCTTTCATGGAATTTCTTTTTAGGTTGTCTAATAGCTTCATATACAATTAGTTCCAAATATTTTTTATTTTTGTATGGTATTTATAAGCAATCAAAAATGCATCATGTCTATAAATCAATCTTTGCTTGGAGAAAATAGAACATACCTACACTTTTGATTGGGAATAAATTTGTTAAGTGGGAACATGACCAATATAAGGATCCGCTAGACTCAATTAGGGGATCACTTGTCATAATAGACCATGTGAGGTAGGGTTCCAAAGTCTATAATCTAACACAATCATGCAACAACCCTAAGAGATTCATAAGGTTTAATATTCACTTTATTCTAATAAACAAGAAAGTAAATCTAATCTAGTGCACACTAAAGCTTCTGACACAAAGTGGGGGTTAGAAACAAAAAAAAACAACTAGACTAAACATGCATATAAGACATATACTCACATCAATGTATACAAAATCCTAATACATGGAAGGAGAAGCACAACTACATTATCTATCTATTCTTACAATGGAGAAATAAAGTTAATACTTACCTTTGAAGATGAACCTGTCGAGCCTCAATCTCTCCCTTGGACAAGGTGCTTCATAAGAGATTGTCGTGGTATGTAAGGATAACAAAGACAGATCAGCTCTAGGCTACATAACCTATCTATGCATCTAAAATACTTCTCCACAAGACAAGATTCGTATATACAAAGAATGTATGGAATCCTAAGATTTATTCCTTAAGTATAATGGTCAATAAGTAAATGTTCATTTTCATTTTCATTTTCACTTACTCTTATTTGCTTTTCTATATTCAAGTGGTTGTAAATGGACTTGTATATATAGGTATATCTTACCCTAAATCCTCCTAGATATGTCAGTTGTATAGGGTCAGCCATGGTCGACCCTGTATGTTTTGAGGGACAATTCACTAGGTCTGATCTAGGTTAGTTGAAAGGCTAACAAACCCAAAAAGTGAAAAATACCCCTAAACTGTATAGGGTCAATGATGGTTGACCTAGTACAGTCGACAGTATAAAAGGGAATTAAGGCAAGAAAAAGATGGAAAGAGAAAAATGACTGGAATGGGTAAGACTGAAGAGAATAAGCTTAGGGTAAATAGTTTTAGGAGACAAGTGTGTAGATGGTAAGTGGAAAAAGGGACAACAATCTTACGAATCGCCAATGGTCTACCCACCCCTTTCTCGGTACACCCCTTAAGGCATGCACTCAGAGAGATTGAGACTTGATAGGTTCCTACAAGATACAAAGTGTAAGTGTTAAAAGTTTGAAAATATTATGTGTATACATATGACCCACTCTAAGCTCATCACCTATCATGTAAGTACAACATGAGATGGTGCTTCAAGAAATATAACATGATGGCACACAATGTTGATGCTAAGTAAAGTAAAATAAGCATCAAATAAGATAAATTAAAGGACAAAATTGAAAAATACATATCTTTACTTACCTTCATTTTTTAGATAAAGAAGTAGACTATAAGATATGTGAAGATGTCTAGTGTGACGAACACTAGGAGAACATGTAAAAGTTAGTACAGAAAAATAGCCAAAAATTGAAATAAGATAGTGGAAAAGATTTTCTATGTCATCACGAATCCAACAAATTTTATGGTTTTGAAAATGGATGAGTAAAAACAAAGATATAGATAAGAGAAGGAATATGCAGTAAAAGAGTTAAAGATTTTGAATTTGGAAAAGTGTTTTTAAATAGGGGAAAGAGAAGTCATTTTGTTATTTTGACTTATACAAGAGAGAAAAAAAGAACTCTGGAGACTAAACGAGCTAAGATGGTGAGGAAATGACAAGCTAGATGAGAAGGAGCTCCAGGAGTAGTAACATGTGCACTATAGGTATGTAAATATGAATCTTATGCTAGTTTTTAAGATTTATATTGAATTAATTGTATTTTCAATAAAATGTAATTTTTAGCATTTCTAGATGTCAAAATGAAGCTAAATTAGATTTTAAGGGTATCAAATAGGAAGATGGGGAATGGGTTTAGAGGAATTAGGAAGAAAGCAGGAAAAATGCACTTTTTAAGGAAAATGCAAGGGGTTAACAAGCAAAATGAACTAAGTAGGTTGATACTAGGCAGAATCCATAATGTTGACCCAATAGGTATGGGTTGACCCTATATATTTTATAGGATACCAACATAATGCATTTTTCCAACTGATTTGAAAGGTCCAAAATGATAACACAACACTAGGAAGGGGAAAATAAGAAGGTGATGAAGATTTTGGAGTCAACCAGGGGAAAAATAGAGAAATTTTGGTCAAACTTGTTTGACCAAAGACCCAGAATAAACAAAAAAAACATGCAGAAGGCTGAAAGAGGGCTAGAATGGCACAAAATGACCAAATGAGGATAAGAAGGATTGAGTAGAATAAAAATAGGGTAAAATGAATAAAAATGAATAAGTTTAAAAGCAATTAGGCTTATTTTTATTTAAAAATTGTAAAAAAAATGTATGATGATTATACATGACATGAAGGAACTGATACATCTGTTGTTATTTCTTGGTTATAGAGATGATGAAGGTTCTAAAGATTGGTGGATGTGTTTTGGTTACCAATTGTTATTGGATTGATTATCAGATATAGATAGGGCTAGACTAGTATCCATAGGTCTAAGAGGCATAATTGATATGTGTAAGATCCCCATGAGTGTTGATCTATTAGTCATGTTCCTTAGTTGTTGGGAATGATTGATTAACACTTTATATGGGAGTTGGATGGGGATGTGGTAGAGGTGGCCATCACACTAGAGGATGTCCATGTCATCCTTGAGTTATCTATAGTAGGAACACTAATGACCACAGGGATACCAGATAACACAGAGGAGAGGAGAGCCTTAGCCATGTGGGATACAAACTTAAAGATGATTTTTGGAGGAAAAAGAGTTAGTATGGATGACTTATATACATCATAGATTCTAGACATCTATAAATTTGTGATAGGGCTTGTGGCACAATAGGTACTATGTCACAAGTTAGATGGCAAGGTTCCACTATTCATGGTATCCTTGAGAAGGATGATGTTGGAGGAGGGTATTCTATATCATCTAGGATCTATCATCTAGGTCCAGCTCGTACATGATTTGTATGAGATATTGGTCAGAGGGAAAATGACCATGGGACTAATCATATTATTGATAGCTTGGATAGATAAGAGGTTTCCTATATATCGACTAGTTAGGTTGCCCCATTTAATCGATGATAGGTTACCTCAAGTGTAGAGATGGAGAGAGAACTAGGTAGTGCAGGTCATGTCCCATGTGCCAACACTATAGTCAATGATATGAAAAGACATAGTGTGGTAGCCATATGAGCACATAATGACTACATGGGTGAGTTGGTACATAGTTGCACTAATGATAACAAGGATAGAGGTGATTAGTCACTACACATGGTAGAGAGAACCACATCTAGTGGCACAAGTGCTAGGATAGATGGGCTTGTATCATCTAGTGAAATTGATACTAAAGCTCAAGTAGTGAGCTTGACATGTGAGAGAGCCATGGGAGAGGAAGGGACTAGGATCACTAATAGTGAGACTAACACTCAGACCATGTCATGAGCAACCATGGACTGGTTGAGCATGATGGGGAATATAATAGGAGGATACAAAGGTAGAAGAAGAGATACCAGATGTACTACTACCAAATTTATAGTAGGAAAATTTGTAACCACTGAGGACATAATGATGATAGAGGCAATAGGAGATAATAGAGATCGATGCCATCCTTAATGAGCTAGTAGAGGATCTAGAGGAGGGACAGATGATATAGAGACTACTCAAGTGCAAGCTAAGACATATGTAAGCCATGACAGAGGGATTTGAGCTAAGGAGGTAATCTATAGATGATGTACTAGGAGGCTATGTAGATGGAAAGACTATGCTAAGCAATCACATGGATATTAAGAACATAGTATCTGAGACACATATAGGTAAGAAAAGATGGTTAAATTATTTGTTATAAGTTTTTATGTTGAAAAAGAGACTAGAGGTAAATAGATATTTTGAACTATAACAGTGATCTAATATCCATTTGGTGTGATTTTATAGGCATAACTAAGGATGAGGAGGAGAGATAGGGGTCCCTGGTGAGGGGAACAATTCATAATGTGTTGGATTAGACTTTTTAGCCATATGACCCTTTTTCATTAGAGGACCCCAGTGTACCATCTACCCCAGCTCAAGTGAGATAGTTTAGACTAGCTAGGAAGGCAATGAGATAGAGACAATCATAGAGGGAGAGGATGTAGCTACCAATAGAGATGGGTGTAGATGAGATGTGGGCATGGTAGGCCCTAGCTAAGGAAATAGCTACACATCTAGCCATAGTATCATAGATGATAGAGATTCAGACCCAGATGACATAGTCACAGGTGTAGGAAAAATGCCTATAAGGACAAGTAGAGGGATTGAGATCTTGGATGGCCTCCTTACAACCTACTATTATGAAGAGCTTGACTAAGGCCTCAGCATGCATCATGGCTAGGCCATGAGATAGACAAGATGGGGCCCAACCATAGATTTGAGGAATTGTATATGTGGTTGTATTTGTTATATCAAAACTTATGATTTGTATATGATGTATCATTTTGGCATATTGATGTTGATTGTGTATGTTGTCATTATTATGGTTGTGGATGTAGATGCTTTGTATATATTTATTTCTATCACATGTATTTATCTTATTATATATGCTATAGAAAATATAGGAGATGTGATTTCTTTTCTAGCATTATGAAAAACACATGCATGGTTAAAAAGAAACAAACAAAAAGACTTGGTAAAATATAATCAATCAAAATGTACTACACACTATTTCAAGTTGGGAAATGTGTAATAACAAGAAAATGACTAAGTATAAATAACCAATGGATGGTAAAATAATATGGTAAAAATAATTTGTTTTTAAACCAAAGTGAAATATTTGTGCACCAAATTAAAACAAGTAAAATCATACTAATTTGCATTGGCAAGTATGATAACAATGTAATAAAATGGAAGGTGTGTAAAAGGGAACAAATGGTATAAAAATAAATGAATTAAGTCAATAAATTATACTATACCATGTTTGGAAGTATAAAATAAAAATAAAATTGGTAAAATATTGGTCTTAAATTTATCACAATAATTCAAGCTGGGAAGTATAAAAAATTCAAGAAATGGTTGTATTCTTATATGCACTTAGAAAATATAAATAAAAAAGTGAAAGAGAAATAAATCAAGCATAAAACATACTAAATCAAGTTGGGAAGCATGTCAATGATGTGTAACTTCATAATCAATCAAATCTTATCTCATGTTTGACACATGTAATTTTGTTTGTGACTTGGGTATTGGAAAATTTTGTGAGGAATCTCGGGTCCTATTCGTGGTCTTACACTACAACTCACAAAGAGAACACCATTGAGGTAGAATAAATAGGACAATTGGGTAACAAAATATGTGGGTCATAGGAAGGTAAAATATGGTAATTTATGAGGATGGTTGGGTCCTATCCATGGTCTTACAAAGTAACTCATAAATGAAATCCAAAGGGGAGTGAAGAGTATACAAAACAATATTTCTCAAGAGGAAATATGAGGGATATAGGGAATGAAAAATTGAGTGTAAAAAGAAAGAATTAGGCATGTTATGAGATGACATTAGGAGGCAAGAGGCATACTAAGGACATGAGAAGACACTAAGTGACTAGTGGTCATCTATGTACAAAGGAAACCTGTTTGCTATAGACATAAAGCTTTGTAGGAAAATAAGCATGCTACTAAGATAAACTCATGAAGGTAGATTGGTACAAGGAAAAGTAAAATTGACCTACCTTCCCATGATGTGTTCCTCATTCTTTAAGACCCCTTACAGAGCCGTCAATCTATTGTGAAGATTAGGTACTTAAGTGAGAAAGTAGGTAGCACTAAAAGATTTTTTTTATTCTCCTCTTCTAATCTACTGGCCTACTACACCCCAAAGGACCTCGGCTCTATCGTGAGGCCAAATATGGATTTTGAGCTTCAACTAGAAGAAGGATATATACTTTGAATCATGTCTTTTAGTGTGATTTGACTTTTAAAAATATTTTTGCCTTTTGTATCATTGCCTTTTGTTTAAATGATTTGGCTTTTAACCTTTTTATGGCTTTTTAAGATTCCTCCTCCATACAGATTTGGAATGACCTATCATGAGAGATGTAGTGATACCCATGAATGAGCTTTAGGATAAGGCTAAAGGAAGCTAAGTAAATAAAGACAAGGACTAACTAGGACACATAGGCTTAACAATTAACTAACATGTGATCTCAAGTCTCAATTGTGTATATGCTTAGTTTATGGAAAAGGAAGAAGGGGAAAAGGAGATCCAAAAGGTGGAAAAGTTTAAGGAGATAGTAATGAGTAGGATTGTTTGCTAACTGATCACATGGTAAAAGGGAGAAAATGACGAAAGGGAACAGGGTTTGTATAACCAATTCACAATGATAATTAACTATGAAAGAAAGAGATAAGAAAGTAAAAAATCATGAAGAGGAAAGATAGAGTTTTGAGAAAAACTTAAACAAGAGATTGAAATCAATGATAAATAAAGACAAACATATGTGGAATATAAATGATAAGATAAGCAAGATGTAGTACAATGAGTAAGATCACCATATAAGAAAAATATAAATTTAACACGTGTCAAATGATATCATAGATAAATAAAGATAATATTGGATCATATGTCCAACCCAAATGAAAATGTGAAAGTACCATGAATGTGCTAATAAATACTGACAAATATATCCATACACATTATCGAAGACATCAGATAAATCTCTATGAAGTTGGAGATGAACTGCTACTAATGTCTCATCAATATTTAATGAATACTAGGGAAATAAGTTTTGTTTAATCTCCTCCATAGAAAAATTAGGAATTCTTGATGGATCATGTTGAGGAGGAAAATTAGGCAAGGGGTGCTTGGGAGAATACATGGGATCGAGCTCTATGGGAGACGCAAGAATCATTGGTGGAAAAGGATTAATGAGTGAAGGAATGTCCATAGGTGAAGGAATCATGGGTGGTGGTACAGATGATGGTGAAGGGACCACAGGAGGTGATGAAACTACAAGAGGTGGAGCCATGGGAGAAAGAGAAACCTTCTTATAGGGATGACCTGTGTGAGGAGTGGTAGAAGGTCTAGGAATGGCTATAAGGTGGTCTTTAAGATGTTATTGAATGATGTGATAATGATCAGTATGATGGGTGCCGCATAGATGCCATAAACAATATACCTCACCATACTTGGGTAGATATTTAGGAAGTACCTTCAATGGAGGTATGGCTTTATCTGATGATGGGGAAGAAGGATGAAATGTATCAATATATTATCACAATTTATAACAATGGGTGGAAGAATGATTATATGTCCCATGGAAGCAATATATATGCTTATGAGTGGTTTTAGTAGAAGCACTCATGAAAGGAGGTATAATAGGAGTGGAATAAGAGGGAAAAGACTCATTTGCCATTTGGAGATCAACAGAGGCATCTTATGAAAAGGAAGAAAACCATCACCAAGAGAAGGTGGTGATGGAGGAGGAATGGAACTAGGCTCAATGGAAGGAGTAATGGGATGAGAATCAGGGGTAGGTTCAACAACATTAGGAGTGGGAATAGGTTTGAATATAGTGGGCTCTACTAAGGGAGGGTTGGGATCTATAAAAAATCTAAGGAGAGTCAAACTAACCTCAGGGGTAAACCAGTTATGAGGGTCAGGGTACCTAGCAAATGGTAAGGACCAATCATAGCATGATCTATGAGCATAGTCCTACGTGGCTCCTCAAAAATTAAAGGTGTTAGAACCATCTCTACCTTATGATAAAGGGGTAAAATAAAAAAATTAAGAACTATAATTGAAGTAAAATGATGAGATGCATGAAAAGAATCAAGTAAAGAAGAATGATAATGAATAATCTCAGCATCATGGGCTTGTATAAGACCACATAACAATGGATCATCTAAGGAATAACCATCATCATAATATAGGGTGTGAAGATCAATGATATAAGTAGGGATGACCTTGTCATCCGTAGAATTATGGTGAATAGAATGCCTAATCTTGGTCAAGACTATATGAATGTCATCATAAGGAGGCTTGTGAGAGTGAGGTTGAAAGGAAGTAGGAAGCTACGAGATGAGATAAGGTGAGAGATTAGAAGTTTTAATATTTAGATTAATCTCATTGGGCTTATCATCATCATAATCTAAGAGGTTAGGAGGAATGTTACCAATGAGTTTAGGATGCTCATTGTAACCTCGAGTTGAATTAATGGGAAAGTTAAGACATTGAAACTCACATAATAGAATGATAGGCAAAGGTTTAAGAATATGAATCTTAAATACACCACAGTCTTGGAATTGTTCAAAATTTCAAGTGTTAGTGTCACCTTGAATCTTGCAAATGGATCCATTATGAGAGAATTTAACGCATTGGTAGGTGAAAGAAGCAACGACTCTCATGTGGTGAGTTCATGGCCTACCAAACAAGATGTTATAAGAAAGGGGAAAGTTAAAGATCATCACCTTCACATGAATGGTGATAGGTAGGATGATAATGGGAAGCCACACATAACCTAGAGGAGGCATTTCCCTTCTATCATATCTTTGGCAGGTGTTGCGTGTAGACTTGAGATTGCATTTTGAATACCCAAGAGTCTTAATGAAATCGAGAGAAGCAACACACATGCTAAAACCCTTATTAATCAATGCATGTTTAAATTGGATATCATCTATTTGGATGCTAATAAATAAGGGAAGATCATCTACACAAAGTAGAATCTCATCGAGAATCATGGAATCTATGGGAAATTTTAATTAAAGAGAAATGTCTATAGTTTTATCGATGTTGATAGACATACCTTCATATTATTTTAATATACGATCTTTGAAACTAGATAAAGCTACCCCCTGTCCTACTATGGGAGGATGAGGGACATTCATCTCAAATAATAGTTTTATAATAAAAATTTTATGATGGGGAGAAGTCCTCATAAGCTCAAAGAACAAAATCTAGGATATGAGATTACTGAGCTCCTTGTTGGGATCCCACTCATCATAACCCATAAGAAGGTTGTTAGATAGAGGTTCATAATGATTAAGGGGGTCCTCAAAAGGAGGAGATGAATAGCATTATAATTTATGTTGGTAAGAAAAGGAAGGTTTAGAACAAGGTTGAAGATCATGCTGAGATGATGAAGTAGTTGATTCAAGTTGATTTGAATAAATGGTAGAATAATTGTTAGTAGACATTTGATTATCATTAGTATTGGAAGATGATGGAAGAATGTTATAAATATAATGAGAAGTGTTTTCCAATGGATAATCATAAATTGGATCATCAAAGGTTATAATATCTTCTTGCCCCAACTCAATTAAATGAGTTGGATAAGAATCCTGGATAACACAATATGTTTGAGATGGAGGAGGAGTGTAGATAGGCTATGAATCAATGAAATCCACCACCCTTCACATATTAGTCATGTTAACCACATTCTCTTCAAAAATTGGTTCAAAAAGACTTTCTACATTATTGGTGGAAGGGGTGGGCTTGTCTTGGGTGTCTTGAATCGATTGATGATTAGGGAGAGGGTCTTTATAGATAGCCAAATGAGCATTTGATTGATTCAAGACATAATTTTTATCATGTGATTTGTAATCCTTAAAAGCAATTTCATAAGATTGTTTATGATTATGAATTATATAATCATGATCAAAATTAGGTCCAAGAAGAAAGTCCATATCTAAATTATGAAGTTGTCTATAGGTCTCATGAGAATGACCCCAACTAGCTTGAAACCAACAAAACTTGTTAGGATCATACTAGGATTTCATAGAACGGGTAGGGTCAAGTTATCATAGGAGATTCTTGGGTAAACACTTGAGCAATTCATTTGAGGATAGACATTTGCAAATGTTAATGTTATTTGGTGAAGAGAAATTAGGATTAGTATATTATTGAGAAGGGGGATCTAGTTCTGACGAAGGGGTAGGAATGACATCTTGAACATTGTGAATGGTGTCATAAGAATATGTAACACCATCATTGGTAACATTATGATTTTTGTTTATAATTAAGAGACGAGGACCCATATAAGTTTGGGGTGGCTCGAATTGATGCATTAGGAAATCTTGTCATTTAGCTTGGTCAATAGCCTCCTCTAAGGTACGTGGAGAGAGAGAGTGCATACTCGATATTGTAATTTAGGAAAAGGGCATTGATAAAGAGATGAAAAATATTGTCATCAACCATGTTATGTTCACATTTATTTGACAAAGTCTTCCATATTTTAAACAAAGGATTGAATGGTTTCATTTTTGTTTTGTTTGCAATTTATGAAATGGGCTAAAGTGTTTTCAGTAAGATCACTAGTTTAGAATTCTTAAACTAAAGCATCCACTAAATCCTCCAAACTAGTAATGGGATGTGGTCTAAGTTTATTGTACCAATATAAGGCATCATCTATGAGGGTTTTGGAAAGGATCTTGGTATCAATAAAGGTGTTCATTTTGACCCAATCCTTATAAATATTTCCAAATGTCTTAATTTGAAGGGTGGGATTGGTTGAGTATTGAGAGGTTCATTTTGGAGATGATTAATGGTTTTGTTGATTAAAGGAGGTTGAGGAATGAAATTTCCTTAAGAATATTGAAGAGGAGGAGGGGTAAAATTTTGGTTATGTGTGCCCCAAGTTGTTGGTTGAGGATGAGATTGAAGATTAAGAAGGTGGTTTTGCATTCTCATCATTTGATTTGTGTTATGGGCTTGAAAGGTATTCATTTGATTAAGTTTTTGTAACAATAGTTGATGTGCTTGATTAGCATTGTTAGAAGCATTAGAGTTGGTATTAGTGGCTTGGGTACCACTATTGGTATTGGTGGGATCTTAAGAGGAATTATGAAAATGTGATGCACTAGTGGTAAAATTTGTTTGTGTAGCAAAAGATGGTCTAGCGAAAGGTTGAGACAAAGAAGAACTAAAAGCATGATTGCCTTAGGTAGAAAACAATGCATTAGTGGAAGGATTAAGGATAGTGGATCTCATGAGAAGACCACTAGATGTAGAACCTGCCATGTTAGTTGAGATACTAGACATAGAGGTGGAAGAAGTTATAAAAGAAGAGGTCATGGTATGAGAAGGGATCATAATTGAAGGAAGAGGTTGAGAATTAAATAAAGTGGTACCCCCAAATCTAGTTGAGAATGCAGGAGTAGGTGAATGAGGTTCTTCAACTTGACCACTAATCATAAGATTGTAAATGATAGAAGGATACTTTCCTTGATGTTAAGGAAATTTAGAAATAAAGAAGTGAATTTTGGGAGTATACTCTAATTTAGGTTGGTTTTTTCATGAGAAAAGAGGATTATGCTGAGAAGAGGTATTAGGATGGGTCCCATAGTTCATTGTGCGAGTGGTAATATGAACATTACTAGCATCCAAGAGAGGAACCCTACTCTATCTATGAGAGGCCCTATGAGCATTGGTAAATTTTATCATGTCTATTGAATGCAACTCAAAATTATCATCAAATAGAAAGTCTATGATGAAGGGCAAGAAAGAGAGATGAGAAAGCAAAGAACCAAAAAGTGATAGAAATAGTACAGGGTCGACTGGGTCAACTAAGTATAGAAATAGGGACTGCCTAAAGAGTATAGGGTCAACTAGGTCAATCCCATATAGTGAATAGGAGATATAAAAAGACGTAAAAGGGGTTATAGATAGTAGAGGGTCGACTAGGTTGATCTAATACAATGTACAAAGGCTAGAAATAAGTACAAGGTTAATTAGGTCAACCTGGTACAGTAAAAAGGAAAGAAAAGAAAGTTTGTAACAAGTTATAAACTAAAACAAGACAATATTTGTAGCTAATCTAAGAAATTAAGAATTGAAGGGAAACAAACAATCAATTGGATCAATGTTGGCCAATTTACTGGAATCACACAATATAAAACCTTGCACTAATGTTGGCTAATGCAAAATTTTTCACACAAAATCAATCAAAGAGTAAGCAATCAACTTGAAAATTAAAGAGCTAACTAATTGGTTAACCTAAGATGTTTTATTAGATTATTAAGAATTAATTTTAAATGTCATGGGAAATTGGCTATAAGCAAGGAACTAGAATGGTGATCTAAAGATGGTTTGAGGTAGTTTGGGTTGAAAGGGACTGTAGTGGAAATCATACAAGCTTGGGATTATGGCCTACCCCCTCAATTCACATACCTTATTGATAAGGGTGTCGAGTAGTTAGCCAAAATATACCATTAACCATGCTTTATACTTGACTAGAGTATCATGTTAGCATTCTCCCTGGTGATGAAATCCAAGTAAGTTCACCTTGGGTAGACAAATGTTAAAATGCTTGTTTAGATTTTATGATTTGGTCATGTGTGCATAAAATAAAAATAGTGAAACTAAATGGTTATTTAAAAACCCCTAATTAGACCATGTGAACTATTATAATCATGAAATAAATGATAAAATAAATTATGAATTAATTACTAATATATAGAGATTAATTCTAAGTTGAAACAAGGTATAGTGTTGACACTATATACTCAAAATAAAGAACAAGGTCAAGTATATAATATAAAAGCAAGGTCTAAAAATGAATAGGGTTGGTCAGGGTCAACCTAGTTGTTCAAATAACACACAAAACACAAAACTAGGTTGATAGGGTCGATCTAGTTGATTGTGCAAGGATAATTTTGAAGACTGCAAACTATGAAAGGAAAGACAGAAAAGAAAGAGAGAGAGATAGAAATGAACTTTGATGGATCAGAGATGTTGAGAAATGAAAATTGCTAGCCAAGAACCTTGGAATATGCTTGTAAAACCTACTAACTGGGCCAACTGGGTTGATCAAGCTTTGTAAAATCTTATTGTTGAGTGCTTGAAATGTACAGGGTCAACCAAGGTTGACCTAGTAGCTAAATCTAGATGCTTGAAAATGTATAGGATCAACTGGGTTGACCTAATAGTCTGAACTAAAACTCTGGAAGTCTTTAAACCTATAATGGGTTGATAGGATCAATCTAGTTGCATGTTCCTGAAAACCTACGCACAAAGATTATAACCAGGTTGATTGAGTTGATCTAGTATGACAGATATATGATAGAAATAATGCCAAAAATAATGAAATAAATCCTGTAAGGGTTAGTTTCATGTCGGGTTCACTAGAATGTAATATAAAGGTGAAGCCAAAGTGAAGCTAATGCTAATAAGAAAAGAAACAAAAATGAAAATGCTAAGATAATCCAAACAATGGTGGGATAAGATTCACATCAGGTTCACTAAAAGGTATGCAATTAGAAATACATGATGTCTATAAATCGATCCTAGCTCAGAGAAGATAGAGCTTACCTACACTTCCAATTGGGAATACATTTGTTAAGCAGGATCATGACTAATATGGGGATCTGCTAGACCCGATTAGGGGATCACTTGTCAAAATACACCATGTGAGGTAGGGTTTTAATGCCTACAATCTAACACAATCACACAACAACCCTAAAAGAGTCCTAAGGTTTAATATTCACTCTATTCTAATAAACAAGAAAATAAATATAATATAGTGCACACCAAAGCTTATGGCACAAAGTGGGGTTAGAAACAAAATAAATAACTAAACATGTATAGAACACATATACTCACATCAATGTATACAGAATCCTAATGCATCGAGGGAGAAGCACAACTGCATTATCTATTTACTCTTATAAAGGAGAAATAAAGTTAGGAATGCTTACCTTTGAAGATGAACCCACCAAGTCTCAATATCTCCCTTAGCTAAGGTGCTTTGTAAGAGATTGTTGTGGTATGTAAGGATAACAAGGACAAATCATCTCTAGGCTACATAACCTATCTATGCATCTAAAATACTTCTCCACAAGACAAGATCCATATCTCTAAAGAAAGTATGTAACCCTAAACTTTATTCCTCAAGTAGAATGGTCAATAAGCAGATGTTCATTTGCACTTATTCTTTTTCACTTCTCTATATTCGAATGGTTGGAAATGAACTTGTATATATAGGTGGATCTTGCCCTAAATCCTCTTGAAAATGTTAATTGTACAAGGTCAGCCATGGTTGACCCTATATGTTTTCAAGGATAATTCACTAGGTCTGAGCTAGGTCGATCAAAAGGCTAACAAACTCAAAAAGTGAAAAATACCCCTAAACTATACAAGGTTGACCATGGTCAACCTAGTATAGCTGATAGTCCAAAAGGGAATTAAAGCAAGAAAAGGAGGATGGAAAGAAGAAAATGACTAGAATGGGTAAGGTTAAGGAGAATAAGCTTAGGGTATATGGTTTTAGGAGACAAGTAGAAAAATGGACAAAAATCTTATGAAGCACCAATGGTCTACCCACCCCTTTTCTAGTGCACCCTTTAAGGCTTGCACTCAGAGAGATTGAGAATAAATGAGTTCCTAAAAGATACAAAGTGTCAATAAGTGATAAAAGTTTGAAAATATTATGTGTATACAATATTGAAGTTGTTGATGTGCATTTATTTTGTCTCTATGTATTGCATAATTTAAATGAGCCTTTTTATTTGAGTGTTTGCTTCCCATTAGTATTTGCAGTGGTCATAATAGAAAAATTAATGACTCAATTGTTAAAATAGGTATTTATAACTAAATTTATATTAGCTAAAAATATTATACTATTTAAATGCCTTTACTTACTATTAAAAGGGGTTTTAGCAAACCTAGTCGTTGACCATATACATATAGGAATGCCTTTTGTTTGATTTTATAATATTCCATTTCATTTTATTTTTATTTTCATATTAGCATTTATTGTTTGAGTATTCTTTAACTGTATTATTCACAATTTATTTAATTTTTTAATGTTGTTAAAATTATTGTGAATTGGACAATGCTTTTTTCATTACATTTCCATGCATATTGTGTAATATCAAAAATAATATCCAAATCTATATGTTCTTCAACCACTATGTTTTCTTGTCCAATTGGTCATTGGGTTGTTCTGAGAGCCATATTTGTCATCCAAAAATGTATCGAATGATCCTTATGTATATATCAATATAAAATTAACCATGGGTTAGGATTTTTTTTTTTTTAATTTTTTTTAAATACCTACGTTTACAATGCATCATTTTAGAAGATCATAAATTGTTCGAATATCTAATTTTTTGCAAAATATAGAGAAAGTAAATGTATATCAAACATATTACGATATGGTGAATAAAATGTTTGAAAATGAATAATACCAACAAACGGTTTGTAAAATCTATTTTATTTATGTATTACATACATGCAACTAAACACAAGCTACAATTGATTACATCAGTCTTAGAGTTAACATCTATTAATTTTCATCAAATAAAGATATATTTGTTGGTGTAGATTCATCTTTAATTGCATTTAATATGGTATAATGTAATTGTTCTTTGTCATTGTAAATTGTTGATTTTATTGAAACTGTGAAATGGTACCTACAAAATAGCAATTTCCTATTAATTTCCCAAACCTCATCATGTGATGTTGATATCTCTTGCAATTTTTTTGTTGTGATACCCATTACTATAATAGCAACATCATCAAATGTCATGGACCATATTGTTCATGTAACATCTTCTAATACGAAATTCATTGTGTACTTATATTCATAATTTTGAACATTAAGGTGGAATTTTGGACAATGCCACATTGCATTATTATTTTGAATCATTTTCTTTTTGCATTGTTTATTGTTAATTAGAGCAGTGTAAGTAAGATAACAAAATTTTGTCATTATAATGTGTATTATTGTGGCATCTAATGTAAATGTATTTGATTGCTTGACAACTCCTGATTTATGGATCTCGGTAATTGTTTTATGCTGAGTTGGTCTTAACTAACTGATGCCCCTATACAATTTTCTCAAATTTTTAAAACCATGCCCTAAACCCATATGCCTCAGAGATGTCTAGATTGATGAAAAGTTGTGTATTTGAACTGGTCCCTATTATTTTCCCATTATATGATTGTAATTTCCCCTTTTGAATGGTAAGAATTGGATCCAATTATGGCATAGAAGTGTAGATATCTGCTAGTAGTTTCCCCTTTTTATCATAAAAGCCTCCCCAAAGGGTTACTTGGATGTTGCACTCAGAGCTATCTTGCAATATTAGTGTTCTTTTAACATCTGAGGTTCCATCTGGCCTTTTAAAATGAGATGCATCAGTAATAGACATAACGATAACAATAATGTCAATCTTTGTATCTAAAGTGAATCTTTAATGTCATTAATTTTTTTGAACTCAAACTAAAATAATGGGATGGTAGAATCTTCTTCAGAGCAATGTTTAACAGAATATGTCATGCTGAGAATGATCTCCCATGGGCTTTTTGATTTTTTGTATTTCTTGTTGGAATATTTAATGTGCCATTTAAAATTGCATATATTTTTCTAGCTTGAATCTGGCTGAAGTATAGATTTACTCCCTGACCAAAGGAAGTTACATTAATGTCATCTTCCTCACTATCAACAATGTTGAAGCTGAAAACCTACGTTTAAACATTACTATTTGTGTAATTACACGATATTCCTTATTTTAGTAGTCTAACCTCAGTAGTCCAATTGTTTTTGTATGAATTTAATTTTTTTATTGTAGTGCGAGTCATCACCTACATGTATTCTCCTCCAGATGTTGAATTTTATGGCTTGATGATTTCAATTTCTTTTCCACGACTATTCATTATTTGAGATTGAAATTTTTTGGGTAGATGAAAATGTTTGATGCATTTGTAGTTTGTATAGGTGGTGCCCTATAAAATAAATTGGAAATGTAGTAATAATTAATTTAAAAATGTTCTAATTACTACCTATAATATTTTTTAATTATAAGATATAAATTTAATTAAATATGAATCTCAAACCATTTAAGTTAGGTTAGGGTCTTAAATTATGCCCCAGTTCCTTTATGGAAGGGCTTTGTAAAATCAGGAGGAGGACATGGTACTCAAATTTTTAGAGTTTCATTATCATGGAGAAGACACATGTGGTTCCTCAACCATTCTCATTTTTTTTCTATTTTCCTATTGATTTTTAATTTGTTTATTTTATTATTGATTTTCAAGGTTTAATTGCTTTATGTGTTACTTTTCCATTATGGGTAAAATTAATTTTGAAGATTTTATTTGTAGACGAGTTACTAATTTTTTGTGTTTCGGGTTCATTTTCACATCATTTAATGCCACTATTAAGCTCGTAAATTTTAGTTAACTTTATCTACCTTTGAATTTTTGACTATAGCTATCTTTGAAGTTTAAATTGTCTATATATATATATATATATATATATATATATATATATGACATGAAGGTTTTGGAGCATTTCTAATTATTAATCTCTGTATTTTTTTAATTTCTTCTAATATACTATATTTCACTGCAAATTTTTTTGAATATATTTTCATATATTATTTTCCATTACCCAGATCTTATTTATTTAATTGAAATATATTTAATTCTATCATACATATATAGGACAGAGCTATAGAATAGAGGTATACCTTACTAGAAGAATAGGGCCCTGAAGGGTTTTGATTTTTAAAGGAGAGTTCCCTGGTGAGTAAGAGTTGAGTTGATTGTTGTCCTTTATCCTACAGAAATCAAAGCCATAAATAGAAAATTTACTCTTGCTTTATTGATGCATCAATATTAAAATTTTGTCTAAAATAATAAATAAATTAAAACTACCTGCAATTGTTTAATCAAAATCATTTTTTTTGTCTCAAGTGATGGGCACATCAAAAACACACCTCATATTTAGCCAAAATAGATGTGGGAATCAAGGTAATGGTGGGTTAGATCTGGGAAGCAAGGTTTTGGAGAGGGCTATTGATACATTGCCAAAGACATTCAACGCATCCATGTCTAGACACATATCAGCCCACATGTTGGATGCTTCAATGTCATCGACCAGCTTGTCAGCTAGCAACCTATCAAAGAATTGTCAATGGTTTATTTGTTTTAAACATAATATTCCATTTCTCATTTTTTATGAAGGTGTTGGAGAGGGTTATTGACATTGCCTAAGTCATTCGGCACATCCCTGTCTAGACCAATATTAGCCCATGTGTTGGATGCCTCTATGCCATGGCCCAACTTGCCAACCAATAATCTATTAAGAACTTATCAACAATTGATTTATTTTACATAGAATATTCTATTTCCTATCTCTTATAAGATGAATCTTGGAGCCTTATCTCAATATTGTTAGGGAGAACCTACAACAATCAATATGCTCTGATACCAACTGTTAGGAGACCCCTTATCCAACGGAAGCACAATTGATTACTTTCTTATAAGCAATTAAACACGGAATTATACCAGAATGATAAAGTAACTAGAAACTTGAGACAGCAAAGAATTTGAGAGACAATACACACTCTTGTATTAGATCTTACTAGAAGAAAATACAATAAGGAAGATGCCACTTCTTCCTCCACCTCAAAGGCTTGCCACACCTCAAGACCTTCTTCCCTCTCTCTCTTGCTCAACACAACAACTCTATAGCCTGAGTTATTATCCCTCCTTGAATGCTTCAGCTGATCTCCTTGACCTTGCTTGCTTCAATGCTTTTACTTGCCTTCTTGATAATTACAATACATGCCTCATGGGTCTTTAAATAGAATCCCATGGTTACAAAAATAGAAATCTAACTACAATAATTAGACATGCAGCTCATGACTATAATTAGTCATTTGACATGAAAACACTCGCTTCACTTAACTGACTGTTCGTCAACAGTAGTTCTGGAATACAAAGGCGACCGACGTCGGTCCCTGTCTGCCTGGTGCTGCCAACGTCGACCGACCTCCTGCCGTCACCGGTTTCCTTCTCCACTATCTGTGATCGACGTCGGTTATACTACTAACGTCGGTTCCTCTGGTTCTTCAGCATCCTCTTCTTGTGTCTGCAAAAAATTGAAGCTTTTAGCTCCACACCCTAACAATATCCCACTTGGAGATAAACAGCTGCTACTGTACATGTACCTGTACACCATCTATTTTGTTCCTTTGGCTCTGTATCCCTCTTCAAAGTCACTCTTGAAGACCAACCACCACTGAACCTGTGATGCAATACCTGTCTCTTATGCCAAAAGAATTTTGCTGCTCTCAAATTCTCGATGACATACTTCTGAACCAACTCTACCCTTAGCTCAGAAAACTCCCTGTATATGAAACCCTGCAACAAGTAACACAATACAGTAACAAGATAATGTAGCTAATATTATCCAACCTGGTAAAGATAAAATACAATGGTCAAACCTCCATTGTTCTGTAGCTTACTCAAGACCATATACCATAGCCTTCTGTCTCATGTGTCCATCCACTCTCTTCTCTAAAACGGGAATCCATCTCTCTATCCAGTGCTTTCTTCCAGCTGACAACTCTACCAACAAATACCTATTTGTCTCTACTCCAAGGACTCACACTCCTCATCCATGCCAAGCTCCCACTATTTCTGGATTCTACCTGCATTGCTTCTTCCATCTTCCTAGTTTTTGACTGTCAATAAGCAATATAAAGAAGGTGAACAATGAATATGAGATTCACTTACCTTTTCTGACCTCCACATGGGTGTTTGAGACTTATAGATCCACCCAACATCCATTCTAGTGACCAATATCGGCCATCTCCCAGTCTACTCCCGACCGATGTCAGTTCCCTGCACTGACCCTGACTGTCAACGTCGTTTCCCTGGCCGACGCCAGTGTCCCACCTATCGACGTCGGTCCTGATGACCGACGTCGGACTTCTCCTGCCCGACCTACCGACCCTGCTGGTCTGCACATGACCGATGCCGGTATCTGGCTGACCGACGTCGGTCCCATGTGACCGACATCAGCGTCTGTGTGTTCCTGTAAGTGATGAAATTTTCATCCGCGAGCTCTTCTTGGATCAAACCTCTATCCATGCTGCCCTACTCAAATTTATTCAGCCCCTGTGACTGATCTCTATCCTTCATCTCCTCCATAAACACCAAGGCTTCTTTGTTCCTGTTAAAAGCATCAAATTTCCTTTTTCTGCAATGAACTCTATCTATGCTTTCTGAATCTGAACACATACCTTTTGAATCAAGAACGTCCATTCCCTTCTTATTCATGTGACCAAGCCTATTAGACCACATCTTTGAATCTACACCAGAAGTAGAATCAGTAATACGAGTAGATAGATAAAGAGTATCTACTTTCTTACCTCTCGCTAGAACAAGTGCTCCCTTGGTAACCTTCCAAGAATCCGCTGTGAGGGTTATTGTGCATCCCTCATCAGCCAACCTTCCTACAGAAATCAAACTCTACTTCAGAATTGGAACATGCATGACCTCTTTCAACACCCATGTGTTGTCAATCTGCAATCTCAACTGCACTTTCCCTTTGCCAACTATCTGACAAGGCATACCATCCCCTAAATGGAGCACTCCAAAGTCTCCTTGTTCATACTCATGAAACAAATCTCTGTTTGGGGATGCATGAAAAGATGAACCAGAATCTAAAATCCATGATCCTACCTGACTATTCAAAGAAAGTATGAGAGCATCCTGTACCACAATATTTGCATCCTTTGCTTCTTCAATACCTGCATGTTGATTCTGTTTATCTCTCAACCAACACTCCTTCTTTGTATGTCCTTTCTTTCCACAAAACCAGCAGGTAATACCTTTGGACTCGGATCTCCTTCCCGACCTTGATTTCCCTTGCTCAATCTTCTCCCTTTGCCTTCCCCTACTTTCTGCACTTAGAACATTACCTGATGATTCACTTGTGCTTCTCCTGCGTATTTCCTCATTCAAGATCACACTCACAACATCATCAAATTTTAAGATTTTAGAAGCAGATGTAGAATTACTTACTGCCATAACCAAACTGTCCCAACTTTCAGGCAAAGAACATAAAATCAAGAGAGCCTTTACCTCATCATCAAAAACAATATTGACTAAAGCTAACTGGTTTACCAAACCATGGAAATCACTGAGATGAGTATGTACTGATCCACCTTCCTGCATTTGCAAAGTAAATAGCTGCTTCATAAGATATACCTTATTAGAAGCCGAGGGCTTTTCGTATAAATTCGCCAAGGACTTTATCAACTCTTCCATTGTCTTGCACTGTGATAAGCTGGAAATCACAGACGATGCAAGGCTCAACCTTATGGAACTGAGAGCCTTCCGATCAAGAACACTCCAATCTTCATCCTTCATATCTGTGGGCTTGCATGCAACCCCACCCAACGGTAAGTACAGATCCTTCTGATATAGATATTCCTCAATCTGCATCCTCCAGTGTTGATAATTCTTTTCGTTAAACTTCTCCATTCGTAGCTTACTTTCTTCTGCCATTGCTAAACTCCCACTCAATCAGAAAACCCTGTGAATGACCTGTAATAAAAAAACAATACCCTGCTTCCTGCAAACCGTAGCTCTGATACCAACTGTTAGGGAGAACCTACAACAATCAATATGCTTTGATACCAACTGTTATGAGACCCCTTATCCAATGGAAGCACAATTGATTACTTTCTTATAAGCAATTAAACACAAAATTATACCAGAATGATAAAGTAACTAGAAACTTGAGACAACAAAGAATTTGAGAGACAATACACACTCTTGTATTAGATATTACTAGAAGAAAATACAATAAGGAAGATGCCACTTCTTCCTCCACCTCAAAGGCTTGCCACTTATTCCTCCACCTCAAAGGCTTGCCACACCTCAAGACCTTCTTCCCTCTCTCTCTTGCTCAACACAACAACTCTATAGCCTGAGTTATTATCCCTCCTTAAATGCTTCAGCTGATCTCCTTGACCTTACACCTGTAGATCTCCTTGACCTTGCTTGCTTCAATGCTTTTACTTGCCTTCTTGATAATTACAATACATGCCTCATGGGTCTTTAAATAGAATCCCATGGTTACAAAAATGGAAATCTAACTACAATAATTAGACACGCAGCTCGTGACTATAATTAGTCATTTGACATGCAAACACTCGCTTCACTTAACTGACTGTTCGTCAACAGCAGTTTTGGAATACACAGGCGACCGACGTCGGTCCCTATCTGCCTGGTGCTGCCAACGTCGGCCGACCTCCTGCCGTCGTCTGTTTCCTTCTCCACTGTCTGTGACTGATGTCGATTATACTGCCGACGCCGGTTCCTCTGGTTCTTCAGCATCCTCTTCTTGTGTCTGCAAACAGTTGAAGCTTTTAGCTCCACACCCTAACATCCCTGTCTAGACACATATTAGCCCATGTGTTGGATGCCTCTATGCCATGGCCCAGCTTGCCAACCAATAATCTATTAAGAACTTATCAACAATTGATTTATTTTACATAGAATATTCTATTTCCTATCTCTTATAAGATGAATCTTGGAGCCTTATTATTATTATTATTATTATTATTATTATTATTATTATTATTATTATTATTATTATAATAGAAATCTATTAAAATTAAATTTCCCACTACATATAAGTTATCCAAAACTTAAAAAACAAAGAATAGGTGATTTTTAAAGCATAATATTTATTTTTTTCAAATTAAATATAGTATGTATAGATCATACACCTATACACATTATTAATTGTAGTTTTTAAAAATAATTATAATATATTTTATATTAGTTTAGTATATTTTAGTTTATTAGTTTTTATAGATAATCACTTTATTAAGTGTTTTTTTGGGTTGATAGTCAAAAGTTTTAAATAGTGTTGTTATTCCAAAGTAATACTCTCTAATATTATTTCCCCTATTTGACACTTGTTACAATTCCCTACGTCATTTACATTCATATGTCATTTGTTAGTTAAGTCTACAAGTTAGTATGGTTAATACTACATTTTTTATTGTTTTTTAGTCTTGTTTTCAATGTTAAAAATAAATTGTAGATCATTTTTATTTTTAATATTTTGTAAAAGTATCATTAAGTCCAAATTAATGTATGTCATCGAATGTCCAAATTTAAATATTGATTCTTCTTTATGTGGATGTATTTTTTGGATAAACTTAGCGTCCAACACACACATAAATACATCTATTTTTTTTATGGGAGGGATATAATATAATTAAACACAAAGCTAAAACATTCGAGCTTCAAATTTTAATTAGCGAAATAAGCAATAACACAGAGATTGGAGGTATTAGAGGAAGGAGGCTAAACAACACCTCTTGTGAGTCACTAACGAAGAGAATGCATGTTATAGTACTGGCACATGTTTCTTTTTATTTTAGATTGTAATAGTGAATAGCGTAGCACTCATTGAAAATAAATAAATGTATGTGTGTACCAATTTTGCTTATTGATGTACTTGACAAAGAACTAATGTAAGTTTATATGCAATGGAAAATAAACAAACATGTGTGTACTTATTTATATTTAAGTTCCCATTCATGGTCAAAAGTAGATGTGTTCTTGTATGAATGATTGATAAGAGGATGATGAGTTCCCTCTTTACCTTCATTCAATGTGTGTAGCCATATGTTCTAATATAAGTATTAAAGGGGGGATGTTAGTAAAATGATACTTAATGCTTACATTTGTGTGTTAGAGAGACTATATGTATTATGTGAGAAAATATATTTTGTATACTTTCACTTTGATAAACTAAATAATAATATAATATAGGGGGGTTGTTGATAGGGATAAACTCCTAGTTTGTAAGAGATCCCCTATGTATATGTATATATTACATTTGACAAATAAAATAGGTGTTGTGTGTTATTAAATGGTTTGTCCCAAGTGTAAACTCTTACCAAATATTTCAATATTGAGCAAATTGAGAGGATCATTCTATGAAATTATGACAAACAACTAATGGCTTATATATCGCTTTGAGGTATAGGTGGATTAGATTTGGGGCATGTTTTTCATGCAAAAACTTTTATACTTTCTATATTTCATATTGATGGAGAAATATGTAACTACATAAGTGCTTCAGGTTTATAATACATCTATGATAGTTGATCCTCTTACATATGAACTTACTTTCAATGTTATAAAAAGAGAATTATTATTTAGGGTAGTGTGGTTGAGGTTTTTATAGCACTCAAATTCTAGCACTCCTTTCTTCAATAGTGTTTTAGGCATTAACACTCCCCAACATGTGGTTTTAGCGGTTGTGTCTCCTTGAGGCATGATTACCCCATGGAATTATCTAAACAAGCATGACAATGAGAAGAATGGTTCACATACCCTCGTTTGTATACATTCCTTGGATTTTCAATTGCATGTGTTTTAATGATATAGATTATTTCATATGTTTATCTTGAGAATACAATGATTTATATATGTTTTCTTGTAGGTTTCACATGGAAAAAATGGTACATTTGGAGCATACCTATCAATACCAAGTGCATTTATTACTAGTAACAAATTATTCTTTTATCTTTTTAATTTAACATTTTAAATAATAGATTAAAATGGAAGAATTTGTGGATACCTAATTTTGGTATTAGAAACTTTGGCAACAACTACTTTGGAACACTTTGACATACTTGGACATTGCAAAAACATGTGACTCTTGTGCACACTTTCCCTAATACATCTATCCACTTGTTGTCTTGGTGAACCCTATTCACTAGAAACACATATTCTAGATTAGTCCAGTTTACACAAAAATATGTCAAAATCCAAAACAGACTATCTTCATATCTCATATCACTTGTTTTCATTATCTAGACAATATTGGCAACAATTGGATAGTTGTGTTTTTTTTGCAGTGTCTACCTTTGTTGGTAGTGTCTAGGAATAATCAATTGACTACTTTTCAAATTTAGAATTCTCTATTAGGTTGACATAAACACGTTTCATGAGTCAGCCATAATGGGAAATATCAAAGATTCAACTATAAATACAAATAAATCCTAAGGTTATACTTATCTGGTCACAACCTAGCACTCGATTTGTGGCAACATAGCACTCAATTGGTGACAACCTAGCACTGACTTAGTAACTTATCAGTCACATCAAGAAATCAGTTATCACTCTCTTGAGACATTACCAAAAAATAATGCACATTTGAAACCCCCTCAAAGGAGCAGCCCTAGAGTAACTTTTGAATACACAAAAGTTAAAATTTTATAGTGCCAAAGGGTCAAAATCTAACATTGCATTACATTCTATATGGATCGTAATTGAACAACAACACACATACATACATAAGTGAGAAAATTAGTGTGGTTTGAGCCCTCTTTAAAGTATATGAACATAAATAATGCCCAGTTACTTAGTGGGGAGTGGTTGGGGTTGTCAAAGCCAACATACTAACCCATTTTTCAAGGGGTCATCTTGTGGTTGAAAGTGATATTAGTGTTTAAAAGGAAAGTGAAGGAAAATAAGGATCATCGCATGAGACTGAAGGTGAGTGCACATAGGGGCAACATTTAGAGGCATAGGCATAGTAATCTAGGCACATTAACCTACATAGTCTATAGGGAAACTTTTAGTAGAGGTAGGAACTATTTGCCACAAGGGTCTCACTATTACCAACAACATCCAAGTGAGGTTTGAGAGCTATAGTTCCCAAATATGAGTAATGATAGGTCACAAATAGAATATTTTAAGAACATATGATTACTCTTATGAGTAACAAAAATCAGAAATAAGCTAAGTACATAGACTCTTATATTACTTTATCAAATTTAAATCTTCTAAGTGTAATATCAATCTTTCCATTTCTCAATTCAGATTAATGGTATTATTGCTATATTTTACATAATTAAAATTATATCATAATTTTACATTATTTAGATCACATTAGTCTAAAATAACTAAAACATGATCTTGGGTATGCTCATTTAATTATCTTTATCAGTGATCTATACACAAATATAAGCCATCTTTAAAAAAATGAAAATAGTTTACATTCCTCATAATATTTTATTTGTAAGTACAATCTTGGATATGAGCTTAGTGGCATTGAGGCAACCTCTATAGACTTAGAGATATTTTGTGTTTCATATAGGAGTTCCATGATTTTTATACATAATTCTTAAAGCGTTGGCTAGCTTCTTACTATGAATTCTAAGTATGGATTCATTTTCCTCCTCCTCAAGCAATACAACACATGGTTCATAAATAAAAGTAAAAGGTACGTATATTTTTTAGGTCACCAACAAGCATGTTACCAATTTGATGTATGATGACCCTTTTGGGAAAGACTACAAAGTGAGTATTTTTCTATTTACCTTATATATTGTTCAAATTTGTGCCTCTTTTTAAGTTTTGAGTATTCCCTATGTATTACAATTTCCTAACAAATGTCTCTAACAATGAATGGATTTCATTGCATTGAGGATGTGACTTGTCTCTTACAATGAATGCATAAACTATGTTTTTATATCAATCAAGTCAAAACCTTAAATTTTTTGTCAACCTTGCCTTTCACCATTTTTATTATGTTTACCACATCATCCCACATGTCAGTGTTAACATAAATGTTTGAATGCAACACATAATACTATTATATTTAAAATTAAGCCAAAAATATAATCAGTTGGATATTATTCTATCATAATGTTGTGACAAGTTTTACACCCAACAAGTAAGGCTCCAAATAGGTTAATATTAGATTCTAATAGTATCCTTTTGATGAACACAATTGCCTCATCAAGATGCCCAATATAGTTTAGGAGGTCGACGATACATGTATAATGCTTCATTTTGGGTGTGGTAAAATAATCTCAAGTCATACAATCAAATAATCACTTAGCTTCATCCACAAAGCTTGAATGAATACAATCAGATAAAACAAATGAAAGTAAAGTAGTTTGGCTTCATACCAATTCATTGAATTTGATCCAAAAAAAAAAAAAAGACATCCTTAACATACTCATGCATTCTATATCCTATAATCATTTTATTTTAAAAGATAAAAAATTATATAATATTTTCTTACACATGATATGTAATAATAATACTTTAAATTTTCCATACATATTTATAAATATTTTAATTGACGCCTTTTTATAATGATATAATTGGAGATGCCCATACCATGTTGGAGAAATATTAAATATAAGAACAAACTAACTATTATAACCAAGTAAGAATTTACATCTACTAAAATCATCTAATTCAAAAGTATCAAGGCCTCATTGGCATGCCCATTATGACCATAGGGAGGAATCGTAACATTAAACATATTGTTTTTTATTTTATTTTTTTTAACTGAAAGCATGTCATTATATCCATGCCCAATTAAAAAGGTGGGTGGGAAGAGAGTACACCCTCAAGAAAAAGTTGAAGTGTTTCACAAGTTACAATTAAAATATTTTATCCTCTCATATTTGAAATACATGTTTATAAAAAAAATATGTCTATAAAAGAAATAATTAAAAATATTAAATTTAAATTTTCACTAAATTATATAATCATGAATTTATTTTTTTTATTTTTTTTAACTTATAATTTAATATATGTTTGAAAAATATTAATTATAATAATTAGATTAAGAATGAGTTTATTCATTTACATTTAATTAAATCTTTTTTAATATTTTATTACCTTATTTAATCTAAAAACATGTAATAATCTTTACATTTTACAAGATCATATATTGTTCCAATATTTTGTTGAACATTTAGAATTTACTGTCTACAACCTTTTATTTTATATATTGTTTATAAAATCATTATAAATAATAATATTGGAAACAAATCCTCTTTAAATTATACAATTATAAATAACTTATCATCACATTTTTTATAAAATTGAAAATATGATTTTAATTTTAAAATTGAAAATATGATTTTAATTTTAAAATTAAGTACTCATCTACAGTTCCTATAATATTTTTTCAACAAACATATCACCTAAAATATATACAAATCTTTAAAACAATCAAATTTTTAAAAATACTTAATACTTTTAAATACACAATTTAATTTAATAATTACAAATTTATATTAAATAATAAATAAAATTTAATCCATTATGATATTGTTATTAGAATTTAATTATGTAGTTTTTTGAGTCAAACTCATTGACTCATGTTTCATGAGTAGTGGTTCAGAAGAGCCCATCTCTCATTAGAATAAATGGTCCAATTAGCACTCATTGCATCTAGGTGATGCTCATAGGAGTGAAGCATTAGACGTTCTCGGGAGAGTCATCCATCTCAGTACTACTCAAACTCAAGCACGCTTAACCATGGAGTTTCCTCCAAAGTTAAGCCCACTTAGCTTGCTACCTCCATGGTTAAACGTGCTTGAGTTGGAGTAGTACTCGGATGGGTGACCTCTCAGAAAAGCCCAATGCTTCAGCCCTATGAGCACCACCTAAATGCAATGAGTGTTAAGTGGACCATTCATTCTCATGAAAGATGGGTTCGTGTGAACTACTATTCATGAAACATGGGTCAATAAATTTGACTCGAAAAACTACACAATTAAATCTTGATAACAATATCATAATTTAACTCATTGTAAAAAATACCTCCTACTTAATAAAATTTTATTCGTTCAAATCCGAAAAATAATATAATATATTAAAGGAAGCTTGAAAACCCTTTAAAGAAATAAGGCTACGTAGTGTTTTGGTATAGATTTACATTTATAAATAAATTGATTCATTATCCTCGAAATAAACATACATAGTATTGTTCATTTCTTAATCCATAAACCATGAAATGAATGACATATAGGTACCGACCAAGCTGTTCGAAAGCTGCCAGGAATGAATGACTTGTCGATTATTTATATTCTGTCAATGAATGTGGAAAGCTGACAACTCATCTTATTACACGACCACGTCCAGTCCCTATCACGTTTGTCGAAGCTAATTCAAGATAACCTTCACATTTTCTGGCGGTACTTCTGAGAAAAAATAATGGGATCTTCCATTAATACCTCTCCCCTTTCTTTCAAGTGGATATACAGTGGCTTCGTGTGACGAATGCTGAAACATGGCAATTGACAGACTGATGGCAATTGGCCACTCTTTTTACTTCAGCTTTCTCAAATAATGTCCCCAACAAATAAATTTAATCAAAACTAAAAACAAAAACAAAATACTACCTTCTCATTAATACCAAGAAAAGGATATGTAAATTTTTAACTTATTTTTAAGGTATTAGGGGATGATCTTTAATTATTAAATAATTTATTGTTAATATTAAGTATTTTGTATTAAAAGTTAAATATGTTGTATTTAATATTTGTCCAATATTTATTTAATAATAATTTAAAGTAATCAATTATATTATAATATAAAAGATTCGGGTATTGATATTTTAAAAATCAAATGTTAATATGATAATATATTTTAATAAAATTTATTAGATTGTAAAATGTATAATAACTCAAATCTTCAAATTTTATTTATAAGTAGTTAAGACAACATATTAAAATAGGTAAATTTTTTAAAATATAATGTAATATCATGACAAATCTACGTGATCACGAAGTTAAGGTATTCAGCTTCTGGAACTTTTCTCTTAGAGAAACTTTAAATAACATATTAAATATTTGCATGCTTAAAACCTTGATTTCATATTAATATTTAGAAGATTGAAATAGGTTGAAAGGTGAGAATTTGTTACTTTCAATAAGCAAACACAAGATTTGTAAAGGGCACTATCAACCAAGGTAACATAGGATAATTATCCTTTCAAACTTTTAAACGAAACCACAAACGAAAAATTAGAGATATAAAGAATGATGTACAAATGACAACAAAAATAAGGTAGGGGCATTATGGATCATTTTAATAGGAAGATAGAATATCTAGAGAAATTTCAATAATGGTAACTTTTAAGTTCGAGAGTGCACACTCCCACCTACGTGTCACATAGGAATGTCAAAATAAATTTATTTAAAAGTTTAAAAGGAGGGAAGTTACAATTTGAAGAAATTTAAAATGTATTCATATTATTCTTGTATCCTAATAAAGGTTCACCGAGTATGATTTGAATTGCTGAATGAAAAATTGTTTACACAATTTACTTAAAAATCCTCTTCTTTTCCTTTATACATTTCAAAAAAAACTCTTTAAAAAGTAATCTAATAATATTTTGTACATTAATATCTTGTATATTAATGTATTAATTGGTGAACTAATAACATATCATGATATGATTGATTATTGTAAGAGAAAAGTTAGACAACTAATATATAATATTATAACAAGTATTACATAATACAATCTAATGAAATGTATGTGAATTGGTTAAAATGATTTGGTTGTATCCAATCCCATCTATGTTTAAATCTTACAAGATATGTTAGTGATGATGTTGATAATGCTAATGATGTTAGCAATGATATTCCATTGATAACTATTGATAGTAAAAGAGATTTGGATCCTCTATGTATATCTCAAATTAATTCATAATATTAATTGATTCATAACTCTAATCTCTATAAAAATATTTACTCATAATTTAAAAAACTATAACATAATACAAATTCAACTATAAAATATTATATGTCCAAAACCTATTTCCATGCACAATAAGTACTAAGACTTCTCCCCTAACCATGGGAGCATCCAATAGAAGACATGCATTGTGAGAGAGCAAAGTTTTGAAGAAATTTGGTCCAAAATCCCCTATGGGGGCTTCAAAGTAGGAAAGGATATTGTTGGTCTTAACATCAAGGTGCAAGTACAGTAAAGCCCCTTGGCAGCCTCTATGCCAATCTTATACCTTGCTTCCAACTGCAAGTAACTCACTTTTTTTACTCTCCCATGCTTCCATTGAGCACGTATTTCTAAACAAGTAGATTGATTTCTTGGTAGGAACTCACTATATGTCAATGCCGCGTCTTTCCTAAAGCCTGAATCTCTGATAAATGAGAAGAGCATCTACCTCTATCAATAGCCACTAATCACCTGTAAGTGGACTGAAGCATGCCCCTGCATCACATACACTTTAGTTATAACATAACAAATCCAAGCGTGCCCATTATTCAGGTTCTCCATCATATGAAATCTAAGGTGCCAGCTAGATCTGTTGCACTAAAATCGGCAATGCATGTTTAGTGTTGCGATAAGCCTTTAACTAGAAAACAAGGCTGGGCCGCGCACCTGATAGAACGAATTTTGAAACCTTAAAACGAGCATGTAATACCATATGCAAATAACTGATTTGATTTAGAAAAGCATGTTGAAGTTTTATCGAACAGTTTGGTGTTGACAATTCAAAAGATACACAAACAAAAAAAAAAACCCACATAAAAAATTATTATTATATTGATAAAAATTCTGCTGCGTACACACACTTTGTTTCCTTCTTCCTACTCCTATATTGTTGCTTTGTTCTTCTCTTCATATATTCTCTTATATACTGCATACACAAGACGATACCCGTATGTAAAATATATTTCCACTAAGTGATGGAAAGTTGTTTCTACACATCTGTAAGCAAATACAAAATTTTAGAGAATTTAATTGCTTCTAGGTACAAGAGGTTAAAGACTATGGAATAATCTCAAGTAAAAGAATTTCCTGTATTCATGTAATGTCTTGTACGGATTAGAAGTAGTTAAGAGGGAAGAGTAATTCACTGAGAGTACTTATATTTGATTCCAACATAGTACGGAACAAAATTCTTACCATAGACAATCTCAGAAAAGAGGTTTGATTCTCATTAATAGATGTGTTTATGAAGAAAACTCAAGTCTCTTCAGTATTTAACGTTGGAATGTTCATTTGTTTTTAAACTTTCTGGTGTCATTCTTGAAATTTTCTACATTATTTGGGCTCAACTTTCATCTTTACTTGATCTAGAATAAAGATCTTGACATTAATTCATATTTTATAGGGTCTTTGGAATGAGAAGAATAGTATAATTTTCATTTGAGTAAGATGGTAGCCATTAGAGTTGAGGGTTTTTTGATTAAATTTTTTAAGAACATTAAAATAGGTAAGAAGGACAAACTTAATGAAGACGAGTTATGGATTGTTAGGAATTGGCATCTGAATAATAATGGTTGGTTTGAGATATATTTTAGAGTTGAATTAAAGAAGAAGGTGAGATGGTGTGTTCCATTACTAGATAATATAGAAGTATAAACTAATCACTTTGTTGAATGTTATGGAGAATTTCACTGGTTAAAAAGGTTGGTGTTAAACATTTATTTATAAAAGAAGATTCATTAAATATAATTAATAGTTTATTTTTAAAAAATGAGGTGAATTTGACCTTTAAAAGTATGATGGATGAGGCCCATAATATATTACATTCATTTGAGAAGGTTTGTATTCAACATGTTTATAGGGAAGGGAACCAAATTGTGAATTGGTTCGCAAATCTGGGGGTGGTTTTCCAAAGCTTCAATAAGTGGGTAAGAAAGGAAGATTTGTTTGATGATATTCTTCAAAAAATTAATATGCAGGGTAACATTTAGATCAAAAGAAGTCCCATTCACAAATCAAAGAGAGAGAATTTTACATTTTTCCTAAGGTGAGGCAAACGGGAATCTCGATGTGTAAACCCATTGTATTAAGAATGGAAAATCGAGAGCCTTAATGAATAATCATACAAAATTGGATGACCGTAACATTATTCATGTTATGAGGGGTGTTAAATATGGTCATTTCATGATTATCAATAGTACTTAGCATGATTGTTCAGGATGGGATCGTGAGAATTTATTGAGTGTCTTTTCTTTATTTATTGTTGGATGTTGGTCGGGCCAAATCTAGAGCTAAGAAAGGGTTAAACCTGGTTAGTATTATCCAATTCTGAACTAAAATGGAAAGAGATTTATGTAGGGTTGACCCCTCTATGGATATTTTGAATAAAAAATAAATTTATGAGAGGTTTTTGTATGCAAAGGGAAATAAAATTGATCTATAAATTAATCTTAGCTCGGAGAAGATAAATCATACTTACACTTCCAATTGTTGATACATTACATATTCAAGGCCATGATCAAGATGGATCTGCTAAACCCAGCCAAGGGATATCTTACCACAATGAATTCACTAGAGAGGGTTTCAAAACCTCTAGTCAAGTAAAATTATGCAATAACCCTAACCAGGTCCTATGTTTTCATATTTACTTAAACTAATAACAAGTAAAGTAAATCTAATCTAGTGATTATCAAAGCTTGTGGCATAAAGTGGGGGCAGTAAACATGCATAGAAAATATATACTCACATCAATGTATACAAAATCCTAATGCATGGGAGAGAAGTATAAATGCATATCTATTTAATTTTACAAAGGAGGAGCCAAGTTAAGAATACTTACCTTTGAAGATGAACTCACTGAGCCTTAATCTCTCTCTTGGTCAAGGTGATTCATAAGAGGTTGTTGTGGTATGTAAGGATGATAAGGATAAATCAATTCTTGGCTACACAACCTATCAATGCATCCAAAATACTTCACAAGACAAGATCTTTATCTCCAAAGAAAGTATGAAACCTTAAGATATGATCCTCAAGTAGAATATATATATATATATATATATATATATATATATATATATATATATTCTTCTTTTCTTTCAATAAATGATGAAATAGATGTGTTTATATAGACAGATCTAACCCTAGTCTTTTCTGAAATTTTAGGCCAACAAGGTTGACCCAATCGACCTTGTATCATTATTGACAAAAATAAATTAGGTCTTGGTCTCCATCAACCAAGGGCTGACCTAGACCCTAAATAAGTTTTATCAATTAGAGTACAAGGTCGATGGGGTTGATAGTGTAATGTAAACCATAAAAAGGATTTTTAATCTAGGGAAGGGATAATGAAAGTGAATGACTAGAGGAGGGTACAAAAAAAGAGGCAAAGATTAGGGGAATATTATTAGGATATGGTTGTGTAGATAACAAGTGGTAGTATAGGGATAACAATCTTACGAAGCACCAAAGGTTTGTCCACCCCTTTCTCAGTGCATCTCTTAAGGCATGCACTCAGAGAGATTGAAACTCGACGGGTTCCTACAAGAAAGAAAATATTAGTAGCTGATAAAGTTTAAAAATATTATGTGTATACATATGCCCCACTCTAAGCTTGTCACATGTCACGTAGGTGTAACATGAGATGGTGCTTCAAAAAAAAACATAGCGACACACAATACTGAATCTGAATAAATTATAGTAAAGAGAAAATAAGATAAATGAAAAGGCATAATTGAAAAACACATACCTTTACTTACCTTAATGCTATAGATAAAGAAGGAGATGTAAGAAATTTGAAGGTGTCTAATGTAGAGAACATTAGGCGAACATGTAGAGATTAGTAAAAAAGAGCAAAAATTTGAAATTTTTATAATATCGACATATAATAGGTGAAAAGATTCTCTATGATGTCAGGAGTCTAGAATATTTTATGGTTTGGAAAAAGAGCCAGTAGAGACAAAGATATGATCAAAATATAAAATCCAACGGTAAATATTTAAAAGGTAAATAATTTGAAATAGTAAATATAAATAGGGTGAAAAATAATTTATTTTTTATTTTTACTATTCTGAGAAAACAAAGCTCTGAGAGACCTAGTTGGAGACCATAGAGCCATCATGGTGGGGAGACGATATTTGAGACAAGAAGGATGCATAGCAATCAAAGCGAGTGAAACACAAATAATCAATTGGAAATTTCAAAAAATTTGAACATTTTTATTTGAAATTGAGCTAAATATGGAAAAATGATTGGCAAGCAAAATCTAGTCCTCGAAATGAACCCTAGGAAATTTTTAGGTAAACTAGGAGTATAATAGGGTATTGGGTAGGAAGAATTTGAACCAATAAATGCCCAAGGCATTTATGGTAAATGGTCAAAAAGTCACCATTGTGGCTTAAAATTTTGACCTGGTCGACTTAGTCTCTAAGGCAAGGGACAAAAATAAGGCCGACTTAGTTGGTTCTATAGGGATGATGTAGTATCCCTAAGAGAGTCCAACTATTTATAACAAGGCTGATGTAGTAGAAAATTGAAAGAAGGTGGCCAATCTAGTAAGAATGTGGTTGATCTAGTAGGATTATGAAAGGGTTGATTTAGTATCCCAAAGAAAGTATAGGGATGATTATATAGAAAATGGAAAAACTAAATCAAACCACCCAAGTTTTTTGAATTTTAAGAATGTATTTGATTATTTATGACATGGAGTTTGATACACCCTTTGTTGTTTGATATTTTATAGAGATGTCGATGGTATTGGCAATTGATAGTGTCTCATGGCTATTGGATCTATAGGAGTTATTGATGAATGTGGATAGAGTGAAATTAGTTTCACTAAGATTTGGAGGTATTATAGAGATGAGGGACATCCTATTGAGTGTTGATCTTGTTATCATGTTCCTTGGAGCATGGGAATGGTTGACCAACACTTTTTGATGGGTGGTGGATGGGGATACCATAGAGGTAAGTATCATGCTAGAGTACATCCATACTTTTCTAAGACTACTGATAGGAGGGACACTGGTAACCATAGGGACACCAGATGATCTTGAGGAGAGACAAGCACTAGCCAAATGGGTGACATGCTCAGATAGGATATACCCACATTTTTTAGTTAGTGTTTTTTATGTGTATATCATGCAAATTAAGAACATTTGAAAGGCCATGATCAAACTTATGATAACACGAGTGTTGTGTCATAAGTCAGATGACAAGGTACCTCTATACGTGATAACCTTGTGTTAGTCTATTTTATATCAAGGAGTACTATATGACTTTAGGTTTGTTATATGGGTATAGGTCATGCATGATATGTATGGGATGTTGTCTAGAGAGTAGAAGACCATGGGGTTGGTAGTTTTTTAAGTGCTTAGATATATGAGAGGTTCCCTATGTATCGACCAACTGGGTTTCCCCACACAGTGGATGATAGGTTACCTCGGGTGAGTAGATGGTAGCAAGACTAGGTAATATAGTCTATGCCTCATATGCTAGATTTAAATACAATCACACAAGGGGATATCATGTCGTATCCTTACACACACATTGATACTATTTAGCCTATTTAATCAACTATGGTGATAAGGTTTGCTTGGGTGTGGATCATGGACCACTATACATGATGGGTAATGTTACATCTAGTGGCATGCTTATCAAGGTAGTTTGGAGTCCCACACCCAGTGGCCTCTTAGTAGTGCTTACTTTTGGGCACATCATGCTAGAGAGATAAGGGGGAGATGAGGAGTAGAAGTACCAGTGGAGAGACTTGAGATTAAGCCAGGGCATGTGAGACCACAAACTAGTTGAGCATGATAGCAAGGGGTTAAAGGAGGAGAGGACATGGATGTTGATATAGGGATGAAATACACACCATAGTAGGCAATGCAATAGGAGAAACAATGACCACCTTGACCACACCATAGACGGAAACACCACTGGTGAGAGTAGACAAGGTGAGGGTGACAACACAAGAGGACCCAACAACCATTCCAAGACAAATCTAGTCAATAGAGGCACCTCTCAGGAGAGGGTCATGGCATACACAAATGGTGAATCTTAGATTTTTACTGGTGGAGAGGTGATCTACAAAGGAGGTGCTTGGGGGACAAATAAATGAAGAGATACTGGTTGGTAACACTAGGACTAGTGAGAAATGTTATAATTTTTTAAGCTTTGATATAAAATACTAGCTGCATGTGATTATAGTATGTAGATATATTTCGAGACATATATGTGATTTAATATCTATTTGGTTTTATTTTTTTAGATATGATGATAAATTAATTCAGATGGATATCCCTGGTTATGGATACACACCATGACATTTTGGATGGGGTGCTGGTACCATACAACCCCACCATGCTAGATGATCCTATGGTACCATCTACCCCAGCTAAGCAGGTTGATTTTATACTATTGAGGGAGGACATGAGGTAGTTACAGACACATGAAGATGGATTACAGCCACTTGTAAGGGTGGGATTAGGAGAGGCATAGGCCTGGTAGGCCTTGACTTAGGAGAGAGCAACGCACATGGATACCATAGTCTAGCTAGGATAGGTACAAGCCTAGGTGTCTAATTTACAGGGACAGGTATCAAGATTGAGATCTCAAACTACATCATTATAGTCTATCATGCAAAGGGGATAGTCCTAGACATCTATGGGCAATGTAGGAAGGAACTCAACTATAGAGATGGAGTTATGTATGTTGTACCTTGTATTGTATAAAATACATGATATATATAGATATTAATTTTGATAGTTAGATTTTGATATCATGATTTTTATTTGGTTGTGGATGTTGATCCATGGATATATTTCTTTCTAGCACATCTATTTTGCTTTTGTTGTGTATGCCATGGTAAATATATGTGGAATGTTTTCTTTTCTAAAATTATGTGATACACATGCATGGTAAAAAATAAAAAGGCAAAAATGATTTGGAAAAGTATAAGTAATCAAAACAAATGAACTATAGACTATATCATGATGGGAAATGTGTAATATCAAAATATGACTAGGTATGATAAATAAAAGATGGTAAAAAGGATAACACAATGTTTTTAAACCATGAAAGAGATTTGCACCAAATTAAAACAAGTAAAATCACACTATATCACGTTGGGAAGTATGAAAATAATGTAATAAGATGAAAGGCACATGAAAACCAAATGGTATAAAAATAAAACAATTAAGTCAATCAATCATACTAAATCATATTGAGAAGTATAAAAGAGAAACAAAATTGGAAAAATGAACTTAAATTGATCACACTAATTCACGCTGAGAAATATGGAAAACTTAAGTAAAATGGTTGTATTCTTACATGCAATCAGAAATAAGAAGATAAGAGTAAAAGATCAATGAAGTAAGCATAAAACATACTATATCAAGATGGGAAGCATGTCAATGATGTGTAACTCATGATCAATCATGACTTATCTTAAATTTGACACATGTAATTTTATTGTGACTTGGGTATTGGGAAATTTTGTGAGGAAGGCATGGTCCTATCTATAGTCTTACACTGTAACTCACAAAGGAAACTCTAATAAGGTGGAAAATATGAAAAATGTATTAAAAAAAATGTTTGGAATGGTAATTTCGTAATTTGTGAGGAAGGCCTGGTCCTATACATTGCAACTCATAAATAGAATCCCTAGGGGGAGTGATCAATGAACAAAACAATATTTCTCAAGGGGAAATATTAAGGTATGGGAAATGAAAGAGGGAATGTAAAAAGCACAATATAGGCATATATGAGAAAACTTTAGGAAACATGAGGCACACTAAGGATATAGAAAGACACTAAGTGACAGGTGACCATCAATATACAAAATATCCCTGTTCACAGTAAGCACAAAGCTATATAAAGATCGACTCATATTGGTTTTTTTTAAACAAGAAAATGAAAATGGACCTACCTTCCCACAACATTCTCTCCATTCCTCAAGATCTCTTATAGAGTCATTGATCTACTAGAAATATTAGGTATTTGTGTGAGAAAGTAGGTAACACTAAAATATTTTTTTATTCCCCTTTCCCAATGTCCTAGCCCACCACACCCTAATGGACCTTGACTCTATTATGTGGCTAACTATGGATTTTGAGATTTGATTAGAAAAAAGAGGTGTGCTTTGAATCATGTATTTTAGTGTGATTTGAATTTTTAAATTTTTAATGTTTGCCTTTTATATCATTGTCTTTTGTTAAAGTGATTTGGATTTTAAATTTTAAGATCCCTCCTTCATACAAACTTGGAATGATGAATCATGAGAGAAAAAGTGATACATCCAAATGAGCCTTATACTTCTGCCAAAGGAAGTTAAGTATCCAAAGACATAACTAATTTAAAAACGTAGTATTACCTATGAGCCATGTTATCTCAAGTTTCAACCATGTATATGCTTAGTTTGCAAAAGGGAATAAAGGGAGATTCAAGATAGACCAATAAAATGAGATTATAATGAGATGACTTGTTTACTAACTGATCACATGGTAAATAAGGAGTATTAAGGGGAGAAAATTTGGTATAACCAAATCACAATAATGATTATCCATGTTATGGAGATAAGTTAACAAAAAATCATAATAAAATAACAAGACATCCATGGAAATAAATGAACTCATAGATAAAAAGCATGTAATCAAGAAAATAATCCATAAGAGATCATAAGGAAAGAAAATGACACCATAGATAACATAGAATACAAAATATAAATAGCCATATAAGATAAATAAAAATTTGACAAGTGTCAAATGATATAAAGTAGATAAATATAAACTTGGAGCACATGTCCAATCTAATGAATAAGAAAGTGAAGGAAAACCATACTATGTTCATAAATACCAATAAATTTGTCTATAACATCTGATAGATCTCTATGAATCTAGACTCTAACTACAGTGAGGGTCTCATCGATCTTCAAATAGAGTTGAGAGAATGCCTCTTCTTGAATCTCCTTGATAGAAAATATAGGCATGCCTGAAGGATCATGCTCATGAGGGCCATTATGCATGGGATACTTAGGAGAAGGGATAGGAGTGGAATATTTGGGACATGAAGGAGTCACCGGTGGAGAAGGGGCCATAGGTAAATAAGGATCCATAGATGGATGGATCACAAGTGGAGGAACCACAAGTGAAGAAGGGGCCACAGGTGGAGAAACCATGGGGAAGAAGGGGGAGCCTTCTTATGTGGGTGACCTATAGGAGAAGGGATAATAGGTATGGGGATGTTCATAAGGTGATCCTAGATATGTTTTTGGAGGATGCAATAATGATCAATGTGATGGGTAATGAATTGGTGCCATAAAAAATGTACCTCTTCATATTTGGGAATATACTCAGGTAATACTTTCAAGGTAGGTATAGCCTTGTTTGTAGGTTGAAGAAGAGTAGGAAGCAAGGTGTTTATATATTTTCAAAGCTTTCAACAATGAGTGGAGGAATGATTCTATGTATTATGGAAGAAAAAGATACATTTGTTAGTAGAATTTATGGGTGTACTAATAAAGGGAGTCGAAGAAGAAGCTAGGGAAGGCTAGGATAATTTAGAATCTATGGTCTAATGACTAATAACTCTATGAATGTCATAGTATAACTGATCAGCCCATTAGGTAGGTAGATGAATAAGTTATGATAAAGGAAGTAGACCATCACCAAGGGGAGGTAGGGCTGGTGGAGAGACTGGATGAGGCTCAAATGAAGGAGAAATAGGATTAAAAGTAGGAAGAAACTCAACTAAAGGGAGAGTGGGAATAGGATTTTTACTAAGCTTAGTTGAGGGAGGAGAAGTATGCATAGAGGGTTAAAGGATAATAACAAGAATCTTAGGGGCAAACTAGTTATAGGCATCCTGATATCTAGGAAAGTGATAGGGACCGATCATAACATGATCCATAAACATGATCCTAAGACGTTATTTGGAAACTTGAGGTGTGTCACTATATCTACCCTAAAAATAAGTTGAATAATTCTAAAATTAGGAACTAGATAAGATGGAATGAGATAAGATAAATAGAAAAACTGAAACAAAGAAGAATGATAACAGAGGATCTCAACATCTTAACCCTGAATAAGACCTCCTAGAAATGGGTCATCTAAGGTATAACCATCATCATAGTCATGTGTATGAAGATAAATTATGCAAGTATGGATGACCTTATCATTAGAGGTGGCATGATGAATAGAGTGTCGATTCTTGTTTAAGACTATAGGTATATCATCATTAGGTAATTGATGGAAACATGGCTTTAGATAAGGTGGAAGCTAGGAAATAAGATGAGGAGAGAGATCAATTTTTTTATATCTTGAGGTTAATCTCATGGGGCTCATCATAATAAAAATATAATAACTTAGGTGGTATATTCTAGATGAGTTTAGGGTAACCATAGTAACCTCATGTAGAGTTGATAGGAAAATTAAAATGTTGATATTCTCAGAATGGAACACTTGTCAAAGTTTCAAGGGTTAGAAATTTGAATATACCATGGTCTTGGAATTGTTCAAAATTCTAAGGGTTAGTGTTTCCTTGAATCCTATAGATTGCACCATTGTGATGGAACTTGACACATTGATAGGTAAAAAAGGTGTGAGCCCTCATGCAATGAGTCCATGGCCTACCAAGCAAGATAATATAGGAGAGGAAAATTGAAGATCATAACCTTCACTTGAATAGTGATAGGTGGGATGGTGATAGTGAGACACACACAACCTAAAGGAGGAATTTGACTTACGTCATAACATTTACATGTGTTGTGTGTGGACTTAAGATTACAATTAGAGTATCCAAAGGTTTTAATAAAATTGAGGGAGGCATCATAAGTACCTAAACCCTCATCAATCAAGGAAAGCTTGACTTAGATGTCACCAATTTGGATTATCATAAAGAGGTGAGGATCATCTACATGAAGTAGAATCTCATCTAAAATCATAAAATCAATAGGGAATTTGAGAGAGAGAGAAGTATCCATTATTTTTTCAACATGTATAGACATCTCTTCAAATTATTATAAGATGCTATCTTCTGACCCAGATAAGGTAGCTTCATGTCCTGCTAGGGGAGGATGAGGGATGTTCATTTCAAATATGAGTTACATAAGGTGGTTATGATGATGTAGAGAAGTACACATGAGTTTTATAAAGGGAATTTTAGATGGGAAATTAGTAAGCTTCGTGATAGGATCCTGTGAGGGGACTACTAGATAGAGTTGTGTAATATTGGAGGATTTCCTCATAAGGAGTAGAAGTGAATGTGAATTAGTGTTGATAGTATGTGGGAGGTTTAAGAGGGGTATATTTTGGTTGATTATCATGAGAGTATGAGGTGGTTGATGTAGTTTTAGTTGGTGATAGATTTTAAAAAGTAGTATTAGAAGGTTAAATATCATTGGCAATGGGTAAATAGGTTGGGGAAATTGTAGAAGTGGAATGAGAGGTGTGATATAATAAAGGTGTTGGAATTTTTTCATCAAAAGAGATAATTTCCTCTTACCCCAACTTTGTTAGCTGATTTGGGGAGGAATCTTAGATAACATGAAAAGTGTGAGACAATTGGTGTGTGTGGGTAGGGTGAAAATCAATGAAGGCAACTACCCTTCACATATTAGTCATAGTGGCCACATTTTTTTTGGGATTTGGGTCACTAAGAATATCAACATTATTGGTGAAATGAGTAGACTTATCATTATTATCTTGATGGTTTATAAGAGGGTCTTTATAGATATCTAGATGAGCATTAGCCTGATTCAAATCTTGATTTTTATTTTGTGTTTTGTGAGCTTTGAAGGTAATTTCATAGGCTTGATGATGTTTAAAAATGAGGGAATCATGGTCAAAATTTAGACCAAGGAGGAAATCCATAGCTAATTTATGTAATTACCTATAAGTCTCATGAGAGTGACCCTAGCTAGCATGAAACCAACAAAATTTATTTGGATCATACCATGATTTCATAGGATGAGTGGGATCAAGCTCTCAGGGAAGAGGCCTTGGTAGAGAATTTTGGAGTTCCACTAAGGATAATGGCTTATGAAAATTGATGTTGCTTATTGGAGAACAGTGAGGATCAGGGATGTGGTTTAAAGGGGAAGCTTGTTCTAAAACATTATCTAGAGCAACAACTTAAATATTATGAACGGTATCATAAGAATCAATGACACTATAGTTAGTAGCATGATGATTTTTATTTTTGATGAGAAAATGAGTGCCCACAGAAGGTTCAGATGGCTCAAATTGATGCATGAGAAAATGTTGGCACTTGGCTTGGTCAATGGCCTCTTCTAAAGCTTGTGGAGAGAGAGAGAGTCCAGACCTGATATTATAACTTAGGATATATAGCATTGGTGAATAGATGAAAGAGGTTATCATTCACCATGATGTGTTCACATTTTTTAGATAAGGTCTTCCATCATTTGATGAAAGCTTATGTAGTTTCCATCTCAAGTTACTTGTAATTAATAAAATGAGCCAAGGTATTTTCAAGTAGGTCACTAGTTTGAAAGTCTTATACTAGAGTGTTAACTAGATCTTCCAAACTAGTGATGGAATGAGATTTGAGTTGGTTATACCAATCCAAATTACCTTTAGATAGGGTTTTCACTAAGAGTTTGGTAGTAGTAAAACTGTTTAACTTGACCCAGTATTTTTATAGATTTCTAAAGGTTTTTAAGTGTAAGGTAGGATCAGTTGACTCATTGTAGCTAATGGTAGTGGTGATACCTCCTATGTCTATGTTAGCAATTTGAGGTGTAAGAGGTTTGTTTTGAATATGTTTAATTATTTTGTTAACAAGAGGTGGTTGAGAAATAAGATTACCATGGGAATCCCTAAGGTGGGTGGGGGGAATTTTGGTTGTGCATTCTTGATGGAACATGTTGAGGGTGATTTTGGAGATGAAGAAGGTGATTCTACATTTTCATCATCTAGTTGGAATTATTAGCTTGGAAAGCATTCATTTGGTTAATAGTTTACAACAAAATTTGATGGGTTTGAGTGGTGTTATTTACAACATGTGAAGCATTAGAAATGGTATTAATGTCTTGAGTAACATTGTGAGTAGTGGCATGCACATTATTAGTGGCTTGAGAGGTGTTTTTAGAGGATTCATTAGTAGAATGATTAACATGTGTTGCAAAAGATACACTAGTATAAGGATTGGAATAAGAAGAAGCACTAGTGGAATGATTACCATGGATATCAAATGATGCACTAGTGGAGGAATTGAGAAGAGTGGGTCTTGAAAAAGGCCCACTAGATGTTGAACATGCCATGTTAGTAGAGATACTTGGAATGAAGGTTGAGGAATCAAGGAATAAGAGGTCATAGTATGATAAGGGGTTAAAATATAAGGAAGAGGTTGAGAAGCAAAGAAGTTATTTCCCCCAAATCTATGTGAGAATGTGCGGGAAGGGGAGTGGGGTTCTTTTGATTAACCAGTTATCATAAGGTGATAAATAGTGGAGGGGTCTTTTCCTCGATGTTGAGGAAATTCTTTAATGAAGAAAACCATTTCTAGAGTATACTCTAATTCAAGTTAATCTTATAAGGAGAATAGAGGTTTGTAAACTAAATATACATAAAGAGAGTCCCATAATTTGTAATGCAAGTGGCTACATGCACATCATTTTTTTCTAAAGTAGGATCCATAAGCTATTTATGGGAAAACCTATTGGTATTAGTAAATCTCATCATATATGTTGAGTTCAACTTTGTGTTGTCCTCAAACAAGAAGTTCATGATGAGAGAGAAAGGTTAAGAAGGAAAAAGATGATGTAAATAAAAATTTAGTAAATAGGATACAAAGTCATTAAGGTCGACTGTGTTATGTAACCCAATAGGTAGATAAAAATACAAAGTCATTTAGTTTGACTATGTATTTCAAATAAGAAGGTGAAACAAGTTGATAAGGATACACAGTCATTTAGGTTGACTTTGTACTACTAAACAAAGACTGAATAGGTAAATAAGAAGACACATTCATATAGTTTGATCATGTACTACTGACAGGAGGGTAAAATAAAGTCTGTAAGAGACTGTATTGACCAAAATGATAATGTTCTAAAATAAGGGAAATTTTTTATAATATAATTGAAGCAAGAATGAAAGAAAACACACAAACAATTGGATCAATGTGATTGATCTAATTGGGGCACACAACACAAAACCTTGCACCAATGTTGGCTAATGTGAGTTTTTGAAATACAACACAAAATTATCAAATAAAAATCAATCAACTAAAAATTAAATGCTAACTAAGTGGTCACCCTAAGTGTTATTAGATTATTAGAGAGTTGGCTGAAATAGGGAACTAGAAAGTAGTCTAAAGTTTGTTTTAGGATGTTTATGTTGAAAGAGATTTGTATTATCAATGGTACTGGATTGGTATTGGGTCCTACCCCCTTCAAAATCTTGTATCGATAAGGGTGTCATGTGATTTTCCAATATATATTATTAACCATGTATTTATACTTGGCCATAAAACCAAGTTGGCTTCTCCCTTGGTGATGAAATCCAAGTAGGTAGGCCTTGGGAATAAAAATGTTTAAATGTGTTTTGATTGTTATGTCATTTGTTAGTGTGTGAAAAATACTAAAATATTGTAATTAAAAATGGTATTTTGAAAACCACCTATTTATACTATATAAGTTACTCTAAGCATGCAAACTACTGAAAAGAAAATGTGAAATAATTACTAGTAATTAGATGTTAATTCTTTGATTAAGAATAGTATAGAGTCAGTTCAAGTGATACTATATACAAATAATATAGAATAGAGTCGACCAGGTTGATGTTATTATATAAAAGAAAGATATTTAATAATAGAGTCAAATAGGTCAACTATGTCTCTTAGATAAAAGATAGACTATAAAACTAGGATGATCAAGTTGACCTAGTTAGCTATAGGGTTGTAATTTTAAAGACTGCTAACTTGTGAAAAATAAAAATGAAGAAAGTATTGAAATGATAGGTAGAGGAAAGAGAGGAACCTTGGTGGGATTTAAGATGATTTATTTTTCAAATTTTATGCTGTAATGATTTAGTTTATGCTTTAAAATTCTACAAAATGGGTTGATTGGTTCAATGGAGTTCTACAGAAGCTTATATTCTGAAGAAGAACAAGAAACATAGTTGACCTATTCAGTAGTGTTCATTGATATGTATGTTGGTAGAAATAATTAGCAGACAGAGTCAACCTATTCGATAGTGTATTCTAATCTAGAATTAAAGAAGAGTATTATTTCAAACTATTTGATCTAATAACTTATCGCTGATGAAGACCTACATAGATAGAACAAAGTCATTTTAAAGTGACTATGTGTCAAACCTGTGCACAAAAAGCTATAACTATACCGACTGGTTTGATACAATACTACAAATATGTAAAAATATAATAAAATGATAAAGTGAAAGAAAACTTGCAAGGGTTAGATTCACATCAGGTTCCCCAAAGTGTATGCAAAGGGAAATGCAACTGGTCTATAAATCAATCCTAGCTCAAAGAAGATAAATCATACTTACACTTCCAATTGTTGATACATTAGATATTCAGGGTCATGACCAAGATGGCTTTTTTAAACCTATCCAAGGGATCTCTTACCAAAATAAATTCACTAGGGAGGGTCTCAAAACCTCTAATCAAGTAAAACTATACAACAACCCTAACTAGGTCCTATGTTTTCATATTCACTTAAACTAATAACAAGTAAATTAAATATTATCTAGTGCTCACCAAATCTTGTGTTACAAAGTGGGGGTAATAAACATGAAAATTAAATATACATAGAAGGCATATACTCACATCAATGTATATGGAATTGTAATGCATGGGAGATAAGTAAAAATGCATAGCTATCTACTCTTAAAAAGGAGGAACAAAGTTAAGAATACTTATCTTTGAATATGAACCCACCAAGCCTCAATATATCCCTTATCCAAATTTATTCTTAAGTGGTTATTGTGGTATGTAAGGATGACAAGGATAAATTTGCTATATGCTACACAACCTATCAATCATCTAACAGACTTATCCACAATACAAGATCCATATCTCCAAAAAAAGTATAAAAACCTAAGCTATACTCCTCAAATAGAATGGTAGATAAGTAAATGCATTATATATATCTCTTCTTATTCTCTTATTTCAATAAATGATGAAATGGATGTGTTTATATAGGCAAATCTAACCCTAGTCCTTTCTAAAAGTTTAGACTGACAAGGTCAACCCAATCAACCTTGTATCATTATTGATAAAAACAAATTAGGTCTTTGTCTAGGTCAACCAAGGGATGACCTAGACCCTAAATAAGTTTTATCAATTAGAGTACAAGGTCGATGGGGTTGACAATGTAATGTAAACCATCAAAAAGGATTTTAGGCTAGGGAAGGGCTAATGAAAGTGGAAAATGACTAGAGGAGGGTGTAAAAGAGGAGGCAAAGCTTAGGGGAATGTATTTAGGATATGTTTGTCTAGATATCAAGTGTTAGTATATGGATAATAATATTGTGAAACACTAAAGGTCTACCCACCCCTTCCTCAGTGCACCCCTTAAGGCATGCACTCAGAGAGATTGAGACTCGAGGGGTACCTATAAGAGATAAAACATCAACAATTGGTAAATTTTGAAAATATTGTGTATATAATTTTGCATGAAGTGGGTTTTACCAATTTAATTCAAATGGTATTAGGATATGATCCTCATATATCAGTTGGAAAAGTAAAGTGGTCAAGATGCATGTAGTTTGAATTATAGTCTTAGATAGATTTTTGCTCATGTCATAGGTATGAAAATGGATGGTCTAAAATACTTTAAATCTTACTAGGTTAAAAATGAGGAGAAGGAATTTTTTTTGAAAGATGTGACACATCTTATTGCTTTTCAGGGAGGGTACCTATAAGATTCATTCCCTCATCCTTATAATGAAGTGGCCAAGCAAGTTATGAAGTTTAACATGCTGGAAGGAAGGTACAAGATCATCTAAGCTTGTTATTTTGTGTTTTTAAATTATTATAGGGAACATGTTCCTATCAGTTTGTCATTTTACATTATGATGTCCATGAAAAGCTTTGTGGTTGATGTCTAATTAGGTTAAATGGATTTTCCTCTACATTAGGCAATCATTTTCCTATTGTTCACTAATGTTAATTCTATGAATATATGACTTTCTTCAAAGGTCGAATTGGTCACTACTACTAATAGGGTTGTTATGGCTCAAAAGGGTGTTTTGAAAGATGGTGATAAAGGGAAATTATATAAAATGATTGTAATTAAGATTCCTAAGAAATATAATGAGAAAGTGGAGGTTGTGATTGATAAAGACATGGATAAAATTAAGGATAATGTTGAATATTTTTCTAAGAAAATAGAGGAAATAGTTGGAGGCTTGTATTTGTTTAAAGGTTAGAGTTTTGACGTGAAAAAGAAATAAATTTCTAAGGAGAACATAAAAGGAAAAAATGAAGTGTGGGACAAGTTTGATGAAGTACAGAGGATTACATTAGTCATGAAAAGATGATTTTGATTTTGGGGGGTTTAGAGTTGCATAAATGAATTCTCAAGTGGTATATGAAGGACCATGAATTAATGAAAGAATCCATTAAAAAATTTTAAATTTAAATGTGAGAAATTCTGTCACAATATGGATTTGAAGAGAGTCGTGATGGAAATGAGGAGTCTGGATGAAAAATATGCTATTATGTAGAAGGACAATATTATGATCAAGAAGAATATAGATAACTTGGTTCAATTCAATAAGATTGTTGTAGACAATTACCTTTCTATCATGGATGGACTCAAAATAGTTTCTCAAGAGGAGGCAAGAGGATTCAGGTTCGAGCAAACTATGCAAAAAAATAAGGAACTATTAACAACAAGGAAGTGAACCTAGAAATGAAAGACATGGAAAACATGGAAATGGTGTTAAAGAATATGGTGGATACTTGGAATAAAGTCTTTGTTGTGCTCTCAAAATAGCTTGTTTGTTTATTTTATATTGTTGCTTTGGTTTTTGGTTGTTTAGTTTTTGTTGGTTAGATATTGGTTATTTTTTGCTTGGCAGACTTTATTATTATATTTTTGATTTTATGACACATATGTTCATCTCATGTAATAGGGTTGGGTCCCTATAAAAAACCCTCTTTTACCAATAAATAAATAAATAATAAACATATAAAGACAAATTTTACCTTTTTTTATAGAATTTCACCATGTGCAACTCAATCCTCATCCAACACTTTGGTGAACATCATCTAATGATACACCCACCACAACAAAACCTTGAGGAGACATCTCTATGAATTTCTTCAAGGTTTTCTAATGGGTATCAAAAAAATTATCATGTAATATTTACATAGTAAAATGGTCATATAATATTTTTATTGAGGTTTAATAAATAATAATATTATCATTATTAAGATGTATTAGTATTATCAATATTAATATCAATATGGTTAGAATAATAAGGTGGCTAGAAAAAATTCATGACCCACTCTCCATGTTAAAAATAAATCAGTTTAAATCAACAAAAAATCAATATAGGCACAACAACAAGAAACTAAGGAAACTTAAAACAATTACACAAATTGTCAATAACTAGGCATAGGTCACAACCCTATAAGGAAGAGGTGGGAAATGATCTTCAGGACATTAAACACTCTAATAGGAAGGCTCAACAAAAGGAGGATCATGTGCCACCCAACCATCCTAAATGGGATCTAGGGGAATCAAAGAAACAATAATTCCCCAACCAGGGGGTGGTTGAATAAAACTTCTAAATAGACTACTTCCATACACAAGGGAGCTTCACCAATATGAGTCATCAACAAACTTTCCATAAGGCGGTGACAGACTCCACCCCCTCTATGAGAAGGATGAGTGGAGAAGCGGTTGTGATTATTCAAGTGGATTCACTAGAGATGAGTAACATAGGGAAGATATTCATGTGATGGATGGTCTTGGGGGGACACAACTCATAGTAAAAGAAGCACTCCCAAAATGGTTAAGCAATCCTGCATATGTTTAAATTCAAGATCCATCATATCTACTTGAGCTTGTATTTACATAAAAACTTAAAATATATCAACCACCTTATCATTATCATAAAAGAGAAAATATGCTTCTTCATTATTAAAAGAGAGTTGAATTACTCACTTTCCATAATTAAAATAATATGATAGGTATGAATAAATTCCATATAAAAGTTGTATACGTTAGCCATTGAGCATTATACCTAAATAAGGTCATTCTTAAAGAGAATGGTTCTAGGTGGAAGGGATAAAAGAAGCTATGGATCTAATGCCATGTAGATTGGGCTTTGGGGTGAGTCCATAAGAGATGTTTGAAGGACTCTAGTATGGAACAAGCAAGACACTTGGGTTGAACAATCCCAATATGAAAAAGGCACTCCCAAAGTGGAAGACCCTATTAAACTAGGCACGAAAAAAAGTGAACAAGATTGGGTTTAAGTTTAGCATTCCAAGCTCTGTTAAGTTTGGAAATATAAGTTGTGGGTGAGGAATTCAAATTCCAATGTTTGTTTAACTTGTCCAAATATAGAGAGGCCTTATGATTTTATAGAGAAGATATGAAGATTTATTCTTAACATTAGTATCACAATTCCATCTCCAATATTTCCACCAAGTTTTTGGATACTACACACCCATCTTATGCATCATAACATTATGCATCATCTCTTGTATGTGTAGAATGGAAGGTAAATATTAATTTACTAAATTATATATATATATATATATATATATATATATATATATATATATATATATATATATATATATATATATATAGCATAATTCAAGGAGCCCAATCATAGTAATAAATCATATCTTTAACCTTATTACTACATATTTTGAAAATCATCAAAGATTTCATACCCAAAAATTCTATGAGGAGAATATTTGATTTGTTCATAACAAGAGAACATAAAATAATATGGTCATTAAAGGGCAAACCACTATGAAAACCGTCACCCACCCATTTTAGATAATGTTTAACATCTTATAAAACCTTCCATAAACTTTTAAAAACAAAATATCCCTCAATCTTGATGGGAGTAGTGGTAAACATTAAGGTGTGAAACCCAACATTTTTCCAACTCATTTTATCATAAGTTGAACTAGAGGAAATATAGTGATGTAAAAGAATTTTTCATGCCTCATTACCTTTGATTGCTCAAACCACTCATTTATCACAAAAAACAATAATTTCCCTATAAATTTTAATGATTCCCATACCACCTTTCTCACAAGGAAAAAAATAAATATCCCAAGCAACTATCCATCAAGTTTTTATAACATTGGCCAATAATAAATATCAACAAACTTTGGCCAATTTTTCATATGATGCTTTAGATGGGGACCAACAAGAATAATAATAGACATGGTTGACCACCATAATCTTATTGTAAACTTGAAATTTTCCCACCAAGGAGAGATGCTTCAAGATCGAATACTCCACCTTTTTCTCTATTTAATCAATGACATACTGCCAAAGCTCAAAGGGAGAGCTATCAAAAATAAATGGGATACCAATAAATTTAAATTTATCTCCTTTTTGTATCCACTAAAAATATTTTTTTTAATCCATTCTAGCATAGGTATCATGTTTTGTCTATAGCATTGGGTTTCATCTCATTACAAATTAGAACTTGAGGCTTCACAAAGATATTGAGGTAATTTGGTGCCTCTTTAACAAAATAATCTTTCTCATCAAGAGTGAGAAATGTATCATCTATGAGGTAGCCACTAATGAGTTGAAAAGAGATATCAGGAATAATAATTCCATTGATGATCCCTTGCTCTACCCTATGAATAAGTAGATATCCAAGTTCCTTTATGGTTGTACAAAGTTAGTGACAAGGGGCAACTATGTCTAATGGTGCAAAAGAGTCCAAATCTATCCAATTTGATCCCATTGATAGTGAGCTAGGTTGAAGCTTTTCAAAACAAATTCTAAAATGTTGATATAAAAAAATGGCCAAAATCTATGGCCTAGAATATACCCAAAATAAACAACTACTCAATCCTATCATAGGCCTTCTCAAAGTCTAGATTGAGGAATATGGTTCACTTACGAGAGTTCCACGCCCATTCCAATCCTTTTGAGACAAAAATGATATTATCTAAAGTATATATATTATTAATGAATTCAATCTATTTTAGTCTAATGATTATAGGTAGGATGAAATGAAGATGGTTCACATGGGATTTAACAATCATTTTATAAGACACATCGAGGTGATGAGGCATCAACTAGTAATAAGCTCTAGGTCTTCAACCTTTGGAATGAACTTGATATTTAAATTTTTAATGAGATATCCTTAAGAATAATTTTGTGGGCCTTATTTCTAAACTTGTAACATGTTGGGTCCTAAAAAATTCTAGTTGGCCATGTAAAACTCACAAGGGGAACCATAAATACTATAGGATTTATCATTAGCCATGAAATTAAACTACATAAAAGAGTTCCTCAAGAGTTAGAAAAATATCAAAGAGATTTTTATTAGCATTACTATGTTTGTGAGGCACTTCATATAGACATCAATTTAGTGCATGCGCCCTTTTCATCAACTCTCCTTGGTCTTGAAACACTAGATTTTAGTGGTCAACAAAAGCCAAGGAGATTTTGATCAAGTGATTAATAAATTGTTGATCAAGATTAATATATTTAAATTTCTCCCTAGCCTTCTTATTATAGGCTTAGGTTTCACCCTAGTTGAGCAAAGGATTGTTTAGGTCCTCTAGTCAAACCTAGTCCAACATAGGAATGACCCTAGGCTGTGGGTCACCTGATCTTGGGTTAGAACTCTAGGATTTTTAATGAGGATAGTTCCTATGATGTATCACTTAACTCATTTCCACTAAAACCTACTAATTATTGGATTGAAAATGGGGAGAAAGATAACTGAAAGAGAAATCTAAGCTACTATCAGTGATACACCTAAATTGATTATTCGTCTACTCTATTTAAACCTCGAAAAACACTAATGAGACAAGAAAAATATTATGTCTACAACTCCTAAGTATCTTATGCATCAATGTTTCATATATATGTTTCATAAATTAATCAAATCTTGAGGGAAGTGATGGAAAGGACTGATTCAATGCACTAACTAGTTAATGTATCCACTTGCTAGCTTCAATCAGATGATATTGAACACTAAACATGACTTGCATAAAAAGATAAACTAGTAACTAGGTGAGATCAGGACTTGAAAAGGGAGAGATTTATACCACATATGAAAATCAAATTTACATTAACACACTATACCAAAACAATGAAATCTAAAATAGTCATCTATTTATCTCAGGAGGTTACAAAGATCAATATTGGCATAGTCTAGTCATGCCCAAGAGAGGGATACATTTCAAGGCTTAAAATATTGTATTTATAGTAGAATGGGATGAGAGAGAGGGGAAGGGATGCATGGAAGAGTGGATAATGGGTCATAATGATCAAGGTTGAGATCACATCTTCCTTGATCTCCTGATTACATTAATGTCACTAGGACTCTGTCTAGCATGGAAGGATGGATCATGAAGGTCAAGACCACTATAGAGAGTAACCACCCACATCGCATGAATATTTATTGATCTCTTTTGCATTAATTCCCTTCACTGTAAGGATAAAATCCTCATATTCATGATTTTGAAAGAGTCATCACCATTTTTGCTTTGGGTGGCCATAGGTTCCTGTTTGTTAAATCTATGACCATGCCGAAGGATAAAACACTTCTTCATAATCACACATCCTCCCTTGCTTCAATATATAATCATAGGTCTTGCTATAGATGAAAACCAATAAATTTATTAGTTTTCATATAGCTATAATATCAATGAAAACCTATGGTCTGAGCTTTAATGGTAACTTTAGCCCTTAAATCATTGCTCTTGGTTTGACCTAAGAATCATTCCCATTTGAAGTCTCTTGGCTTAAAATTTTTACATTGACCATTGAACATGAAAACTAACCTAAAAAAATCAAGTGTGAAAAAACTAATGTGCTAGGACAACACTTGGAGGAAAATAAATAACTAATTATATACAAAAGAACCTTACTAACCAAGATCAAGAATGATCCACCTGGATCAAAATGAAAATTCATAAGTTCACCTTATTGATGAGATGGAGAATGGCATATCACATATTCCCTTTCAATCTTGGTGGTTGAGGAATCAAGTCTCTTCTTTGCCAACTCCTTTGGCATACTCATATGTGGAATGTTTGGGGAAAAATAACCTCCAATGTAAACATACTCACTTAGTGGCTCTTCTTTTTTATCAATACCCAACTAAAATTGGTATCTAAAAGGACACCATCTTATAATAGCAATCATATTAGCATCCCCTAGCTTAAATTCTAGCTCCATTCCTTCATAATCTGATTGACTAGGCTATACACAAAAAATACTTGTATTACCATTTATAAGCATGCCCATGTTTGTAGGCTCACCAAGGAGCTAATATCCCATTTTAAAGATCAGAAATAATTCCATGTCTAAAATTAACTCTTGAGGTGGTAGTATTGAAGGACTACCCACTCCATGTTCTTTGATTTGCTTGACAAGGTTTCTCTCTTTGGATGCAATCAGAACATAGTCCTCTAGGAGAAGTGTATATCCTGATCCTAAAACTTCAAACAAATCTTCCAATGGGCCTTTTAGATGATTGATAACCTTTGATTTCCCCATAAATTCATTAATTTGATAAGTTATTACATCCATTTCCTCATCCTCTACAGAAGCTGGTAATGAGTTGATAGCCTCAACCTCTTCATTTTTAACATAAGATGGTAGCTCTGTTTCCTCATCCTTGAAGGTAGAAATGACTCTTTCACATCAAATAGGGGTACCAACAAAAATATCCTCTTCATAACAACTTGCATCCTCCTTAGTACATTATTATTAAAACTTATCTATCTTTGCATCTAAAAGGATTAAGACATGCTCACCTTTGCCCATTGGTGTCCCAATTATGATCTCCTCTTCTAACTATGACAATTCATTATCATCAATTATGAGTTTAACTTAGAGTTCACTACTTATATATTCAATAAGAGGTATAATATATTCTTGGGATGACTCCAAGAGAGGTGAGATATATGTGACTATCCTTATTCCAATTGTTTATCTTCAATAGTCACATCCTCCTCCTTTTTCATACTATTCTGGATGGATTTACAAGATGGAAATGACTTAGACTCCTGAGGAGGGGAAGATGGGGATTGAATGACTTTGGATTTACTTGACTGTATTATTTGGTTCCAAGATGGAAATTTGGCCTCATGATTTTCCTCCATAGTGTGCATTGTGGCTTGAAGAATGAAAGGAGGCATGTGTAGTTGAGGTGATATTGCCTTTATAGCCACTAATGTTTGGTGCAATTATTTATTTGGATATTCAATTTTCCTAATAAGGGAGGCTTCAAAACTAGACCTTGATTGCTCATGATGGCTGACTCTTTCAACACAAACTTGCCTTTCATCTTGGACTTTCCCTTGGATAGATTTCCATGAAGGGAAGGTTGAGAGGAGTTGGGAAGGACCTTGATGACCTTAAAAATCATTCGGTGAGGGATTATGAGTGATGATGGGAAGCTCTGCATGAGGTTGACATGGAGTGAATGAGGGAAGACAAGATAGGTGGTGAAGTGTTTAATGTTCTTCATAGGTTGTCAGCTTTTCCTCAATATTGGAGATCTATCCATCTATGTCAAGCATGTCACTACTATTTATAGAATAACCTCTCCTAATGAAATAAATCCAACTTTCATTTGCATATTACACTAAATTTATAATCCCCCTAATGACATGTTTTAGTATTTCCTATCCGTACCCCTTCAATGTATTAATGTTTATCATATTCCTCTTCTAGTCTAATAGAGCTTGTTTAAGGATAGATATGGAATGGCTAGGGGCATGAGTAGGTTATTAAAAAATGTCATACTTCTGCCATGACTAATCAAAATGTTAATCAAAATGTAGAGGGGGTAAATGAGACTCATAGTAGGTTTGATGATCCTAGAATGGGTAACACTCATATGAATGGGGATAAGATGCATATAGATTATGGTTATAAGACTGGTATGAGCTTCCATGTTGTTGATAAGGCTCTACACATTCTTCATATGGTTGATATGGGTTATGGGAAGGTTGATATGGATCATGAGGATCACACTAGAAATGTTGAAAGGGAGAAGAATGATAAAATTCTTCTTTGTAAGATTCCATAGCCTAGAGAATCATGAAGATAGCTAAAACTAGGAAAAATAATATGCCTCTTACCTTGAGATCAGAACAAAGGAATACTTAAAACTACTTCTGAATATGAATGTGTTGGAAACTTTCTACAATAGCTAAGATTAAGTCCCATCGAGTGAGATAGAACTATTGGAGGCTTAGGTTGCACCCAAGATGATCAAAGGATTTCAAAGGATTTTTCAAGTCCTCTACTCAAACCTAATCCAACATGGGAATGACCCTAAGTTGTGGGTCACTTAATATTGGGTCATACCTTTAGGATTTTTGATGACTCTATCTCCTTTGATGTATCACTTAGCTCATTTCCTATAAAACTTACTAATTATTGGGGTGAAAAGGAGGAGAAAGACAACTAAAAGGGAAATTTAAGCTACTTTCGATGATACACCTAAATTTTTTGTTCATGCACTTTATTCGAACTTATAAAAACACTAATGAGACAAGCAAAACATTACATCTACAACTCCTAAGTCTCTTATGCATCAATGTTTCATGCAGAGGTTTCATCAATTGGTAAAATCTTGAGGGAAGTGATGGAAAGGCCTGATTCAAGGTAATAACTAGTTAATGTATCCTCTTACTAGCTTTAATCAGATGACATTGAACACTAAACTTGACCTACATAACAAGATAAACTAGTAGCTAGGTGAGATTAGGACTTCATAAGGGAGAGAATTATACCACATATGCAAATAAAAATGACATTAACACACTAGACCATAATAATGAAATTTAAAATGGTCAAATATTTATCTCAAGAGGTTACAAAGATCAATCTTGGTAGAGTTTAGTCATGCCCAAGAGAGGGATACATTTCAAGGCTTAGAAGCCTATATTTATAGTAGAATGGGATGAGAGAGAGAGAGGAAGGGATATGTGGGAAAGTGGAAAAGGGGTCATAATGATCAAGGCTAAGATTATATCTTCCTCAAGATCTTGATTGCATTGAAGTCACTAGAACTCTATCTAGTATGGAAGGATGGATCATGAAGGTCAAGACCACTATAGGAAGAAACAACCCCCATCAAATGAATCTTTCTAGAGCTCCTCTGAATTACTTCCCTTCACTGTAAGGACAAAATATTCATAGTCATGATTCTAACAAAGCCATCACTATGTCTTCTTTGAGCGGCCATAGGTACCTATTTGTCAGGGCTATGACCATGTTAAAAGACAAAACACTTCTCCATAATCACATGTCTACCCTTGATTTAGTATCTAATCATAGGTCTTTCTATAAATGAAAACCAATCAATTTATTGGTTTTAATATATCTATAATATCAATAAAAACCTATAGGATAAGCTTTAATGTTGACCTTATCTCTTTTAAATGTTTCTCTTGGTTCAACTTGAGTCAAAATCATTCCCATTTAAAGTCTCTTAGCTTCAAATTTTAACATTGACTATCGATCTTGATCTGGGATTCTCACGTGCACTATTGACTCTTAACAACTATGCAATTATTCCAAGATTTTATGACTTATTGACCTCTTGCTCATTGTTGATCTACTTGATATGATTTATTATGCACCATAAAAAATTTTAGGCCCACTGACACTATCAATCATAGATCATCATTATATTTAATCTTAGCTTCTGAGATTTGGATACTTGTCAGCTATGCATTCAACCTGAGGATACACTGACCTTTTGACTTGATGCTCATCATTAATCTTGATGATTGAATGAGCATTATTAGATCTTTCGGACTCACTATCATCACCATCACCCATGCACTATCAATATTATACTTTACTTTTATGATTTAGACACTTTTCATCTTTGTATTTAATCTTGAGATCTTCTAACTTGTTGACCCATCTCACACCATTGGATCTTAGATTCACAATCAAATGCACATCATTATATTTTTGGGACCCACTATCTTTGTTAGTCACCATGCATTGTAGATCTTCTACCTAATCTCCTGAGATATTAACATATGTAAATTTCACATTAAACCTTGAAACATTTGAATTCAAATGGATATTTGACTCAACTCAAATTTGATGTATACTTGCATGCCCCACTCTATAATTTCAACTTTGGAAGCTTATATCTTGAGATAGAAATCTCATCAAGATATGAAATTTATAGAGGATGATTTAGGCATGAATAAATTCACGTCCATGTGATATTTTTTCCTGAGAGGCCTCCCAAATGCATATATAAAATGTGTAACTAGATTAACCTATCTAATTTTTCATGAAATGCATATGACAATCTAACTTTTCAAGCCCTATGTTATCCATTTTTCTCTTATACAAACACACTAGGGGGCATAAAAATGAGCTAAAAAAAAGACCATCAAGAGATTTGAATGATAAGGATTGAGATTTGGCTTGTGAGGCCAAAATGTTAACACTTCTTATTGTGAAGGGATTTTAACATTTATTTTTAGGCCCAGTCTCTAATTTTGAGCCAATTTAGTTGGGCTCATATTTGAACCCTTATAGCCATGTGGCTATCTAAAAATTTTATCTTATGCTTTAGAGAAACTAACATGGATTTTAATTGTATTTCAAATGGGTCATGTTTGAGAAGAGAATATATTCTTTGGTATTCCTTAATCACACCATAATCAACCTAATTGCAGACTCAAACAACCTGTTTACCATAGTGGTAGAGGAAGGTGATGATATGAGTGATCACCTAATTCCACCATTTGATCATGTTGGAAGCATAAGATGGGCATGGTTCAAGGTTCTAAACTCTGATGATGAAATGGATGGTTCCCTCATGTTAGAGGAGGGATGTGTTTAGAAAAAATTGATTATGTGGCACCTTGAAATGGCTACCATTCCACTCCACTCTACAAGTGATGAGACTATGGTCTAAAAGGATAATTTATAGATGGATAGTGATATCTTTCCCATTATAGAGAGTAAAAGAGATCATGTGTTAATTGTTTGGTTATTTAATTATAATAGATAAAAGAGAGTTTTTAAAAGGGACCAAACCCTTTTACATATTCAAAGAGATTAAAAAAAATTGAGATTAATTTTTTTTTTAAATGTATAAATATAGGGAAAAAGGATGTCCGACAGGGAAAACATTGTAGATAGATAGGAAATTAACATTCTAAAACAAACAAACAAACAAACAAACAACAAAATGGCAAAAATTTATAAGACTATGAGATTCTAATATTACTAAGAATATTAGCTTCTTCCCATTCTTCCTTTAATAACTTGATATGTTCCTCAATAATTTTATTTTTCTAATCATTGATCTCCTTAGCTTTACTTTTGAATTGAATTCTATCACTATTTATAACTAAGTGACCCTCATTTTTATTTTTATGCCATTCTTAAGCATTATAGTAGTGCAAATATTAAAATCTAATTTTATATGGCATACAAGTCTAAAACACTTGAAAAATAACAATCATGATTCAACCCTTCACTTCATGGCCTTCTCACTACCAAAATGTTAGCATTAACCATCTCATTGTGCCTAATTGATTATCCTACATTCCAACTCTAACATTCTTATTACTTGTCACCTAGAACCTTAAGTCTGCATAAAACATGATTTTTATCATGCATAAATAATTATAGATCCTCAAAAAAAAATTACCCTGCAAGACACTATATACACATAAATTTTTTAACTTTATCATTTAATTATGTTTTCTCTCTTACAAGAACCTATCAAGTTTCAATTTCTATGATTGCATGCCTTTAAAGGTGCACTGGGAAAGGGGTGGGTAGACCATTGGTGTTTCACAAAATTGTTGGTTAATTATATCATACCTAAACCCACTCCAAATCCTATTTACCCAAATCCTTGAGAAATTATTCTATGAATAACCCCAAACTAAGAAAAAACCTATTTTTAATACTAGGTCATCCTTGTTCAACCTAGTTGTAAGATTTATTGCACATGTTACACAACTAGGTCGGCCTAGGTCAACCTAGTTCGAGGCCAATAATAACTTTTAAAAAATTGGTCATGGTAGGACAACTTTGTTAGGTAAAATTATAGAAATATTATTACCTATCCATTGATATAAATATAACCTTCACTTTAATCCAATAGAAAGGAACATTCATTTTTCACATTATTACACCTCATAAATTTGCTACATCTACATTTGAAGGATCCATTACTTAGGGTTTGCCTTGGAGGAAAGATAACTTATCTTGTGGGAAGTCTTGGATGCAAGTAGAAATATTTTATCCTAGAGATGATTTTGACTATAGTGTGATCCTTCAAACCCACAATAATCTCTTAAAAATCATCATTGGCTAAGAAATATTTTACTAACTAGTTACAATAAACATGATTGTGTATATACATGCTAAGTATTTTGATGAAACCAATCCAAAACTAGATTGGTATCAAGAAGATGAATATTTTTTATATGATAATATTCAAGGTCATTCTCTTAATCAATGTGTTAGACTCATGATTTATAACTAAGGTTTGATTGACCACAGAGACATTAAAATATAACTAGACACATTCATGTTTAAGAATCAACAAATAGGGTTATGCCAAGATCCATTTCTCCATCAAAATCAAACTCATCCACATCAACACCAACATGAATATATTCAAAGCATCTGTGACATTTTTTTTGAATCACCCATATTTAACAATTCAAATTTTGATGAGTCTCCCTTCGACCATCCTTCTATCTTTTATGAGACTCTCTATGACCCTCCACTTATCTTTGATGAACTCTTATTTGATAAACCCATCTCTAAAATACCCATCATTGATAAACAGTCCATATTCATCTGTCACATGACATCCCTCATTTATATGAATCCCTTCATCTAAAGCCTTCATTACCAAATAGGAAGTGAAAAATGTACTTTTGGACAACACAATCCAACATGCCCTCCATGTGGATAAATCATGATCAGAATCCACATAAAAATTAGATCCATTATTATCATCAAATTTATCAACAACATCTCAATCAAAATTAGGATCTCACAACATCAACTACATAGCACATATAGATCAATTTGAAGACATCAATGACCCTTAATTTTTGAGGAAGTTTCCTATGGAATCAAAATAAGTTCTCTTATTAGTCTCTATGAGGATTTTGTAGACTTTAATCCTTACATTAATATCACCCATCCTTTTCACATTAGTCATTTTATCCCTTATCTTGACATACAATATCCTACACCCATCAATTAGGACTAACAGAATCACACATCTTTAGACTTCTTCTATAGTCACATATCAATTACAAAATTTATGGGGATCCAAAACAACATTCAGTCAGAAGACAAGTTCCTTAGTGAAACCTTGTTTGAGATACTAGGGGCAATCAAAACCAAAAAATTTAGTCCCGAAGTGAAACCTTGTTTAGGGCACTATGTGACCATCAAGATAAAAATCCTTTAAATCCAAAAGAAAATTTCTCTAGTGAAACCTTGTTTGAGGCATTAGGGGTAATTATAATAAAAAATCCTATACCTTAGTGAAATCCTCTTTGAAGCACTATTGGAAAATCAAAATCAACTTAATCAAGAAGACTCTGTTGGAAAAAACTCTTTGAAGAACCAATAGATGAACAAATCAACTCTACATTACTTGATCAAGATATCATTGAAGTCAATATCGAAACAGCCAATAATTCAAACATAATTTATATCACAATAATTCTTAGGCCTAAGGAGTATAAAATTATTGTGGTCCACCTAAGAAAATTCTCAGAGGTATTTGAACCCCCACCATTAGAAATCATGTCATAATTGGAAAATCCAAAATCAACAATAATGTGTGTGATAGTCCCAATTTATGTTTTTCCATGAATAATTATATATCCCTTCATGATCATATCCTTCATAAAAATCCTATATCACACCATCACATCATATCATTTTTCTAATGCTTATCCTTCTTTACCCTCTCTATGACACTTTCTTTCATAAAGGCTACGAAGACAACTTTTTTAAAGGATCAAAAGATTTTGAATCAATAATTAAAAAAAAATCATAATGACATCTCTAGAGCATGTATCTAAATATCACAAAGGGTCAACATTTTGCATCTCATAATCCTTTATTGAGTTGAGATGCTAATAAAATTTTAAAAAATAAAAATAAAATCAAAATAGAAAGATAAATTTTTAAGTCAAAGGTGAAAACCCTACTTATGGTGCCATGGGCAAGTATTATGATGAAAACCAAGTTTATAACATCATGTTTAAATAATAAATTTTCTATAATTACCTTGACCCTTGGAATTATGACCATTTTCATCTTTGTCCATTATATTCAAGCCATTTTAGCCATTCAACTTTATCCAAATCCTCCTCATTATCCATTCTCATATTCATCTTATCATACCCATTATTTTTTCCGTTTTAACCTTGATAAGAAAGTCAAATAAGTTTTGAGACTTTCTCTAAAACCATCTCGACATTTATTCCAAATGATATTTTGATGACTAAACACTTAGTTCATGCATGACATAGTTCTAAGAGATCCCTAAACCATTCCTAGTCATCATCCTCCATAATCATTCATTATCATCCAAAATTGTCTTAAGCCTATTCCATCAATTATCATTTCCCATCCCGGTGCTAGAATAAGTTTTCCCTTTACTAGTGACTCCTTGTATATACTTAATCCAAACAATTCAAAAATATTATATAATCCATAAATCCAAAAACATCATAAAATAAAAAATCATCAAATATTCTAAAAAATATAAAAACATTTACCTTATCATAAATCTGATGAAATTAATTAATCAAATCATTCCAACTTTTTAGATTATTTCATTCCCACATCTTCCCTATTTGGGGCTAATCATCAATCCAAGATCATGGCTTTCACCCTATTTCGGGCAAGTCAAAGTGTGTAGCTTATTTCAGGATATTTTTCCCAATCTGTCCCCTTGCATGTATCCTTTCTTTGGGACACCAACAAGCTATAAATATCATTGAGCCTTAACACATGAAATTTTGACTTGATTAGTGATAATATACTTTCTATATCTTTTGTTTTCAAATTTGTGTGTGTTTTTTTGCTTGTTTATTTATTTTTCCTATTGTGCCTTGAATCATGTTTTTTCCATATCATGGTGATTACTTGTGATTGTACTTGGGTCCATCCATTGATATATGACAATAATGTCATCTTTATTTTTCCATATCATGGTACATTTTTGTCATTTTTCTATTGAATCAGGGGTCGGTCCTTATGCACATTTTGGCTAGGTCATCATGGTATTTTATATCATGGTGCATACCATTCTATGATACATAAAAAACAAAGTTTAAAAATATATGTGGAGATGCACAAAGGTGATATTTTATACCATTATAAAATAATCTAGTTTAAAACCCACTCAACTTCCCCATTTTGGACCCAGTCAAATCTTCATCTATTTATTTAAGCATTTCTCATCACATTCCTCCCTTCTTTGGGAGAAATACAATAACTTGAGGTCTATTTGGACTATGTAGGAAACACTAATTCACATGGATTATATGAGGTTATCTTGGTGTTGTCATGAATTTTTACACTTCATAATAACACCACCAATCATGTTCTTATAGATGATTGGAGATAAACCAAAAATAGAGATAGTAAAAGAAATTCAAAATAAAGGTACTGAATCCATAGCCCAATGGAAAAGGCTTGGCAAACCCATTCATAATTATAATCATAGATAAATAAACATGGTAAACTACACATACTAAATTTTTAATAATTGGTGTTTATCATGTTTAACATTCATTGCATCTAGTGTTCATTACATTCACCACTCATTAGATTCTGACTTAGAAGTTTCTATTTTTAGAATATAGAGACATGGTGTTTATTATTCCTCATCAAAATCCTTTCCAATGCATTGAATAATATCTAAAATGGAGTTTTTATGTGAAATTTATGGATATGGGGAACTTTGACCTTACTTTGCAACTGTCAAAACTTTGGCTTGCTTTTGTAGCTACCTCCTTTTGCACTACTTATGGACCTCAAAGTTCCTGAAGAAAATATTTTGGGTTTGGGACCATGAGTGTTTAATATAAAATTTTCCTCATCGAAATACCTTTCAAATACATTTAAAAATATCCAAAATGGATTTTGGATGCAAAATTTATAAATAGGGGGAACTTGGACCCTAGTTTACAGCTGTCAAAACTTTGACCTACGTTTGCAGGTACCTCATTTTACACTACTTTTGGACCTCAAAGCTTCTCAATAAAATATATTAAGTTCAGGACCATGAGTCCTCAATATAAAATTTTCCTCATAAAAATATCTTTCTAATGCATTAAACGAGAGCCAAAACAAATTTTAGATGTAAAATTTATAGACAGGGGGAACTTGGATCCTGATTTTTAGCTGTAGGAACTTTGAATTGCTTTCATAGCTACCTCCTTTTATACTACTTGTGGACTTAAAAGTTCCTCAATAAAATCCATTGGGTTTAGGAGTCCAAAATTTTCCTCAAATACCTTTCCAATTTATTGAATGAGAACCAAATAGATTTAGGATACAAAAGATATGGATAGGGGGAATTTGGACCCTACTTTGTAGCTACCAAAACTTTGACCTACTTTAATATCTATCTCCTTTTACATTGATTATATACCTAAAAGTTACTAAAGATAATATATTGGGTTTGGGACCATTAGTCCTTGAGATAAAATGTTTCTCATCAAAATACCTTTCTAATACATCAAATGAGAGCCAAAATGGAGTTTAGATGAGAAAGTTATGGAGAGGGGGAGATTGGACCATGATTTTCATTTTAGGGGTTGTATCCCCACAATTATTGATATGGTTTTAGTATTTTTGGCATAATTTTTAGATTGTTGCTTTGATTTGTGATCTATTTATAGAGTTGGAAATCTAGTTTTGGTGTGGACATGTTGAAGGAGAGATTGTATATGCATTAAACTAGCCTTGATGTAAATAAGGTCAAATATATGATGAATATATTTGATGAGGGTAAAAATAAGCAAGTGATAGTTTATACTCCTTGATTTACAATTTCTAGAACTGATTTTTGACATGTTCTTTTTTACAGTTTTAAAACTATGTTCTATCAAGGGTATTTTTGTAATTTTTGAGATGTAATGTGTGCACTTTGAAAAAGGTCAAATTTTACCTTTAAAATTGAAACTAATTCTATTTTTAGGAAAATATTTTATTAAGTCAAAGGTTGAAGGCTTACACCTTCTATGATATAAATAGAAGACATGTAAGCCTTTCAAAGAGTTTTTTTCTCTCCTAGTGTTTGGGTGGAACATGTTACAACTTTTTGTGTATATATACTTTTCCATATTTGTAAATATGAGAATAAAATAAAGTTTAATGAATGTTGATTTGAAGAGGTTTTAATGTTCTTTGGTTATGGAATGTTCTTTTTTGTTCATAGTTAAATGGATTCATTAATTCTTCAATGATTTTTAGTTACATGTAAAGCTTTGATGATGCCAACTTTGGTGTTGTAAATCTTTTTGGATGGACTTTGTGCCATATGCATTAAATATGAATGTAGGAATGACTGCATGCTCCTATGTGACCTTCATCCTCTATGCATGTGTTGTATGTGTTCTTTTTTTCATTTGAGAGAAGGGGTTCCTATTCATTTTATATTAATTTTTTTGGGTTACTTAAATAATGCTCTGCATTTACTTCATTGTGGGTTTCTCATCTTTTTCCTTCTTCTCCCATCTCCCTCTACTTCATTTCATTATTTTTTCCATTTTGTTTCCTATTCTTGATTTTTGGTTAAAAGTACATAAAAACCCAAAAAACACCCATATCCAAAGAGGGGATTACCCCTCCCAAATGCAAAGGAAAATCACCCTTTCCATGGTGATTTTTCCAATGTTGAAAGTTTATGCCATTGTATGTTGGGTGAGTCACTGAAACTAATAAATAAAGTGCATCAACATAAAATCTTGCCAACACTCATCCACCATCATTCACATTTTGATTCTTCATCATTTCATATCCTATTCCTCCCTTTTTAGGAGAACTATAGGAGCCAAAGGTCTATTTAGACTATGTAGGAAATTCTTAATCACATGGAATTTCTAAGGTCAACTCGACCACTATCATTCTCATTTTATTCTTCATCATTTTTCATCACATTCATTTATTCTTTGTGAGAACTTTATTGACCTAAGGTCTATTTAGACTATGTAGCCAACACTCAATTACATGGATTTTTTGAGATTAAGTTGGCCATTATTTTACATAATTTCATTTTAATTATTATCAACATCATTTTAATCTCACTAACTACCCATGTCTAAAAATAATTCTCTAGAACCATGTGTGTAGACATCACTTTTCCATGTCCCCTATCCAATCTAATCATTTTCTCATCTAGAATTTATCCAATTCTCTCAAAATCTAATCATATCATTCTTCAATCATTATTTTCATCACTTTAGGTCATTTTTGTGTGCCTAGTTTTTTGTAACTTATTTATTATTTTAAAATTCATTATACTATCTACACATACATTTAATTCCATCCTATCAACTTCTTATCATCCATAAATGGGATCATCTCATCCTAATCTATGTAATAGGTTAAATCCTTAATCTATGCTTGTAAATCAATCAATCAAACAATCAATTAGTCAATCAGTCATCCATCCAATCCAAGCTCTTTAATTCTACCCTATTTAAGTAAAATCAAAGTGTGTAGCTCATCATCGGGATAGGTCATTCCCCCATCTACCCTGCTTGGGAAAAATCAAACTTGTTATTAGCTAGAGAATGTATACACTAATCAATTGAATATATGAGCGTGCCACATGGACAAGGACCATGGCTTATTTTTGAATATTGGTTATTATACAAGATTGTTATGATGATATTATATTTCTAGATGGGATCATGTACATGGAATCTTTAGTAATAGAATATAGGTTGACATACCTAGATGCCAAGTATAGAAATCATAGTTATAACAATATAGTTTTCAAGATTATATATTCCTATAGATTATAGTAGAATGGGTAGGATAATGTTGGGTAATATTTTATGAGGGAATTTTGAGTAAAGTTTCCTATGAATGCATGAAAGAATGAGTGTAGACCTTGGATATATGGAATGAATGTGTAATGAGTGCATAATAGTATGAATATTGTAAGTATATTTAGTAATTGATGATTCATATGATGGATCTATGTTTCCTATTTTAGTTATATCTTTTGTATATTGATATGTGATACAATATTAATTCTCATGAAAATGGCTTTGTCTTTTATGTGATATAATTTGATTATTATGAAATTAGATGTTATTTCATAATAACTCTATGTAATGATAACCTTCCTTGGGAGATCTATGCAAATTACTTCTAATAGTTAGAAGTCATGTTATGTTAATTGATTATGAAAATGTCTTTTCTCTATGAGTTGACAACTATGTATTCACACCCAAGTATTTACATTAAGTATATGTATAAGTAGACATTCATAGGATTACCTAAGATTATGTTAAACATTTATGATCCTAGTATAGAATTAAATATATAATAATGATTTCTCCTTTCCTACAAGATCTTCCTTAAATCATGAGAGTTATACCTATAATTATCATATTTTGGTAAACCTAGGAACCTATGCTAATAATGGTGCGATGAGCATGGACCTCACTACTTGAGGATATGCTAAAGTGGGTTCCTAGTAAAAGAGATGTGGAATGCTAGCTAGATTAGAAAATATTTGAGTTTGCATAGAAGGAAGATTAAAGAATATAGTGTTCTGAATAGTAGATTATACATGAACATATTTAAGGTGAAATTTATGAGACATTCTAGTGTAAACTACCTGGATTGCTAGATAATTGGTTCGCTTATTTGGAATACCATTGTTTGAGATCTTGTGCAACCACTAACATCATGTGGTTTGAGGAGAAGATCAAAAATATTTAATCTATATACACCATCTAAACCTGTGTGATATATCATTGGTTGGATTTGACCATTGATGGGTATATCACATAATTCATAGTAGAAGGCTACATAGCATTTGAAGTGGAAAAGGATCTATTTATGAGATAAGAGGAAAATTGCTACAACTTATAATGCTCATTGAGATGTTTGTCATAAAGAAAGTGATGGTACTCATTCCCTTCCATAAGGAGTAGTCACTTCAAGTGCCATATGGTTGTGTGTGACATAAGGGATAATGAATAAAAGATGAAAAGGTAAAGCTTTAACCTGAGTCTCAGATGGAGAATCTAGAGGATAAGGACCAAAAGAATAATCTAGAGTTAGAAAGAGAGTTACGATAATAGAGGAGATGGAATAAACAAAGTGCATTCTAGGAAGCTACGAATAAGAGTAGTAGTATTGATAACTTGGATGAAAGGAGAAGACAAGGATAAGTGTGCAGTGAGGAGAGATAGAGAGAGGAGCCCAAAAAAAATAAGGATAGATTATGAGGAAGTGATGAGGATCTAACATGGACAAAAGAAGAAGGTAGTAGTATAGAATTAGACCAAATGGTTAAAAGCTCATAGTTTCTAAGATGGCTATTCTAGAGAGAAAAGTAGGGATTGGCCTACAATCATGGACATAGTATAGGTTCAAATTTAGAGAGATATATCTTTGGAGGTAAGGATCATTTCCTAAGGGAACACATATCCTTCAAGCCTAATTTTTTTTTTCAAAATCATAGTAATTCCTACACATCTTTAGATAATGACACTTGGTAAGGACCAATTTGTTGTTCCCAAAATCTTTCACTTGTTTTTGTGGATCAGATGTCAACCATTTTGGTCCTATAGGCCAAAATGGTCTCTTTCTTTCTCAAAATGTTCTGAGTAGTCAAGTTATTCAATTGAATAAGCCTTTTCAACGAAGGAAATCACAGGTTCAAAAGGTGGGCTTTTGCAAAGAAAAATCTCAAAACACTTAAGGCATTTCCTGAAAAATTGTAAGAATGGTTCAACGCCGAGGTTCAAATCAAAAAGGTTCAATGGTGGGGTTAAATGATATGGAATGAACCATTGAACCATTTAACTCCACCTCTGAAAGTTTTAAAGAGTTCAAGGTTCAAAAGGTTCGAGGGGAAGGTTTGAGCAAATGGTTCAAGAAGAAGGCTTCGAAAAAGGGTTCAACCAAATTATTCAAATAGTTGGTTTGATGATACATTGAACTCCTAAAGAAGACTAAGTGAACATGGCTCTTTACAAAACATTAAACCGTTGAACCGCTGAATCGTCAAACTTTGAACCGTTGAACCATTAAACTAGTGAACTCTAAAAGGTTCAAAGGTTCAAGGTTCAAAATGGCTCAAGTGACCAGTGACATCCCTACAGATGTGAAATTTAGGGTAATAGAATAACCATTGATTTTCAAATAATGTAGACCCAAGGACAAACTTAGCTATCCATTGAGAAAGGAGTCAAAGAAGCCAACAAAAGGTGAGAAGAAAGCCCCAAGAGCACGGATCACCAGGAAGAGACAAAATATAGCAAGGAAAGAGGGAATCAAACAAAGAATCTAGAAGCATCGATGAATGAGTTATTCTAGTGGGTGGAATAGTCCACTAGGTAGATATCAGAGAGTGCAAGCATTTAATGACGTGGCCTATTTTTATTTAGTTGAGTAAAGATGAGTGGACAGTCGTGTAAATATCATAAAGAGGAGTAGCCTTACCTTTCAGAAGATCAGGTGACCCATGCTTTGGAGAGGACATTTGATATGATTTGAATAGCTCTAACATGGCCCCTGCATAAAACTTCCTCTCTATAATGCATTCAATACAACATGGGCCATTTTGTGAAAACAAGTGCTAAAGTCTGTCTTTGGAGGCTATAAATTGTAATCTCTTAGTTTGTAAAAGAAAGATCTCTCTATTATTAGAAGTGAAAATCTACCCAAATTGAAAGGCATTCCTGAGACTTTGACCTCAGACTGTTAATCATATTTTATCAAGTGAATGAGAAAGTAAGTGATCTTTTAGACTTTGTGTTGAAATAGCTTGTGTTATCTAGGAAATCATTCTTATGTCTTTTTCATAAATACAATCTTGTCCATTTAATCAAATAAGCAGAACAAGTGGAAATAATCTGGAAGATGACCTGAAGTCAACTATGGGAGACTTTGTGCTGCCATATTTGTCTTTAGTCTATGTGTTTTATGTTCCAAGATATTGGAGAGACTTTGAGCTCCCCTTATCCTTCGTAATCTTTTACTCTATTGTAGTTTTTCGTGGAGACTTTGTGCTACACTTCATACTACTATGTTACTTTGTCCTAAATTAGTAGGAGAAACAACGAAAGACTTTGTGCTTTCATGGATTTCTTGTGGATCCAGTTACTACCCAAGAAGAATTCCTATTGTTTGTTGAACATCATTTCTAAAAGAAGAGATATGCCTTTAGTAATTACACAAGAATTCTCCTTTATTTTGTGAACATCAGCTCTAAAAAAGAGAGATGGATGGTATGATTTCACCCCTGAGTCTATTTTTAGTTTATATTAGTATATTATAGTTTATAGGGAACCTCCCCTTGCTGAGAGGAGAGATTTATCTCATTATGTTATGCTAACCACACCCATTTTATCATATAAATCTCATTGTGTTGTGATTGATATACCCATTTTGTCATCCACCCAAAACAATTCTAGAAGAAGTTTACAAGAAAATCATAGAAGTAAAAAAGACCACGTATCGAGAAGTTACCCAAAGTTTTTTATCCCAATAGAATAAGAACATAATAACATTGTTATCAATAGAGACAAACCCCTTAATTCTTATGTAGGCCAAATATTTCATTACACAACTTCAAAGTTTAGAATAAGAGGAAGGAGATGATAGAGATATTTCTATGACTACCACATCCATAGAACCAAAGGAGATATCACAACCACCACCAGACCAAGAAGTGCCCCAAATCCCATAGAAGACCCTAAAATTGTAACCATCCCAAATACCATTTGTAATAAAATCAATTATGATACCTGTAAGAAACACCACTATGGCATCTCAATTTGGGGCACTGACCCACCTAACTCCCTATGATGTGTTTGTGAACCTGAAATAGTACCTACTCAACTACAATATGAAATGGAAATCTAAAGGAATAATTGATGAAGTGGTGATGAAGTGCAATTTTATTGGAGCATTGGATGGTAGAGCATTAGTATTTATATTCTATAAAGGTGTCAACCAAGAGACACTAAAAGAAGTCAAAATAATGTTGATCACATAATTTAAAGTATTAAAATGCTCTAGTTAGACCATATAACATCTCAAGTAAATTAGGTAATGAACCAAATAAATCATATTCAAAGACAATCATAGATTTTTAAGGCTACTTAGTTCATAGAGGGACTACAACCAAGGATAAGGTTTGTTATTGTGAAAACCCAGTTCACTAATAAAGTAAAATCCAAAAAAATTGCAATTTGAGTGGAGTAGGTTGAAGATAATAGAGGATATTTGGCTCCTAGTTCATAGATATAGAACACCTTACAAGTCCTCATAAAAATGTTAGAACGACAACAAGAATCCACATAGATACCTAGGTTATATCTTTGGTATGTGGAGTGTGATAGAGAAGGGCACCATAATAATGAGTGATCGAGAATAAAAATTGAGTTCTATGATATCTATCACATAGTAGGGCATGCAACATATTAATGTCATCTACTATAATATTATGTAAAGAACCCACAAACTTTGTACTACAACTTATAAAAATTCCATAATCATGATGAGATGAACTATTGAGTACTACATGAATTGAGAGAAGACATTACCAAAAATGTCTTTGTAGTGGTTACATAGAAAGCAAATATGACAATGCAGACTATCATCACACCTAAAATAAACATACCTGGTACTAATATTTTTAATTTACATTGAGTACTAATGGTACCAACCTATCAAACTACAAACATACCTAGTTAGAATCTACCTATTCAAAAATGGATAGCCCTTGTGCAAAACTAGAATCTATGGAATCCTATAATTTTGTAACTAATACAGTCTAATTAGGCACTGCAACCAACTTAGGCCCAATATGGTGGATATGGGGCTCCCAAAAACTATAAGGGTTTAATCCATAATATAATGGTATGAAATATGGACCATAATAGTTTGGTAATTAGGGTTTTCGAATGAATAGATAAGGATACCATAGAGGAACTAGGGGAGGTTACCAAGGAAGACAATAAGGAGGTAAAAGAAATAGACCATAACCTCTTATTTAATTCTATTTATGTGATGAGTTCAACCATATACAAAGGAATTACCCTATGAATCTACAACATCAATCTTATTGCACCTTTTATAGGGTTTTTGAACAACATGATACAGAGGATTGCCTAGTGTTGACAAAGTAAGGAGAGGACAAGGTTGTAAGAAACATAAACATGGTAACTACATAGCCCAGAAAAGATGCATTATTACAATCCATCACTCATAGGCAACATGAAAATTAGGGATTATCCCTTTGGAATTTTGATAAGACCATAGGATCAATAAAGCATAGCCAGACAAGTATATAGAACTAGTCAAGAGAAAAGGTTAATATATGAAGCAACACATATTCTTAAAATAATTTAGCAACAAGAGACCACTGTAGATGATGTTACATCCTTAGATGTGCAAATATATGGGAAACTAGTGTGCATCATACAATAAGAGGGTGTTTTCCTACCTTGATAGACTTGATGAATCTCCTTAGTATACTAGAGAATGAGTACATCTCACAAAACATCACCAATTCACTCCATAATCTGCTAGAGTATACATAGAAGGGCCAACAACAAGCAGATTATATGATCTAGTATGTCAAAACTAAAAAACCATGGGATGTTGATTCAATAAAAGACATTGAGATAGTAAGGTATGAGGTACCTAATGCAGTGTTTGATTTTGGTAGGACTATCAATATGATCCCCTAGTCAACATGGCTCGTTATTAGCCTACATGTGTTAAGTTACAACATGGTTACACTGAGTCTTGAAGATTATGGGCATGTTGAACCAATTGGTTGATTGAAGGACATAGAGATAAAATTATTAGAAATAGGGCTATGTGGTGACTTTCAATTCATAAATATGAAGATGGGTGAGATGCACTATCTTATGCTAATTGGAAAAAATGGGCCTATGATGGTCAGATGACCATCAATATAGTAAAAAACTACATGGAAGCTCATTAGGGAGAAAATATTATAGTTATCTCTTTAAATAAGGTTGGAAAAAAGGAATATTATATCCCTAATGAGTCAAACTCTCCCTATGTCTATAATGAGAATAGTTGGATGAAGGTGAATGCTGAAGACAAATCAAAGGCCCTATGATCTATTGAATGTGACTTCCTATATAATCACACAAGCTTACCAAAGGTACCATTTCATTTATAGGAGTTAACTCTGAATCCTATGCTACCACATGTGGATATTCCACCATTACTGGTAGATGACGTAGCTCCATGTTTGTAAGGTTACCAACTTAGTTAGACATAGATTTTATATATCAGGCAGTCGAACATATCAAGATTACATAGAACCAATAAGAGAAGTCATTCTACCTTGGGATAGGGCTTATTTGGTAAGTGGATATTCTGACACTCACACTCTCAATTAGATGAAGGGTGACCATGAGGTACGACCTCTACAAATGGTATCTACAATAGAACACCAACTACTAAATTACTTTGTCATCGAGGATGTTGGCCAGCTTATTCTTTGATTCCAACAATATATGCCTAATATTGACTAGAGAGTTAGTGATATCACATATAAATTAAAGGGGGTTGTTGTGAACTAGTGGTCTATACATCAGGAGGAACAAATGCAATGGGATGAAGACTAAAAAATCCTTCTAGCTTGGTTTTAGTTACCAGAGGGAGTCAAAAAGGAGTATCCAATATTTCATGAAGGAAATTACCCTAAGATTCATATTTATTAGTGCATTGAGGTTTGGACTATGAATGCTATCACTCCAAAGTATTGGGTACATATATTCCACTATACTTTAGGTACCTTTACTACTTCTTGGTACATACACTAAGAGCACAAAAGAGAGATAAGACATTGGGCACATGTTCAAGGAAATTTAAATTAGACCTTTATTTTTGAAGATGATAACCCTTTGACACACAAAGCATTACAGAAGCTAAATGTATTTCTATGCTATGGGAGGATTGAATATTTAAATGGAATAACTGATTCCTCATCCTCCCATGATACAACCTATGACTAAATAAAGCCTTGTAGACCTATAAATTAGAGAAGGAAAAGGAAAGATATCTATTCAACTATGTCATAAAATACAAGATGAAGATGAGTGGACAATAGATTCAACCAATGAGGATGATCTGGCCCTTGAAAAATTATTTAAACTAGAATAGGAAGATGAGATACTTCCAGGTCTAATCATAGAATCACTCAAAAAAGAAAGGTTGTGGCATCTTAACATTCTAGAACAAGAAGCTAAATGGTTACTGCATGATTCCATTCCTAAGGAAGAACACAATATTTATCATGAAACCTTGAAATAGCACATTGAGAACATTGGAACTGAGGCCATTCCAAAATTAGCATATATTGGTGACTACTAGTCACAAGAAGACATGTCTAAAGTACTAAATCTCTTGAAAGATTATCAAGATGTATTCCAAACCAAATTCATGTAAGTCAAGGGTGTGGACCCATCTTTATGGGAGATGCATGTTAAACTAAAGGAATATGCATAATTGATTAAGAAAAGGCCATACCATTTGAATCCAAACATGAAACTAAAGGTTAAGGTTGAACTAAACTGCATGCAGGAGGCTAAAATTATCTTTCTTATGGAGAAATCCAATTAGGTGAGCCCTATGGTGGTCCAACCAAAGAAGACCGATGATATCAAATTCTATATTTACTATCAGCTTTTATATGAGGCTTGCATTAATAACCCTTTCCCTATCCTATTTATTGATGAAGTTATGGAAGTGGTCATAGGCCATGAGGTGTATTTTTTACTAACAATTTTAGTGGTTACTATCAGATCTCAATTACAGAAGAAGATAGAGATAATATGACCTTTACAACAAAATGGGGTTCTTTTGCATATAAGGTAATGTTGTTTGGATTGAAAAATACACCTGTATTTTTCTTGAGGGCTGTTGTAACTATGTTTAAGGATTCCATCAATGATTTCTTATAAGTCTATTTGGATGATTGGGTAGTATTTTCATTATTTCAAAATAATTTATCCAAATTAAGATTGATTTTATAAAAATGAAGAACACTATGAATAGCGCTCAACTTAAAAAAATGTTTATTTTTTACACCCTTTGGGGTTTTGTTAGGATATTTAGTCTACAAAAAAGTTATCTTGGTAGATCTAGATAAGATCATAGTAATTATGGGAATACCACCACCCACAAGTGTGATAGAGATGTGATCCTTGGAAATACTAGCTATTATAGAAAATTAATTAAAGGGTATGCTGTAATATCTACCCCTTTGGAGAAGTTATTAAGGAAGGATACATGGTTCATCTGGATAGATGAATTCCATGTAACATTCATTGATTTAAATTTTATATTGGTAATTACATTGATATTTATTTCTATGTATTGGAGTAAGTCTTTCGACATACATGTGGATGCATCGGGCATAGCAGTTGGCACTATGTTAGTACAGCTAGGAGAAGGTGGTCTTAATCACCCCATTCATTTTGCCAGTTAGAAGCTATCTACAACTAAAAATAATTACATTGCCACTAATCATGAATCCCTTCTGATAGTATTCACACTACAAAAAAATTTCCACTACCTGTTAGCTACACTATTTGAGTAATTCATTGATCATCAAGCTCTATGCTACCTAGTGAACAAACCTTTGTTGGGAGTTCATATATCTCAATGATTAATAATTTTATAAGAGTTTCAATTATGGATTAATTTCAAACTTGGTTAAGAGAATGTGGGATCAGACCATTTGATTCATCTCTAAAATGGTGAAGAACCAAAAGAAATTCCCAATGAATCACTTGATACACACATATTATATGTGTCTGTGATTATTTAACAACTAGAAGAGATCATACAATTTATGAAATAGGGAAAATATTTGAAACACTAAATAGAGTGAGAGAATAAGTAGTTTATTACTAATGTCTTTCCTTTTAACATCATTAGAGGATTATTTTACTATTTAGGTAAAGATGAAGTACTGTGCAAAGTAGCACTTGAGCATGAATGATCTCAAGTACTTGATGAAGCACATCAAGGCATGGATAGATGTCACTTCACTGGAGATGTTATTAAGTTTTACAAAGTGGCCTATGGTGGCCTTATTTATTTTAGGATGCACACCAAATTTCAAAGTAGTGCATTATCTGTCAAAGGATGGGAAAGCCAAACCAGTGGGATGAAATGTTACTCTAGTCAATGCTTGTGAAAAAACCCTTTGAACAATGGAGGGTTGATTTTATCAGGCCTATCAATCCACCCAACAAATACAATCATGTATGTTATATAATCACTGTGATTGATTACTTTACGAAGTGGGTTGAAGTTGTTGTGATAACTAGCTATGGTGCAAAGGATACAATGAAGTTGTTAAATGAGAACATAATCATAAGGTTTGTGTGTCTAATAAAGTTGGTAAGAAATATAGGTACACACTTTTTGAATAAAACTATAAATACACTCACTGATGAATTCCTCATATCACACCATAAAATTACAACATACCACCCTTAGGTGAATGGTCAAGCAGAGGCACTACAAACAAAGTAGTGGGTAAGATGTATACAAAAGTTTGCTATGTTCAGTGAGATGACTGGGAGGATAGAATTCCTACAGTCTTATGGGCATATCACATGAATTAAAAAAATGCCTCAAGGTTTACCCCCTTTTAATTGGTCTATGGTTTAGAAGAAATAATTCCCTTAGAGTATGTTGTACCCAGTTTGAGAATTACAATTATCATGCATATGGGAGACCAAAAATCTTTAATGAGTAGGTTATTGGACCTAAATAAAATACATGAATACCACTGGAGATCAACCTAGACACAAGAGGTAAATAAACATAGATATAAATATTGACATGATAAGAATATGTGCTCTAAATAATTTTAGATAAATCAACCAATCTTGTTGTATGATAGCCAATTTGAAGCCTTTCTAGGAAAATTGAACATCTATTAGAAGGGGCCATATATTATTCATGATTTACCACAACTAGGAATGGTGGTCTTAAGGGATTTAAAATTACTATTTTTCCTATAAAGGTCAATGGAATTAGGCTCAAATCTTATTGCTAGTAATCTACATGCCCAAGAAAGGATAGGTGCTTAGTTACACTAGTTTAGTGTAGGATTCATTTGCATTCATGTTGTGTGGATTGGGTTCAATTTTTTTAATTATGTGTGTGTATTTCAATAGTGAGTGTAAATAAATTAGCACAATCAATCTAAAATCAATAGGCATTATTCATAATTGAAACTAAAGAGTAAACACCAAACATGTTAGATAAGCATGGAAGTAAAGATAAGAGGAAAGGCTAAAATGGGTAGCATTGAAAGATGATTAAGTCAAAGAAAGTTATATACAATAGAGATCTTTATGATGGCTAACAAATAAGTGATGGTTGTTAATAACTACACATGTGAGATAAGTGGTATAGATGCCAAATCACCATACTAGTCCACATTAAGAAAGGGAATAATCAATTCAAATATTTAGTAGGTCACATCATTCCAATAAGCTACTATAAGAATATGCCACCTCAAAAAAAAGCATGACAACTCATCAATTCAAATATTTAATTACTAATGTTTTCTAAAAAAAAGGATCCTAAGATAGTTTGGCACTTTTAAATATAAAGGATAGAAATGAGTATGTGAAAACCTATATATATCCCCTCTTGCCACTTGATTCATCATTTCATACTTAGATAATTTCACATAATTTAGTGATAATCTCTATAAGTCCCTCATAGAACTCTATACTCCTTGTCTTCAACCTAGTTTAGCCACAATGAAAAGATATTCAAGATGGCCATATCTAGATAACCAAAATTCATAAAAATGCTCTCCATTACATAATTAGAAGATATTGGGGTTGGTGAAAACATACACCAAGCTAAATTTTCTAATCTTGAGGTATATCCTTCCCTCAAGTGCACTAAAGAAAGATTGTTTATCCCTAAAGTAACCCCAAAATTACAACCCTTGGCAATTGAATGGCCACATAGGTTTCACATCACTGATGTTAAGTGGTTAATTTAGTTACCTACATTTGGCCAAATGAGTGAGATCATGGAACTTCTATTGAGAAGATTCAATGATGGAAAAATCTATCTATCTATAGACATCACCATCTATGTGAATGAAATTGTGATGGCAAGGGATATAGGCATGGTGGTATGAGGGTGATATCTTGCACCTTATAAATCAAAATATCCATTGATTCTACCTAAGATTTTGGAGGCATATACCCAAAAAAATCATGGAATTCCATTGGATGACATCCTAGATGAAGTAGTCTACATTCTAGTAGAGTTTATTACTACACAATTTTGGCAAACAACTAAATCTATGAAGGAGGCCGCAAAAGGGGTCATCGATATTGATCATCGCATGATCCATAAGGAGGAACAATTTAATTGGACATAATTTCTTATTGTTGATCTTAAAACTAGTATTTAAAAAGTCATCATGTCCAAAAGACAACCTTTTCAATATCAATTTTTGGTTTTATTGCTTGTGTTCATGTAGTGGAAGTATCTAAAAGGCATAGCCAATATATATGTGGATTATTAGCCAGATGTTACATTCTATAACCTCATTTGGAAACATAGTGAAAGTGGTTACCTCACATATCAATAGTTATTCAGTACATGGTGGGATGAACTCATGGAATTGGTTCTTAGTAACCCAAAAATCCCACCACTTGTGATGTAATTTTTGGGCCAACATGTGGTGGTCATAAAGCTTCTAGAGGGAGTTTATGTTCACAATCATTAGGTCCCAAAGGTTCCATTTGTACCTTTAATTTTATTTATTGATATACATATGGCACAAAGTAAGTAATCCAACAGAAAAATCTAGCCACATGTAGATCGACTCTTCTACAAATAATTCCACCTCATGTTTCCATTTTGGTGAACACCACACAAACTTCTCCAGCAACATCTTCTCCAACAACATCTTCTCCATTAAACTGAGGGAAGCATAAAACTCATGTGAGTTTTTTATCACCCTATCCTCTAAGAAGGAAGACTCATAGTCAAAAGACATGGTTAGATGATCTAAATGTTCTTTAGATCATTGTGGAATGTCAGTGGTAGAACATTCAAACTAATAGGCTATGCTTGCAAACATGGTCGGTGATATGTATGAGAGAGAAGGAAAAAAATATTTATTTTGGAAAGAGGTGTGTATAGTGCAAATCTACAAACAAGTGACCTAACATTGATGGGTGAAATTATTGCCTTGTCTATAATTTATTATTGTTGACATTATGGATGACGAAGCCAAACATCAATGACTGAAAGCATAAATTACTATAGAAGGTAGATTTGGTGGTTCCTCTCAGACCCAACCAATTAATCCTCTTATTTATATTCCATCAACATTACTTTCGTACAAGTATAAAATCTTATGGAGTTACAAACCTACTATTGAGGAAGAAGAGCAGGAAGTTGCTCCTGCAGTCTAATAGCTCATAACAACTCCAATATCTTTAAGGGGGACTTCATCATTAATTATTAAGGACTCACTTATCTTTGGGTGCTAGAATGGTTGTGTCTTATGAGAAATGTGTTATGGGTCTATTGTGATTTCTTATTCATCATAGTCAGATGAACCTCTCATTGATATTGAAGAGGTGGTATTGGCACACAAACATTGAAGGAAAAATAGGTTGCAAAAGAAGAATTACAATGAGCTATCAAGTGCAAAAAAAGAAAAGAAGAAAAGAAACAACAAAAGTAAATAGCAAAGCAAAAGGCTTTGGAGGTACAACATCACCAACAAACCAAAGTTATACTACAAGTAATGGGGCTGTAACAAACTATAGAAAAAATGGAGTCAACACCAATGACTATGGAAGAAGTTCCACAATCAACTAACATAGAATTTCAAGTGCTACTAGACACCACTATATATCCCACATAGATTGAATAAGCTGGGGTACAACATAAGAAGAGCTCTAAGGCTAAGGAAGTGTAAAAACATAATATCATTACTAATTTAGCCAAGACACATGCCAAAGATGCAACCAATCATAAGCTTATTGGGGAGGTAGCACAGAATAGCTTGACACTCTTGATAAATTCACACAAGAGGTAGTGAAAGTTATGGATGTGGTGCCAATATGACCTACACCTATTACTATTTAGCCTCCATCGATAAATGTAGAGACCATAGCTGCACAAATATTTCCAAAGGAACACACTACTCTCCCACAACAAGTTATGGTTACCCTGAAAGCTCATCCAAAATAGCCATCTGCGACTCTGCTTACCATTTCTTATAATTCTCAATCCCTCACAACCCAAAGTCAGGCCTCATCAAAACATAATTCCATTGTGACATCCAGATTCCAACACTTAGCCCTTATGGATGTCCTTTTGCACCCTCCCATCACACCATTTTCTCATTCCCCCTCATTCCATTATAGTGTGTTCCCATCACTACCTCCACTATTATTTCCACCATGTCTCTACCTACCATTGAAGCATATTTGGATGTTTTGAATCTTTCATTAAATAAACATTTGGAAGGTGCTTCAAATTTTTAGGATTTTATCATGTAGACTATTATTTATTTGTAAAATAGGGTATCCCAATTATAGTAGGATAACTTTGACCTACAGAGTGTGTTCAAAAACATCGTTAATTTAATTGAAGATTCCTAACCCACCCTTTATTACCAATTTATGGGCCATGATTTATGATGGATCACATGAAACTTCCAAATTTAGTGACCTAACTTATGCAATATTGGGTGAACATCCAACAAGCTAACAATCTCAAACTTCAAGGTTAGACTATCAATGAGGATTTGAATGATTTACATGAGATCCTAGAGATTTATCAAGTTGACCTCACCACTACAATCAGCTAGGCCATGGCTATGGCCCATCGGTTGATTGATTAGAAAACATAAGTGGATGCAGTTTAGAACATTGCATTGCTTGAGTTGAGCACTACAAGTTATTCCAAGGCTAAAATTATAAATACATATATCACTTCTATTGGGTTTAATACTACATTTCAAGCATCTGTGAAAGCTAGAGACTCCTTCAAGTAATAGTTATATACTTGGTAGACTCAGATGTTACACAAAAACTTTTTAGGTATCCAAGTGCAACACCATGTTGAGAAGCTCACCCATCATCATGAAAATATCTCTAGTAAAATGACCACTTATAAATCCATTCTTCTTTTTATAATGGATAATGATATTTATCAACTATTGTAGACTTGGATTCCATTATGGGCACTTATACATAACATTCAAGAGTACTTGATTGACTGAAAAAACTATAAGATGGATGTGGTTGATTTTGATAGTGTTGTCACTCCATTAATTGATATACCTAATATTAATCCTCCAAGTCAACTTTAGCAACAACTACACTATAAGAAGACTATTTCTTCTAGTTCTTTGTAGAGTGCTCCATCTACTTCACAACTACTGGTTGCATCTATTTCTCCACTAATGCCTCCTCCATAGTGCTAAGTTTTTTTATAGCATGATATTTTGAAATTTTTCTTGTCAAATTTGTTTTTGGTAGGACCATAGGAACACACAAGGATAGGTTGGTTGAAAACTGATAATGGGTGACTACATAGTTTACCTAGTCTATTAAAAACCTAAAATGGTGGTAACTGGCTTTCTACTTATTTTAAAACCCTTTAGGGTAGTTAATTAGTGTGTAATGGGTGAAAATTGGAAAATGACACCTTTAGTTATATGTGGTTTATGTGTGTTCTACCTATATTCTATTTTACAGACTCTAGTTTCTTTGTGATCTTGTCTTAGGATGATATAATAGTTTAAGTTTGGGAAAGTGTTAGTCAGGGAATGTGTACACTAATTGCTTAAATATATGAATGTGCCACATGGACAAGGATTATGGCTTATTTTTTATTAGTGGTTATTCTACAAGATTGTTACAATGATATCCTATTTCTAGATGGGATCATGTACATGGAATATTTAGTAACAAAATAGAAGTTGACATACTTGGATGCCAAGTATAGACATTGTGGTTATAAAAATATAGTTTTTAGTATTATATATTCTTGTGGATTATAGTAGATCAAGTGGGATAATGTTAAGTAATATTGTATGAGGGAATTTTGAGAAAAAATTCCTATGAATCCATAAAGGAATGAGTGTATACATTGGATATCTAGAATGAATTTGTAATCAATACATAATAATATGAAGATTGTAGGTAGATTCAATAATTGATTATTAATATGATGGCTTTGTGTTTCCTATTTTAGTTGTATCTTTTATATACTGATATGTGATACAATATTAATTCTCATGAAAAGGGCTTTGTCTTCTATGTGATATAATCTGATTATTATGAAATTGGATGTTATTGCATAATAACCTTATGTAATGATAACCTTCTTCAATATATATTTACAAATTACTCCAAATAGTTAGTATTATTTTTTTGTTTTTTTAGATAGGTATGGGTTTTATATTAAGGCCCCTAGCCTAAAGATAAAAGAGTTATAATATTTAACCTATAGACAAAAACCCAAATATAGAAAGACCAATAACAACCATCAAAAATTGGCCAAGCAAAAAGACCTAGACTAAACAAGGGTAAACTACAGACCAATCACAAATAGAGAAAAACCCAAAAAAGAGCCTGCCATAGAACAAACTAGTATGACCAGACATAGGATACGGACCAGCTTCAAAAATTTAGACCAACGTGAACCTCATCATTCATATCTTCCAAGAAGATGATTTCCCATCCTCTATAATCTTTCTCCTCCACTTCATCCATGACCTCACACTTTGCTTGTTTCATCGAGGCTTTTCTACTAGAAGTAGACAACAACAAGTTATTAGTGGTTGTAGGGGTGTCTAGCCCAGACTCCTCAACTAGATATTTACTATACCAAACAGGCACTATAACCTATCCCCTAAGAACCCATTTTACCAATTTATTTACCACCTCTACATGCCTCTTTTCATGATGGTGTGGCTATAATTGTACTATTTTTGGGATTTGACTCTGAAGATACGATATGAGGGGTAAGGAAATAAACTTCCCTTCCTTTGAATCAAGTTAATTGACCTTATTATTCAAATATTTGATGAACCCTAAAAAGACTATGAATCATGTTTTAAATGTTGTAAATGTCATATCTAGAACCCTACCCAAACCATCCCTTTCTTAAAATGGCAAGTTGGGTAGTGGGGACAAATCATGCAATAGAATATTCTTCACTAACCCATTATAAAATTTTGGGTGCATGCAAAACTCCACCACCCATGTTACCATCTCCAAATATAAGACTAGGAACATTAGGTTGGAAACAAAAACTACCACAATCTCTGAGTTTACCCTGTTATGAACTCCCTACCCAAGAACATCTAAGATAGTACCAAACACTTCTTTTGTTGGCAACCATAAAACATGCTTAAGATGGGCATGAAAAATTTGGTCATCAAAGGCCATCTCATGTACCTCATTACCACCATATATGGAAGATGTCACCAAGATAGTTTCACTTATGTTCTCCATTCACAGCTCCACTGACCTAAACCTCCATAGACATCAAGGGGCATATAGTGTGTAGAAATTCTCCCCAAATATCTAAAAAGGCCAAGAATGTTAAAACATAATGAGGTGTGAGGGAAGCCTCATGACTCCCATGTGTTATGGGCAGGCTCTAGTCCTTCCAATAATAACCATCCACCATCATAAATGCAAAGCTAAAAAAATGAATGCCATAACATGTGAGATAATGTCCATGATATAATGAAAGTGATGTTAGAATAAAGGCCATCAAACAAGATTTTTCCAATGTAAAAATGCCAAAGTAGACCCATACTAAACTAGCTATGAGATTTTGAAATTGCTTTGTAAACAAATCAATACAAAAAGATAAACAAAGATAGGAATTAGCTAAAACTGATTGAAGATATGGATGGGAAGTCTTCCCAAGAATCAATCACATTATCCACCCAAAAAATATTTCACTTGATTTATGCCATAATTCATCAAGAATTCAACAACTATATTATCCTCTTGGAAGCAGTGATTAAAATCAATTGAAGAAAAAGCCTCTAATTTCCTCTAAGTGCTTGTCAAGATGTTCTCTAAGTGCCAAAATTTGGCCTCCTTTTTCATAGCCAAAATGATGACTTGTGAATCACCCTCTATGGTTAACTTCAAAATAACACACTGAATAGCAAGTTCAATCCCATTCACAAGTGCTTATTCTTCTACTTCATTATTAGTCCCATCCTAAATTTTCCTAGACATAGTTTGAATAAAGGATCTACTACAATCCCAAATAATACAACCCACACTTAATGCTCTAGGGTTCCCCTAAGAATCACTATCTAAATTGAGCTTGAACCAACACACAAGAGGAGGAACCCAATTCTGCTTCCCAATCCTACCCTTTTTATCAGTTATGGTTGACCCATTAATGGGGAGAAGTCTTGTTATGTTAATTGATTACTAAAAGGTCTTTTCTTTGTGAGTTAACAAATGTGTATTCAGACCTGAGTATTAATATTAAGTATCTATCTCATTAGGCATTCATAGGATTACCTAAGATTGTGTTAAACCTATGCAATCCTAATATATAATTGAATACCTTGTAATGATTTCTCCTTTCCTGCAAGCTCTTCCATAAATCATAAGATTTATCCCTATAATTAGCATGTTATGGTGAACCTAGGAACCTCTTCTAACACCCACAATTATTTTGGGATATTTTTATCAAATTAGCCTTATTTGGGACAATTCAAAGTGTGTATCATATCTTTAGATGTATATGTATGCACCCAAAATTTACATAATGTGACATACCCAGTACAATGTTCAATTATGATGAAATGATTTCCTAATTCACACTCAAGTGGGTTCTATATAAAATTATAGTCCTTACTCTCTCTTTATGTTTACACTTATACCATTTATGAACCTTTTTTATATATATTTTTCCTTTTGTGCTTGTTTTTAAAACCTTTATTTAAGGACAACACTGACCTTATTAGTGATAGAATTTTCATTCCCCATTATGGAACTACCACATATATTTTAGAACCATCTTAGTAATTTTGTAAACCAATACAGTGGTTTTATCTTAATGGCATGGTTCTACTTTAAATATAGGGTCACTACATAATTTTATAGGGTGGTTTTGTCCTCGAGAGAGGCAGTTGCATAACCACCCTTCCATCACTATTGTCTCATCTTTTAATTTTAACTTTTAAAACTCATTCGTGGACATGTTTTACATGCTTATTTTCATGTTTATTGATTTTCCCACCTTGATTCTACCTCCATATTATCCCAAATCACTTCCACTCTTTATTTTGTATATCTTTAAAACTTTCCTAAGTTTAACTTAGTTAAACTCACCTTTGCAACTTTCATTCATCTTCTATAAATAAGCCAATTTTTGGCTTGAGTTTGGATCTAAATTTTTAATTGAATATTGGTGTTTTGAAACTCTAATAACCTTAGCATTCCTAATTTTATTTTTGGAAAAGTTTTTGATCCATATTTGGTCATCTTCGCGGTCATTCTACACAATTTTTAGAGAGGAAGATTCATACAAATTGGTAACTAATTATTTGTTATCTTTGAATCAACCCAACCACTATTCAACTACTCTTATTTTAAAATATTATGTATTTATTTACTTATTTACATTTAATCCTTTTTTATAAGAGTTTTAAATGGTTGTGATTGATCATTCAAAGAGCTAGTGACCCGAGGATAACTTTTACTACAACAAATCTTTAATTTCAATTGATCTACATCATGATTAGGTTGATAGTTTCTATTTTATATTTAATTATATTATTTAGTATATTATATTATATTAATTTCATTTATTCTATTATCTTATATTTAAATTTTGAAAAGGCAAAATTGATAAGAAAAATAATTCTCCTATCTCCCGTCTTTGCACAAAAATATTAGCTAATCTCTTTATTGATTGTGACCATTCAATAGATTATTTTAAAGCATATAGTTTTTATTTTAGATATTATAAAACAAATCAAACAATTTCAATTTTAATCATAATCAATTTTTAGTTTCAAAACAAACCCTTATTCATACAAAAATAAGCACACTAACAACTAGAAAACCCTAGTCAAACCTAGGTAATCAATAGATGTTTTTCTCTTGATTCTCTTTATTTTAGTAAATTACAATTTTTTTTATCTTATGACAAAAAATTAGAATTCAAATATTTATTTTATTTAAAAATAATAATCCAAACCTAGTGTGCATCCACCTAGAAATACCAAAACTTGGTCTAAAAAGAGAACTCTTAGATACTTTTTAATATTGCTACTTAGGATATAGATTTTATTTTGTATTTACTTGAAATTACTCAAAAAAATTCTGTAGAGTATCCCTATCCATTTTATTTCCTTGTTTGTAATTATAGGTAAGTTGGTGGACCAATTATAGCAATTATAGAAGAATTTTCTCCAGAGGGGAGTGGAAGATAGTTTCAAATTTCCCCTTATCTCTTGGTAAAAAGCATGCTTGCCTAAAGGGAAAGAGATTTTGGGCCTCAGGAGGGTGAAATAAATGAAACAATCTCTATTGTCTAAATAAGGTGGGAGGATGTTGAAGGAAGACAACCAAAAGATGAGAATAATTAAAGATAAGTATATGAATTTTAGGGAGGGTTCATGTTTCCTTTCATAAAAAGGGCCTAAAAATGGGTTCACTTTTTAGAAATCCATTTTTAAAGGAAAGTATCTCTTTAAAAGAGGCTGGAAAATAGGAAGAGGATATAGAGTTGATTTTTGGGATGATCCTTAGATTAATCAAGTTCTATTGGGATCCTCTCCAACTTTTGCGGTGCTTAGAAGTCATTTCAAGGAGGTCATCAGCCAAAAAGTGTAAGAATGCTGGTAGGAAAGATGGCAGCAAAAAGTGGAAGATCTTACATAAAGAAGGAATAAATCAACAAGAATTTGTATTTCTCCAAGATTTAAATAACTAGCTCCAAATTACTCATATTAGTAGATTCCCTAAAGATGATGAACTTATCTAGAAGGCAAATCCCAGTGGTATATTCTCAATTAAATCAGGATTTCAATTGTTATGGGACCAAGAATGTTTGGAGGAAGATTGGAATATTTTGTGGGTAAAAATTTTGACACCTAAAATTAATGTTTTTATTGGTTGGCTGCCCAAAACAAAATTTTCATAGTGAATAACTTAATGAAAATGGGTATTATAATTCCAAACAAGTGTGTTCTTTGTAAAAAGGAGTCTAAATCATCTAATCATCTCTTCCTTTTTTTCCCTTTCACTTTGTCTATTATTCACTCATTTTTTATTTTCTCTAATTAGTCTTGGGTCTTCTTGAATTATATCTAAGACTTGATTTATCAATGTAAGCCCCCTTGGGACTACCCCCCTTGATTTTTTGGTGTGATTTATCTCTTCCCCATATTTTTTGTAGAATCTGGAAGTCCATAAATTTTTCTATTTTTGAAAACTTGAATCCCCATCCCAATTCCATTTTCAAGAGGATAATGATGTCTATAAAGGAGAACTAGTCATCATTTTCTTCTTCTTTTTGAGATCCCCCCTTTCACATTTATTAGGTCCTTCATTTTTAAAATTAGTGATCCTTGCTCAGGTTGCAAAGCATAATGTTGATAAATCATTAACAAAGTGGATTCACCGTCTGGATTTATGGTACAAGCTAAATTTTGATTGAGTGATGAAAGGGAATCCCAACTCTGTAGGGGGTGGCAGGATAATTCAAGATTCCAATAGTAAGATTTTGGTAGCATATGTGAGTCCTCTAAGGATTCAAACTAATCACATGATAGAAGACTTGGTAAAATGGTGGGGGATCAAGTTGGTTTCCAAGATGGGAGTGGAGAACCTTCACATGGAGGGGGATTCACTTAATATTATCAAGTGTCTGAAGGGATATTCCTAACCTTCTTGGTCAATTTATAGAATTATGGAGGATGTCAAATCCCTTTTACCTTTGTTTAAAGGATGGACCATTTTCCACATCTACAGGGAAGGCAATAAGGATGCTGATAAGATGGATAATATAGGGGTCAAGAATGAATCTCTCAAGCATTGGTATGGTGATGTGTAAATTCCTAATGATGTCATGCCTATCATTTAATATGAAAAATATCAATCAAATGTGTGATTTAATGATTATAAATATTGATAAATATAATCCATGTGGGAATAGTTGTAAAGTTACATGTTTTGATATCATGATATATTCACATCTTAAGGCTACACATGAGCAAAAAAGCTTAGCTTTAATTATAATCATTAAACATAAAAATCCAAATAAGGGATTTCTAGTTCTAATATCTACTTGTTCTTTTCACATAAATTGTAGTAAATATTATAAGCTTAACATGTGTGGTGACAGAGACATGGTGAAATCAATTTCTTGTATGGAGGTCAAGGAGGACCACTATGTCTAAAAGAAAATGGTGAAGGGAAGACAGTCAAATTTCATGGAGAGGATAGTAGGGCATGATGTGGCTCTCTCATGATTTCACTATAGGATGGACTGAGAGAGAATTCAAGATGTGTGGTCTCAAAATCACCATCTCTAAAGAAATAATTGGAGAAGTTACAAGTATGGGTTGTAATGGGGTTAAGGCTTTTAAAGATAAAAAAGGAAAGTGGAGATATTTAATATTTTTTATAGTAATGAAAAGAAAAAACCTCAGTCCTCTAACCAAAAAGGGTTTCTCCATGTTGACTTGACAAAAAATGGCCACAAGTCTATTTATAGGTTATGAAATACATAACCCTCAAGGGAAAGCACACTGTCATATCTTCCCACCATTTATTTCTTCTTAACCACTTTAGAGGGCACCCTATTAACATCTTTTTTTTGTTGAAGTCTCTAGAGGTTTTTGTTACCAATTTCAAGAGTAACCCATCTGCTAACCTTATCCACCATGGGATTATCCTTTTGATTGTTAAAAGGGGGAAACACTTTGGAGAAAAGTTTTTTTAGAGGCAGACCATATCCAAAGTGACCAAGAAGATTCTACTATGGATAGCGATGATTCTTCAACAATTGGAGAGGGGAAGCCTGAGGGGATAGGGGGAGAAAATGTTTTGGGCAATTTATCCCCTAAGTGTAGTCAAAAGGGAAACCTTGTATATGTTGACCCTATTTCTAGTATGGGTCACTTTTCTTTTAAGAATAATTTTACTAATAAAATTGAATAATCCCTATAAAATATTCATACTAACGTTGTTGTTCAGAGGTTGTTGTGCTCTAAAATCTTAGATAAAGTTGATAATTTGAAATCATTGTTATTCCCAGTGGAATTTTTCTCGAGGAAGGGAGATAATTAGAAAGAGGGTGATGAAAATGTGGGAATGTTTATTTCAACCTCATATTTTAAAAATAATAGCAATAACTAGAGTGGAGAAGGAGAAGTAAAAAGGAATAAAACTATTCAAGGAAAGATAGAAGTTAGAACTATGAAGATTAAAATGAAGAAGGAAATATGGACTCTTTGTAGGGAATCAATATCAGGATTAGGGGAAAGTAAAGGCACAAAGATATCAATGAAACGAGTATTCTAGTTTTTTATTTAGATTCAGAGGACTCATACTCTTAACTTTTTGGACTCTATTTTTTTTTGTCTTTTTTGCAGGTTCTTGGCGGAGGTTTGTTTGTGGTAGTAACTTGTTGTTAGTTGATTGAGCCTTATGGCTCTACTCAATTTTTGGTCCTACATGTTATTCTTGTCTATCTTTGAGTTAAGATTTTGTATTGGGCATGAGTCCCTTAAACCATTTGTTTACCCCATATAATAAAAAATAAAACCTTATTTTTTAAAATATATCCATTCATCTAAAATATAAATATACAAAAACACAATTTATTTTAGTTTACACCCAGAAAAGTTAGAAATCAACACTTGCATTTGCTAGGATAGGTTCATTTTTAATATTGCATGTATCCAAAAAACTCAAGAAAAGAATAAAAATAATCACCTCTCTCTCTCCCTCTCTCTTTACTTTCAGTAGTCATTAGTTATTTGTTTTGCATAATTTCATTTCAAAAATCAATTTAGTTTTAATTTATTTATAAAAACATTGTCGAAACATGCACAAATACAAAAATAATCAACAATCAAAACCTGCTAGGATAAATGCAAGTACCAAAACCATTCCTAAATAAAAATCCTTGACAACATGAGTGCAAGAAAAATCCTTTCCCAAACATTATAAAATAACAAGAACTTACTTTACAACACATTAAAAATAAGTTATACACTTATTCATCACCAATCAATCTTTCTCCACCATTGGATGACATTCATTGAGCATCTTTATCCTCATAGCAATAGTCCATTTTCTAGAGTTCCTACTCCCATTATATCAAGTGGACTTTAGAGGGATATCAATTTCATGCTTAGGCTTTGGGTATTTTATTTCACCCATAGTTTAACTCTTATCCTTATCCAACTTAAAACCTTAGATAAATAATCTAGGCCCATAGCCCCTTTAGTAGGACCCCTTTGTATTCTTCTCCACAAAATATATAATCTCTAAATTTGAGTCTCCTATCCCATATTTACTTCATCCTTGGGTCTAAACTCATATCATTTCATTTTGGCTACCCATCATCCATCCTTTACATTGGCTATCTTGGCCTAACTTTAGGAAGTCGAGTGCATAGTTTAGGATGTACTATTCACGTGCACATAAATTGGTGAACCCAAAATGAAGGTCACATGCTTTTACATATCCCTTTTTTCTCTTCTCTCCACTTTTATTTTCATTCATATTCTAATAATATTATATACTCCCTAAATATGTCTAATCAAGACATCTTTGAGAGAGCTATACACTTTGAAACTTATTAGAGGAATATTCACCCTAGTGGTTAAGCACCCCTTCATAGTTGGAATAACAACACTTCTCCATAAAAAATAGAATCCTAATATCAAAATCATTCTTCCAAATAACAAACTAGATCATGAGCAGTGATCTAAGAGCTACATAATCCATTGAAAACTACTACCAATCACCCTGACTCTAACAACATGTCATTCATTGGTGGACATGGGACTAATACTCACATTGTAACCCAACCATATGTAGCTTAAAAATCCCAAATGCTTACTTTAAAACAAGATGGGACCAATACATTGATAAAATATATAATTTAGAAGATGAACTGAATATTCTACAAACACCTTGGTATCCTTCTCCTAATAACCAAAACATTGTCAATCCATAGAACCAACAACCAACATTTCCTCTAGGGGTCTCTAACCCAAATAAATCTATTCATGGTCATCAAATCATACATCCTATGTTTTCTACCAAAGATTCACCAAAACCACCATTCATTCTTCCCATAATAAACTCATCTCAACATTGGTGTGTCACATTTGAGATTTAGAGAGTAACCAAGTCTCTCTGAATCAAAAGATGGACAAAAATCCGTATAATAAAGGTCATTCCTCCCCTATTATTACCCCAATGTTAACTTACCAACCACTGATATATCCATCTAGCCTACCTCTTATCAATCATGCCTCAAACTAATATCCATGGGACGTCCTTATTCATGGCATCCCCAATCCCCCAACTTCTAACATTTCTACCAACTCCCTCCTCAAAATCCTATGGGAAGTGTTTACACATTTGATCCTCCCCAAAATAAGGTGGTCAAAAATCCAACATCCTTCATCCCTCCAAGTTATGTGCTACCTATGTATTCTCCCCCTTCAAAATAACCTTATATGCCTCTGAGTTATGTATTACCCACATATACTCCTCCCTAACAAACATCTAGCCCATCTTTGTCTAGCACTCTTCCTCCTTACTATCATATGTTATTTATCCACTCAGCTAGATAACTAATTTTTGGCCTACTCAACACCACCCTACTAAACACCTTCTTTCCCACCAATGGTTATGTGAGTCACCCATATCCAAACCCATTCATTCAATACTATTCCACCACACCTTTAATAGACTTCAATGACATGGGGACACATGTTGAGTAATTTAAATAACCCCTTGACTATAACATATGAATATTTATTCTATCAAATCCCCTACCTGACCTCTCTAAATCCAAGGGAGAAGGAGTTATTAATGTGCATGTCAAAGCATATGCTACTGTTATTCTAGAACTCTTACTTTATGATGAAGCTGTTATAAAAAAATTCCCAAAAAACCTTGAAGGAATTGCCCTTGATTGGTAGTATTACCTCCCTAAGGGGTCCATTCAATATTTTTTCTTACTCATAACCAAGTTTTTCAAAGCCTTCGATATGAAAAAATTCCTAAAGACTACCATACAAAATTTCTTGAACATCAAGAAAGAACACAATGAATCAATTGTCCATTTTATTATAATATGGAAACCATTATTATACTCATCTACCATCACACTACACATAGACCAAATGGAACTATGTGACCTCTTCTTACACTCCCTTAACAAGGATATGAGATAATATATGCAAAAAATCCCTTATCAATCATATGATGAAGCACTTGAAAGTGTTCTCAAGATCGATCAAATGACGATTAATAGTGATTGTAGAACATATGAGACTAATGGCAAGATAGTCATCCCAAACTAGAATAATGGAGGTTATAAAAATTATAATCAAAATAGTTATAACAATTAAGGTCTTAAATTTTTTAATATGAATCATAATGCAATCACAGATGGCATCACATATCAAAACAATAGGGTGAATTCAATTAACAATAATCTACCTCAACATATGAATAATAATAATAATAATGCAAACAACAACCATATGTGTTTGAGGAATCAACACCCTCTACTTGTTGTTCATATGGTTGATTTTAACTATATATGCCTAAATCTATTCACCATAATTACCATATTAATCCCATTAATTTGTCTAATAATCATAATCTTAGTCAAATAATTAAAATCCTATTTCCTATACAATATTATCTATACCACCTAAACCTTTATATACCCTTATGACCAATTAATCACTTCATTACCCTACTAAGAAGCCTACTTAACTACTAATCCTATTGCACTAACTACCCACTAGCCCACTTGCAAATTAAAAGTTCCTATTTATTCAACTACCCTCTAGTTAACCTACCACCCTAGCCTCTCCTACATCCCTATGAACCTTAAGCCTCATTTAATCCCCACTATCCCTTAAACTAACTAAGAAACCTCTATAACTAGAGAATCTCCTCTAAGATTTTATAAGTATCTAAACTAGAGACTTGTAAACAATTTAAAATTCCTTAAAATCCCCTCCACCATCTGATAAAATCCATTCTTGGGTTATGGCCAAACTAACTTGGAAAGTTGTAAGCCTTCATTATAATCTCATATTTAGCCATTCTAAAGTATCCTCATACTCTTGCAAATCCATTCAACTATCCAAGGAAGCTATTAGAGTCATTTTGAAGCCATAAGCAATCAATCCACAAAAAAATTATATTGCATTGGAATCAGTTGGAAAATATTGGAGACAAGCCATAAGGGATAAGGTGATGGTAAGATTTCACTTTTAAATTATTGATTGTTCCTTTATTTCCCTCTTTTTTATGGTATTGCATTGTTGGGTTTAACTTACTATATAGATATATATATAAGTTTTAATCAATAGCTCAAAAATACAATCATACATTAACGACCCTCCTCCATATAACACCAAATGTAAAATCCAAAACCAAGGATAATTTTAAAATCAATTCCAAACCACTGACTATAATCAAAATCAACATTTTTATTATAATAAAAATTAGTAAGGGTTCAGTCAGCATGGCATCATGACTATGATCCTAATGCCCACTTCCTTTTTCATAAATTCATTGGACATGACATTAGTGCCTATAGGGAATACAATATATTCATTAAAAGACTCTCTAATAAATAGTGACAAACATTCATAGACATGTTCCTAGGGAATGCCAATGCAAGCCATCAAGCCCAATCAACTAGTCCTATATCACCTCAAAATATTAACTTGGAAATTTATGAAAACCCATTTATAGACCATAAACAATGTACCATCTTAAACCATTCATAGGTTAATCAAACCAACCAAGCCCCACCAACTGGTACTCATGATGATTGTTGGGGGATCAAACCAACAATAGATTATAATTGTGACAGCAATAAACGCGGAATTAAACCAGATTGACAAGTAATTAGAATGATAATAGCAAGAACAAGAGATATAAGAAAACACCCTGAAAACTTGTATTAACAAACTCTTTACAAAAGGAATACAATTGAAAAAAGCTTCTTTCTTCCACACCTCTCCTAGATGTATAGATCTCTCAAGAGATCTCTATTCCTCAAGAGCTCTCTCTCTCAAGAACAATCAACTCCAACAAGCCTGGATTGATTCAATTCTGTACTGTTCTTCACACACAATGAATTACAATAATTCACCACAAAACTACTACAAAGCTAAGAAGATCTAATTCTACATATAGAATTAGGAGACTTGAGCATGTACATCCAACAAGCAGTTAAGCCACTTGAACAAGGGCTCTAAAAATAGTAATGCCAATAATAGAGACGCAAGCTTGAGACTTCAACTCAAACTTATCATGCAAACACTCGTTTTTGTCCATGGAAATAGCTTTCTGGACACGCAGGTAATCGACGTCGGTTCCTGCTGCTTGTCTGTGACCGCCATCGGCCGACCCTCTGCCGACGTCGGCATCTCTGCAACTGCCTGTGACCGATGTCGGTCGCTCCTGACCGATGCCAGTGTCTGTGTAGACCTGAACCTGATAATGAATGCTCCTTGGTGAAGTTTTTAGCTCCACACCCTAACAATCTCCCACTTGGAGATAAACAGCTGCACCAGTACCTGTACAACAACATCTTCTATCTCCTCCATCTTTAACTCAATCATGAAGACCAACAAAAGTTGAATGAAGATTCAACTTCTCCTTTGTAACCGGCTTGGTTAACATATCAACAGGATTCCTATCTGTATGGATCTTCTCCAGCTTCAACTCACCATCTTCCAATACCTGTCGTATGAAGTGATACCTTAGCTGTATGTGCTTTGTTCTTGAATGAAAAGCTGAATTCTTAGCCAAATGGATTGCACTCTGACTATCACTATACAATCTGCAACTCTCATGCTCCCTACCAAGCTCATCCATGAACCGTGTCATCCATATCATCTCCTTGCTAGCTTCTGTGGCTGCAATATACTCTACTTCTGTAGTTGACAATGCAACAACCTTCTGCAACTTAGATATCCAGCTAACCGCCGTTCCACCTACAGTGAAAACATAACCTGTAGTGCTCCTCCTGCCATCCAAATCACCTGCCATATCTGAATCTACATAGCCATGTAGAGAAGTATCTGAACCTCCATAGCACAAGTGCCTACTGCTGGTTCCTCTCAGATATCTAAGGATCCACCGAACTGCTTTCCAATGTTCCTTACCTGGATTGGCCATATACTTACTTACCACTCCCACTGCTTGGGCAATATCCGGTCTAGTACACACCATTGCATACATCAAATTCCCTACTGCGGAAGAATATGGAACCTTACTCATGTACTCTACCTCATCATATGAATTAGGACATTATTCTTTACTCAACTTAAAATGTCTAGCCAAAGGTGTGCTTACCGGTTTAGCATCCTGCATATTGAACCATTTTAACACCTTGTCCACATAATCTTCTTGAGACAATATCAACTTGCGATTTTTCTTGTCTCTCTTAATGCTCATGCCAAGGATTTTCTTTACTGCTCCCAAATCCTTCATAGCAAACGTTTGAGCTAATTTCACCTTAAGCTCTGAGATATCCTGCATGTGAGACCCTACAACCAGCATGTCATCTACATACAACAATAGAATAATATATCTACCATTATCAAATCTCTTGAAATACCCGCAATGGTCTGATTGACACCTACTGTAGCCATGTTCAGTCATAAACCTGTCAAATTTTAAATACCATTGCCTAGGAGCTTGCTTGAGGCCATACAAGCTTTTCTTCAACCTGTACACAAACTTCTCCTTACCCTTGACCTCAAATCCTTCTGGCTGTTCCATATAAATTTCCTCATCCAAATCTCCATGAAGAAATGATGTCTTAACATCTAGCTGCTCAAGATGCAAATCCTCAAAAGCAACCAAAGACAATACAACCCTTATTGAAGTCATTTTAACAACAGGAGAAAAAATCTCACCAAAGTCAATACCTAGCTTTTGTGCAAATCCTTTTACTACTAATCTGGCCTTGTATCTCATCTATCCATTCTCACCTTCCTTCAACTTGTAGGTCCATCTGTTCTTGAGTGTTCTCTTACCAGCTGGCAATTCAACCAAATCCCATGTTTGGTTCTCTCTTAAGGACTCCAACTCCTCAACCATGCCATGCTCCCACTCACTCTTAGACTCTACCTGTATTGCTTCTTCAAAACTCTCTGGTTCTCCACCATCAGTTAGCAATAAATAAAATAAAGAAGGAGAATATCTAATTGGAGGCTTACTCACCCTTTTTGACCTCCTGATGGGTGTCTGAGACTCGTCCACAACACGCTATCCACCCAAATTCTCTGACAGTGACTGACCTCGGTCACCTGCAGACCTGTTATTGGCCGACATCGGTTTTGCATGACCGACCTTGGTACCTGTACAGCCGACGTCGGTCTCTGTATGGCCGACGCCGGTTTCTGTCCTGCCGACGCCGGTTCCTAACCTGCCGACGTCGGTCTCTGTGTTTTCCTATAAGTGATTATTTCTTTTTCCTGTGAGCTCATCTTGGACTTTCACCTCATCTAATTCACCATTGCTCTGCTCAGATTGATTCGACTTCCTTAGCTGATCACAATACATCACTCTTTCATTGAAAATAACATCACGGCTCTTGATTACCTTGTTAGTTTCTAGATTCCACAATCTGTAACCAAAATCATCTGAGCCATAGCCAATAAACGTGCATCTCATAGACTTAGCATCAAGCTTCTTTCTATTTTCCTTATCTATATGCACAAAGGCTTCACAACCAAAAACTTTGAGATATGAGAGATCAACCTTTTTACCTGTCCATGCCTCTTCTGGAATACCACCATCCAGAGCTGTAGAGGGTCCTCTGTTAATCTGGTACACTGCAGTGTCAACAGCTTGTGCCCAAAACTGTAAGGGCAAACCGGCATGCAATCTCATACATCTTGCACACTCCATTATTGTCCTGTTCATCCTTTCAGCAATACCATTTTGCTGAGGTGTCCTTGGAACCATCCTTTGCCTATGGATTCCATGCATGTAACAATAATCTCTGAACTTATGACTGCAGAACTCACCACCATTGTCTAATCTTAGGCACTTTAATCTTTTACATGTTTCATTCTCAACCATAGCTTTCCAAACTTTAAAAGTCTCAAATACATTAGATTTTTTTCTAATACAATAGATCCATACCTTCCTTGTGGCATCATCTATGAAAGATACATAGTACTGTGATCCTCTAATGGAAGCAACCTGAGCCGGTCCCCACACGTCTGTGTGAACAAGCTCCAACTTGTGCCTCTTCTTAGTAGACCCAGTTTTGAGAAAACTAACCCTTTTCTGTTTTCCAAATACACAGTGCTCACAAAACTCTAGATCTATGCCTTTTAAATCTGAAAGCATACCTTTGGACTTAAGAATTGACATCCCCTTCTCACTCATGTGGCCAAGCCTTGAGTGCCACAATTTAGCATCCACATCTGAAGTAGATAATACAGAAGGAGATTTGTTAGTAACACAATTACACAAATAGAGAGTACCTTCTCTCTTACCTCTGGCCATAACAAGTGCACCCTTGGTCACCTTCCAAGATTCTACTGTGAGAGTTACTGTACAACCCTCATCTCCTAACTTTCCTGCAGAGATCCAATTTCTCTTCAAGCTAGGAACATGCATCACATCTCTCAACACCCATGTGTTGCTATTCTACATCTTCAACTGCACTTTACCTTTGCCAATTATTTTACAGGGCTCATCATCCCCTAGATACACTATTCCAAAATCTCCATGGATATAGTCACTGAAATATTCCCTGTTAGGAGTAGCATGAAAAGATGCACCAAAATCTAATACCCAAGATTCTATATTATTATGCAGAGAGAAAATTAAAGCATCCTGTGCAATACCTGCAATCTTGGCTTCTTCCTTTCCTTCATGCTGATTGTCCTCCTTAGGCTTTGACCAACAATCTCTGCTTATGTGCCCCATCTTTCCACAATTTTAGCATTGTGGCTTCCTGTCATTCCTGGATTTAGATCTGCCTTTCCCCTTTGATGTTGGATCTTGATCTGCCTTTCTTGCTCTTCTCTTTCTGCCTTCCCTTGCTCTCAAAACTTAAAGCATTCTCGGATGCCTCTTCTGTGCTTTTCCTGCGTATTTCCTCATTCAAGATAACACTAACAACATCCTCTACTTTCAAAATATTTGATGCAGATGCAGTATTACTTAATGCCATTACTAAGCCATGCCAGCTTTCAGGCAAAGAACATAATATCAAAAGAGCTTTTATTTCATCATCAAACACTATATTCACTGAACTTAATTGATTCACAATTCCATTGAAATCATTCAGATGAGTAGAAACAGATCCACCTTCATTCATATGCAAATTAAATAACTGCTTCATAAGATATACCTTATTAGAAGCTAAGGGTTTTTCATATAGATTTGCTAACGTAGTCATCAACTCTACCGTAGACTTTGCCTATGATAAATTGGATATCACAGTGGATGCTAGACTCAGTCTTATAGACCCCAGAGCCTTTCTGTCAAGAACTTCCCATTCTTCATCCTCCAAGTCCTTGGGCTTCTTTGCAACACCTCCTAACGGTAAGTAGAGATCTTTCTGATACAGATAGTCCTCTATCTGCATTTTCCAGTGTTGGTAATTTTTTCCATTGAACTTTTCCATTCTCAGTTTACTTTCATCTGCCATTGCTTCTCCCACTCAAATAGAAATCCCTGCAGAAACTCCTGTGAGAACCTGTAATCAATACACACTACATAGATCTGAACCACCTGTTAGTGAACTTGAACTTTGATACCAATTATCAAGCTCTGAACCTGTAACCAAGGCTCTGATACCACCTGTTGGGGGATCAAACCAACAATAGATTACAATTGTGACAGCAATAAACGTGGAATTAAACCAGATTGACAAGTAATTAGAATGATAATAGCAAGAACAAGAGATACAAGAAAACACCCTGAAAACTTGTATTAACAAACTCTTTACAAAAGGAATACAATTGAAGAAAGCTTCTTTCTTCCACACCTCTCCTAGATGTATAGATCTCTATTCCTCAAGAGCTCTCTCTCTCAAGAACAATCAACTCCAACACGCCTAGATTGATTCAATTTTGTACTGTTCTTCACACACAATGAATTACAATAATTCACCACAAAACTACTACAAAGCTAAGAAGATCTAATTCTACATATAGAATTAGGAGACTTGAGCATGTACATCCAACAAGCAGTTAAGCCACTTGAACAAGGGCTCTAAAAATAGTAATGCCAATAATAGAGACGCAAGCTTGAGACTTCAACTCAAACTTATCATGCAAACACTCGCTTCTGTCCACGGAAATAGCTTTCTAGACACGCAAGTAACCGACGTCAGTTCCTGCTGCTTGTCTGTGACTGTCGTCAGCCAACCCTCTGTCGACGTCGACATCTCTGCAACTGCCTGTGACCGATGTCGATCACTCCTGACCGACACCGGTGTCTGTGTAGACCTGAACCTGATAATGAATGCTCCTTGGTGAAGTTTTTAGCTCCACACCCTAACAATGATGAGCTAGCACATTTAACCCCAATGTGGATACCCAACTAGGACCACAAGTAAAAACCTGCATGATAGGAGTTGTAGAACTTGAAATCAAGGAATATGCAAACATTATTACTTACACAAAATAATATCAACCTAAAACCCCTTACATGAAAATTTTATTGGATACTAACACCAATCCCCTACCCATGGGGAACTATGATTAAATTTTCAATCTCATAAAGACATGTTTCAATATCTCTTTCCTAGATCTACTTAAAAACTCTCCTACCCATCATTCAAAATTAATAAATACCTTAGGATTGGGACATATATCTAGTGTCATTCCTCCACTATAATCTCAAATAAATCACATTAATTTGGATATATTCTCACCTGAACAAAATTCAATGGATGTTGGTTACTTTTTCATCTTATAGAGCCTATCCCTAGACACAAAAATGGCCAATAGGGAAGATTCAAACTTATATCTGCAAGTATGGATCTACAATAACTATGTAAAATGAGTAATGGTTGATGATGGGGTGGTTTTCAACATAGTCCTCTTTCGATTCCTTTAGAAACTTGGGTACAGTGATACCAATTAGTTTACTAATAGAAACACTTTATGAGGTTATGATAGCCTCAAGTCTACCTCAATAGTAACTATCATGCTTCTAGTCACTTTGGGTCCCAAGACCATCTTGATTGAAGTTTATGTGATTTATGGAGATACATTATAATGTGATATTGGGTAGACCTTAGATCTATAGGATGAATGAAATCCCTTCTACCCTATTTCAATAAATTAAATTCCTCCACTTAGGGAAAGTCTTCATCACTTAAAGAGACCCTAAGCCCTTTAATGTCATTCAAATGACCATGCATAAGTAACTAGGTTTTTACATTTATTATCACTTGCCCACCAATGGTGTGGAAAATACTCCATAATTGGTTGGAGACAAAAAAAACCCAACCAACCAAGGTAGAGGTCTTAAAGAGGGGCACTGAAATGCCAAAAATTACACCAAATGAAAAACCTAAATAAAAGGGATTTGAAACAACATAAATGGTAAGTGAAGAAACTCCCATGATAGTGCTATCCATATTGACCAAGTCTATAACTGAGATTATCAATATCATAGAAAGGAACAAACCAATCCATCTTTCATTTAATCCTTATAAGATCAGAAATTATACTCCTCACATGCCTTTTGGATAAAAAATCTTAACCTTAACATTGGATACCACCACATTGGCATGATAAAAAATATTTGGGCATGAAGACAAACCCCCAAAATATCATGATGATCCATATCATCAGCATAACCACCAAATGCCCTATCACATAGGGTCAAGCAATAGTTATGATCATAGTTTAGATTTTAGGATAGATAACCAAACCATTTATCCTTTCCCATCCATGCCAATTCTTAATGTAAGGATTTATAAATTAACCATAGGTACCATATAAATTAACATCAATTCTAATGATTACCCAAACATCCCCAATGTTGGATCCTCCCCTTATAAGAGAAAATTTCATAAAAGATGTTCATTAGGCTCTCTCAAACTCTCACAAGCATGACAATGGGAAAAATAGTGTTAACCATGTCTCATCATGAATATTGAGAGTTTTGAAAATATGACCACAAACCTCTTATATAAGAAAAATGTTATGGAAAAAAACCCATTGATTTCTCACAAACTTTGGCCTTTCCTCATACACACATGTTGATAAGAAAAATAGAGTTAATCATGACCTATCAATGGTTTTATGAGCTTAAAAAATATGTTCAAAAACATCCTATACATATATTATACCTTCTCCTTAGACTCAAAAACCAAATTGACAAAAATAGAGAAGGTCAAAAATTTAGGCCTAATTGGTTAGGCCCTTACCTAGTGATTGAATATTTCAATAATGGAGAATATCAGTTATGCAATCTATAGGGAAATGTGTTTAGTTAACCTATGAACTTTATGCACATAAAACATTTCTATATATAGTTTTCGCATGTCACATTGCTATTATTGCATTTCATATTCCATTATTAGCATTTTATCTTTCATATCATATGTCATGTTTGGTGATTATTTAGTTGTTAATTCGCATAATATGAGACTTTTAGAATGCAACATAACATATCATTTAATTCTCAAATTACCATATTATTCCATATAAAACATTATAAAAATTATCATTACATGGATTCTTTCTTTAGTTATTACGAGTAGAGTATACCTCTTTTCCCTACATCTTCTTACACAACTTAGAAAATGCTAGCCTACAGTCTAGTCTAGAAGCTGGTCCATGGTAGATTCTCTTTGTATGATGCCTTCTAAAGTATAATATTATCATTCTTAAAAATAGGTAACTTTAATTACCTATATTGGTCTTTGGTGATGAACCCTTGCATCTTACGAGTTTCAATTGGCCAAGATCTGGGGGTAAAGGCCTTGCAAATAAAAAGTAGACACTCCCATGAAAATAAAAATATTATGAAAATAAAAAATTCAAATTCCATATCTCTCACCCTTTTATAACCTTTGGTGGTGAGCCCTTGCATCTTACTAGTTGTGTGGGGTGAGCATTGGAGAGGTGCCCTTACTTGCCTACATCTAGCCTTTGGAGTTGAGCCCATGTGTCTTCCTAATCACATGAGGCTAAGTTTAGGGGTCATAAATAATAGTAAAATTCAAATGAAAAATCAATATTAAGTCAAAAAGTGACCAAATAAAAATTTATTCTAAATGCTTGATTACATGCCTATACTTAAAAGGGTAACTTTATCATATTTACCAATTCTATCAGGGCTAGTTATCTCTAAATGAAGAAAATAAAGTTAGCATTTTATAATTCTATCAACAAGTACATTTCCTCTTTGGTCATAAGGATAGTTCATCTTCCTTTTTCATATAAGATTTTGATTCATCAGTTTCATTCTTTATCATCTCACATATATCCTAGTCTCCTTTTCATTCCTTGATGTAAATTGAAATTGATATGTTGTGTAAATAAAATAACTGAGTCATCATCTGTAAAAAAAATGTTAACACATTCATAATTTCATACATGTTATAAAAACACTACATCATTTGCATACATTTTGTTCTCACATATATAAGCATATTTCATGGCATTTTATCTAAAAACATAGAGGTACATGGTATGTCATCACATGCCTTGTCATCTAAAGTGCATAAACTGAAAATCATACATGGAAACTAAAGTTACAATATATGAATGACAAGTTACTAAGATAAACAATATATCTCTATATATATCACAATAGTGATGGGTTCATACAATCATGTCTCAATACAATTCACCTCCATAGAGGGAAAGTGTGTCAAATGTTTCAAAAATCCAAAAGAATAAAAAAATGTATGTATGTGGACACATGTTCAATAGTGGACTTAAAATCCTAACCTCTTCTCACTTTAGTCACCTCCTAAAAAGTCTTCACTAGAGACTTTAATCCAACTATATGCCTTTGTGGATGAGTAATCTTTGTAGATGTGTGATAAGTTGGGGGGAAAAAAATATTATACCTACATATCCTAATAAGTAGTCCTACATCAACCAAAAACCTTTTTCTTAACCTACCCTAACCCCCAATCCCATTTTTTGATTGATTTCAAAGATTAACAAATTTAAAGTCATTACTCATGAATTTTTATAAATTGAGGCAAAAACAAAAAACCAATAAAAACCTACTTGGCCTTTCCCTACTCTACTTGCCACTGGTATGTTTACCATCCTCATCTCATACTCATTCTTTTGATTATTTTCTCACTTAAAATCATCACAAGCAATCTGGAGCTCAAAATCTCATATGGTCAATTTGGATAAATAAATTTATTTTTGGTAAGTTTTGAATAAATAGGCCAACAAACTAGTCATTTTAGTTTTAAAAATTTCTAAATTTGGCATATTCTTTCATTGACACATATTTTCATATTTATGAATCATCTTATTACTATATTTTTTGATGCATATTATAAAACTAACATTTTAACATCATTTATATCTTTTGTACTAGGTTTTACAGTTTTGTAGGTACAAGATGACTTGGCACCAAATTAAGTTCCCCACTAGGATGGTTTAGATAGTATGAACTCCCCCACACATATGGCATGTATTCTCATTCATATTTTAATTATGTATCATGTTTTCGACTTCTTCATTATATTGTACTTGATCTCCTTTTTTTATTTGTAAGTTTCACGAAGTCTTCATTGGCTTCATTATGCCACTTAGGTAAGTCAAATAAGTATTTATAACTTATTATTCCCCTTTCAAATGCCATTAGATAGGACTACACCCTTGTCAATTCATAACAAGGCATCTTCCTGAGGAGTTAATATGTATGCATCTAAAATTTACATGGTGCAATATATCCAGTATAATTTCTAATGATGATGTAATGAAATCTTAATTTACACTCAATTGGGTTCTTTATAAAATTATAGTCCCTACTCTCTCCCTATTTTTACACTTAGACCATTTTTTAACCTTTTTTTGATATTTTTGCTTCTTTTTGCTTTTTTGAAAAACCTTTATCTAAAGATAAAACCACCCTTATTAGTGATGAAATTGCCACTCCCTGTTATAGAACTACCACCTATATTTTAGAACCACCATAATGGTTTTGTAAACTACCATTATGGTTCTATCCTAATGGTCCAGTAATGTATTTTGATAGGGTGGATTTGTCCCTGATAGAGGCAATTATGTAATCGACCCTAAAAATAAGGGCAATTCCATCATAATTGTCTTATCTTCTAATTTTACCTTCCAAGACTCATGCCTTGATGCGTTTTGCATACTTATTATCATGTTTATCAATTTTTCACCATGATTTTGCCTCCATGTTGGCCTAGCTCACTTTCACTCTTGATTTTGTCTATTTTTAAACCTTTCATAAGTTTTACCTCCCAATTAAACTTCGTTAAACCCATCCTTGCAACTTCCATTCCTCTTCTCTAAGTAAGCCACTTTTGACTTGATTTTGGATCCAAAAATTTTATTAAAGAGTGGTGTTTTCAATATATACACAACCATATCCTACCTAATTTAAATTTTGAAAATTTTTTTGCTCTACCTTTGGTCATCTTCATGGTCATTCTACACAATTTTTGGAGAGGAGGATTCATATAAATTAATAACTAGTTCTTTTTTATATGTGAATCAATCCAACCACTATTCAACTACTCTTATTTTCAAATATTATTTATTTATTTCCTTCTTTATATTTCATCCTTTTTTCAAATATTTTCCAAGGATTTTGATTGAACAATCAAGGAGCTATCTACCTAAGGAAAACTTTTAACACGACAAATAGTTACTTTCAAATGATCTACATCATAGTCAACTTGGGAGTTTCTAGTTCAAATTTATTTATTTATTTAAGTAGATTAAATTCTATTAATTTATTTTATTTTATTATCTTATATTCATATTTTTAAAAATTCAAATTTGATAGGAAAAATAATTCTTGTCTCTCCCATCTTTGCATAAAAGTATTAGCTAATCTCTTTATTGATTTAGCCATTCAATAGATTATTTCAGAACATATATATTTGATTCCAAACCCTAGGTATATATTATAAAACAAATAAAACACTTAAAATTTTAATCATAATTAATTTTTAGTTTCAAAACAAATACTTATTCAAAAATAAACAAAGACACTGGCAACTAAAAAACCTTAGTCGAACCTAGGTGATCAATTGTTGTTCTTTTGCTCTTGATTATATTAATTTTAATAAATTAAGAGTTATATTTTTTTATCACTAATTTAAAAAATTATAATTAAAATATTTATTTTATTCAGAACAAATCATTCAAACCTAGTGTGCATCCACCTAGAAATACCAAAACCTAGTCTAACTTGCATTTGCAAAGAGAACTCCTAGATACTTTGTAGTATTATTATTTAGGATCTAGATTTTATTTTGAATTTAATTACATGTTATAAAACCTTAGTTTACATAATATAAATATTCATATACAATCTAAAAATACAAAAAACTAATTTCATTTAGTCTATACCCAAAAAGGTTAGAAATCAACATTTGTATTTGTTAGGCTAGGTTTCATTTTCAGTATTGCATGCACCTTAAAAAATAAAGAAAAGGATAAAAATAATCCTTTCAGTAGTTGTTAGTTCTTTGATTTTCATACTTTGATTTTATAAATCAATTTAGTTTTAATTCATTTGAAAAAACCTTGTCAAAACATGCGCAAGTACAAAATAATCAACATTAAAAACCTTACCAATATGAATTCAATTACCAAAATCATTCATTAAAAAAAACCTTTCCAAGATGAGTGCAATCAAAATACTTGCTCAAACATTTCCAAAAAACAATCACTTACTTTACAATACAATTAAAACAAGCTATACACTTATTCATCACCAACCAATATTTCTCTACCATTAGATGACACTCATCGAGTCTCTTTATCCTCATAGTGCTATTCTATTTCCTAGAGTTCCTAATCCTATTATAGAAAGTGCACTTTATAGTGATATTGATTATGATCTTAGTCTTCATGTATTTTATTCCACCCATAGTTTGACTCATATTTGTAGCTAGCTTCAAGCCTTACATGACTAATATAGGCTTGTAACCCCTTTAGTAAGAACCCTCTATATTATTCCTTACCACATCAATAATATATAAATTTGAGTCTCCAATCCCATATTTTTCATCCTCAAGTCTAGCTTCATCTCATTTCATATCAACTACCCATCATCCATCCTTCACATTGATTATCTTGACCTAAGCTCAGGAAATTGAGAGCATAATTTAGTGAATTTTATTTGTGTGCACATAATATCCTTCCCAAAATCAATCCTACTTTAGGATAATTAATCCATTATCATCAAAAATATAATCATGCAAGCATTATCTCGAGTGGCTTAATTTTTTCCATGAGTTAATATCATCAACACATTCGATGTCCCCACTCATTTTTATTCATCACCTACCCATTGCTTCTTTTATTCTAGCTTCTTACTCTCTTTTTTGAGAGCCCATCTGTGTCCTTCTTCCCTAAATTCCCTCTCAAGGGGGAATCATCCATCACATTATCTCATCACCATCATCTAATTTTTGTCCACCTTTTTCAGCTTCTTCTTTCTTTAAAAATCCATTACTCCACCCATCATGTCTCGTAACATTTTCTCAAAGAGGGGGAAAGTATATACACTTAAAATTAGGAACTTCAAGTTGATTTTAACTATCCTTTCATCTAGAGTAACATCATCCCTAAATATTCTAATCAAGTCTTCTATCCATCTAACATCTCTAGTTAATTCACTACTCATCCCCCTTGATCAATTAATCTTTTCTTCCATGATCACATCTAATCCTACAAAAATCAAATCACATCACATTATATAATTAATGGTTGTTGATTATTAAATCTCATCAATAATTGAAAATTATGAAATGTACAATTACGATTTTTATAAATCAGTAAATCACATTTCCATCTCAAGCTCTTGACATCATCATCCTTTTTCCAAAACAATTTAATGCAATGATATAAGTATACAAGCAATATATGACATTTTCTTACACACACCAAGTCCTCATTAATTTATCCTCTTACATATTCCAAACCTTTATGAGTGGATTTATTACACACATAACCTATCTCATTTATAATGTGTAGGACATATTCTCAACCATTGATCTTGGCCATCATCCAAAAATTTATGGTTGCTTACACAACATGTCCTAATTATTTTAAGAATTTGGGGATCCCTTATTTGATTTTTGCTCTACTCTCGCTTGTGCTCATGGTTCGTTGGTCTCAACACCACAAGTTGCCTTAGAATTTTGTCTTGATTTACATATTAAAATAGGACTCAAAACCATCACCATTATAAATACCATATCCATGTGAGTCAACTTTGTATTTTACACTTAGTGTAGAAGAGGAGTTTTAACCTCCCAATTTGCATTTAAATCCTGACTCTCTTAGCTCTCCCATTTATCTTAGCCTATTCCATGGGTTCATATCAATATTAATGCCCTTAAGGATCCTAAAACCTATCTCATTATGGATATTAAGTCCATATGATAAATTTTCATATATAACACTTGGTCATAAAATTTAATTTTGACCTTTTTGTAGTGTAGGAGTTAGACCCTTGCTGTGTATGTGGCCTGCTCAGCTCTCTCAATTCATCTCAGGGGTTATTCTCAATTTGCATGCCATTCTTGTTTCTAAAAAACCTTCCATCTTGGATATCATGTTCATGCAATAAATTTTAGTAGTTTAACCTTTTCTTGTGATATGACCTAAGTTCCCCAAAGCTCTGACGCAACTTGTCAGAATTAAGAGCACACATGATTACCATTGTATAAGCAACTTAAGATTACGAAAATAACCAGAAGAACAAATAACTACCAATGAAAAAACACACAGAATATGAGAGGTAACACATAATTGTATTCAACTCATTACAAAGGAAATTACAATAAAGAGATCACACTCTTCTTCCACCTCTATGAGGCTTCCTCCTCAAGGGCTCCAAGTAATCTTCCCACCTGAGTAATCTTCTCTCATAGGTCACAACTAACAACTAACACAAGCTATTGTTCACCTCATTGTACATCCAGTACAACCGAGTACAAACTGGTACTCCAAGTATATCTCACCATGATCCTGCTCCTGATGTATTGTTGTCACCTTGATCTTGCTCCCCCACTGATCCTATTTTGACCCTTGCATACACACATCCCTATAGACCAACCTGATCTTACTTATCACATGTAGATCTCCTCCATGATCCTGCAACACCCTGCATATCAAACCTGATCTTACATACATGGGGAATCCTACTTGATTCCACCATGGGAAGAACTCTCCAAGCTCCACACTTGGGTTCTACAATTTCTACACTTAACAATACAGCCCATGAGTATGTTGTATATATCTCATGCATACACTAATTTAGACAAGTAGCTCAAAGACTTGAATTGGTCTTTATCATGCAAACTACGCATTCACTTAACTGACTATTCGTCAATACTAGTTCTGACCGCCACAGGTGACCGACGTCGGTCCCTGCCTGACTAGAGGTGACCGATGTCGGCCGATCTCCTGTCGATGCCGATTTCCCTTACACTGTCCCCTGACAGATGTCGGTTGTGGCCTGCCGATGCCAGCAACTGTCATGCTCCAAAAACCTCCCTGTTTGCCTTAGGTGAAGCTTTTATCTCCACACCCTAACATCTTGAAAATATCTTCTTGCCCCCTTTAGAAGCTATCAGTGTTTTACCCCTATATTTTATACTTAGTATAAAAGTGGAGTTTCAACCTCCTAATTTGCTTTTGAATCCTAAATCTCTTATCTTTCCCATCTCTATTATCTTATTCCATGGGTTCATATCAATTTACATTCCCTTTGTATCCTAAAACCTATCTCATTATGGATATCAAGTTTATACGATAACTTTTCATACATAACACTTGGTCCCAAAACATAGTTTTGACCTCCTTTTTATAGTGTAAGAGTCATAACTTTACTTTGTATGTGGCCTAATCAACTCTCTTGAGTCATATTAGGGTTTATTCTCATTTTACATGTCATTTTGCCTTCCAAAAAACCTTCCATCTTGCATAGCATGTTCATGCAATAAATTTTAGTGTTTTAACCTTTGCTTGAAATATCTTCTTTCCCCCTTTAGAAGCTATCAAATTTTTTTCCTTGTAATACAATCCAACTACATTACATCCATCAGGGTCTGACATCTGCATTACATTCATTAAGCTCTGATGATTGTATTGCATCCATTAGGATTGAACTATTATACTGCAATTGTCAGGCTTTAATGACTACATTGCAACCATAAGGCTCCAATGACTATAGTGCAATCCTAAAACCCTAACACATCTAAGTAAGGGGTCATTTAAATGACCATAACTTTTGAATCAGGGCTCAAATTTTCAAATTTATTAGTGCATTGGTAATCTAGTTTTGACATAAATAATATGGTTTATGTTTTTTCTTGGGGGATATACTAATATAATTTTATTAGTTTTTTGTAGACTTGTTATTTTTTCTCCCCATCATGGAGATTGATTCTAAGGGAGGTTTTTTCATTTATGGCACCTTGTTTGGAAGTGCATTTTCCCCCTCCTTTTGGCATGTCATAGTTGTATACCTCTTATGCAAGTATCATTGTTTTAGTATTACATTCCAATTGTCAGACACTAACCCTTATACTACAAGCATTGAAACCTGATAGATGTAGTGTAACCCCAAAGTCTCGACATGGTTTGATAGGGTGTTAGGTTTTTACCCATTACTTTTGTTCCTGAGCTCCATTTTAAAAACCACTTAATGTAACGAAAATATGGTTTTGATATGCATGTCTTTGTTTAAATTTTTTTATATGCTTTTTTAATCAAGAGGTGTAATTATTTTTATATTCTTATTCGTGTTTTTCTCTCCATCATGAAGATCAAGCCTAACTAAGGTTTTTTTTTGTTTGGAACTTTGTGCTAAGGAAAAAATTTGACCTCTTTTCTGAATTTTTAGTTTTTATACCTCTATTGAATGTGTTGGGATTTTATTGATGCATTGTATCCATCAAACTCTAACACTTGCACTATTAGAGTTAAAACCTAACAAATTTAATGTAACCCCAAAACCCCATACCTTTGGATGAGGGATTAGTTTTTTGGTCATAAATTTTAATCCACTCATCAAATTTACAAACCATTGGATGTGTTGGAAATTTGGTTTTGATGCAAACAATTTTGTGTAAGTAGTTTTATGGGAGGGTTTGTAAATCATTTTTTATGGTTATCATTCTAACTTTATTCTATTTTTGCATTAGCAAAGTGCACTTAAAAGACACAAAATTTATCCATTTTAAAAAATATTTGTTTTTTGTCTTGTGTTGATGGTGAATAGTAAAAGTGGCATTTAGATGGAGCAATGATGGGCGAGAAGGAAAAAAATGAAATTTTGCTTCAAAACGGGAGAAAGGAGATGGGGATAAGAAGGGGACCAGAGTGCATGGAAGTAGGGAATAAATCAAGGATAGTGATAGGCTACAGACAAATGGAATATTTGAAGGAGACCCCAACATATCTAACAAAGAGGGTCCCAAAGTGGATTTAGGTAAGGTTTCTTTATTCTCTAAACTCAAGGGGTGCAGGAGAAGAAGGAAATACAACCTATAAAATAGCTTGAGACTATTAAGGATGGTAAAAATTTTCACATTCTCATTAATTGAGACTCATCTATAATGGAATAGGCATTGGTGAGAAAATTTATGGGGGCTAGACTAAATATTGATACTTTTAGAGCATGGGTCATGGAAAAATGGAAATCCAAAGGACATATAAAAACCCTGGTGATGGTAAATGGGATTTTTGTGATCAGACATAACAACCTAGAGTATTTTTCTCATATTTTAGTAGGAGGACCCTAGTTATTTATAAAATCAAGACCCTTTTTAAAAAAATGGCACCCAGGTTTTGCTCTAGAAAGAGAAAATATCAACTTAATACCCATTTGGGTATGTCTCCTTAGTCTTATGATTGAACTTTAGAAGGAAGATCTCTTCATTAGCATTGCTAATATGTTTGGATATTTTATTGCCTTTGATTCAATAATAAAATCTAGATCCATACTTGTGCATGCTCTTTTTTATGTAAACAACTTTGTAAATTAAGAACTCCCTTCATCAATGTTTTTACATACCCCTTTTGGGGTTTGTAATCAAAAAATAGAGTTTGAAAAGTCTATCCTTCTTTATTAAAAATGTCATTAATTGGTTCACCCATCAAATTTTTGCCCCATAGTTCCTCAACATAAATCAGTTTAGCTCAAACCTTCTTGGAATAGAAAAGGAGGAGTATCATTTAAAGAAATAGAAAATCCCAAAAATTTAGAAGTTACAGTAGAACAGGAGAAGAAAGTTAAAGAGGTACTTCTAGAAGAAAAAAATATTTAGAAGAGGTGGTTTAAGAATAAGGTAACTAGGAAGAATTAGAAAATTAAAAGCAAATAAAGATAGTTGACACAAAAGACCCAAACTAGATGTATAGCCTAAATATGAATTTGTTGTTTATAGGTGAAGAGACAGATTCAATAATCTCAAAAATTGAAAACAAGGTAGAGACAATGCCAAATCAAGATTTTCAAAAATCTCCAAATCAGTTTGAAATTCTAGTATAACTACAATAAGATTAGGAAAATATTCAAAATGACAATTAATCAAATAAAAGTATTTCAAGGGAACTTTAAAGAGAAGTACTAAATCAACTTGTAGTTTGTTCCCTAAAGATTCACAAGAAGGGGAGGTAGATTCACAAGAGCTTCCTTTAACCTCCAAACATAATGTCAAAAGGAATTTCTATTCTTCTATCACTATCAAAAGAGGGAACAAAGAGTCTACTTTCCATATGCCTCCAAAAGTTGGGAAATCCACCAAAAGAGAAGTTCTCAAAAAGATCACAGAGGTGGAAATTGTATATGGAATTCAATCCACTCTTTTGTTCAGGGGAGGTAATCCTTCTCATTTTAGTTAATTATGTTGATATATTCTTGGAATATGTGCACTATTCCTCAAAACAAAAAGTGTTTAGAGATTTTAGAAGAAGCTGTAAACCTTTTATTTTGGCAATTCAAGAATCTAAAATAGATAAAGCTTTCTTTGAAAACCATAAAAATGTTTATTGGAAGGATATTGGAGTTGTTTGTTCTAGTTTGGTGGGGGAATTAGGGGGTCTCATTACTTTTTAGGATAGAAATAATTTGGTTGGGGAGCCTATTTTTAAATCTTTTAATCACTTAACAATTCTTTTTGTAAACCCAATAGATGGTAGGCAATGGATTTTCTCTAACATTTATGCACCTAATTCAATTACTACTCATAAATAAGTATGAGATTATTTAATAGATTTTAGAAATACTTACAAGGATTTATCTTAGATTATGGCTGAATATTTCAACTCTCCCCTGCATCGAGGGGATAAAAAGGGAGAAAATCAAATAGTTTCAAATAGTATGGAGGATTTTTCTTCCCTCATTATAGATATTGGTTCACTTGATGTGGAATTAAAAATTTCTAAATACACTTGGAGTAATAGGAGGTTGGGAGAAAATATAATTCAATGCAGATTTGACAAAATTTTCATTTTTATGGATTGGTTGGCTCAAAAGGATTTCATGTTAATGGATTTACCTTGGGTAGGCTCAGACCATAACCCATTAGAGTTTAATATTGTGGAATTTTTTTCTAAAGAGAATATATATGCATTTATAATGGAGCATATATGGTTTACCCATCCATAAATTCATAATAGAGTGTTGGAATGATGGTCCCCAAGTGTGATGTCACGACCATGTATCGGTGGGCTAAAAAAATGAAGAATATCAATTTAAAAGTTAGACAATGGAAGAAATAGGTATTTAGTAATGTTTTTATTTTTTTTAAATCTCTGAAATCTATAATTTATATGTTAGAGTCTGAAATAAAAAGTAATGAGTATGATATAGACACTCAGAATAAGGAAAAATAGTTACTTTGTGAATATCTCACTATTATTGCAAGAGAAGAGAGTCTATAGAGATAAAAAAAATATTTGGCTTGAGGAGGGGGATAGGAACACCCACTTTTTTAACATGTCCACCTTGAAACATAGAGCTCATAATTCAATCAAGCAAATCATAGATAGAGAAGGACAAATCACATTTGATAGAGATCTCATTAACCAAGAGAGTGCAAGTTTTTCAAAAAAGTTTAAAAATGAGTTTAAGAAAAACATCAAATTTGAGCAAGAATTTATGCATGTTTTTATATAATTAGTAACTCAGAAAGATAAATCAACTCTTATTGCAGCCACATCTGATTAGGATCTTAAAATATTCATTTCCAAAATGAATTCGGATAAAGCTTCAGGTATAAATGGATTTCCAATAGCCTTTTTTAGAAGTTATTGGATATCATTGGAGATGATGTGGTAGATATTGTTAATAAATTCATTGATTCTACTTAGTTGTTAAAAGAATTTAATCACACATTCCTTGTTTTAATTCCTAAAAAAGAAGGGGCTATGAGTTTTTCTGATTTCCATCCAATTAGCTTGTGAAACTCCATTTATAAGATCATAACTAAGTTGTCCTTTCTAAGGTTGTAACCAATTATGGAAGCTATAATTGAGGTTCAGCAAGGAGGTTTTATCCCTATAAACAAATCTAAGATGGGATTATTTTTGTTTATGAATTGGTACATTTTATGGATAAAATTCATAGTGCTAGAATGGTGATAAAATTAGACATGGATAAGGCTTATGTTAGATTATATTGGAGATTTTTAGATAGAGTCATGAGCTAATTTGGTTTTCAATACAAATTCAAAAAAATCATAAGGTCTTGTATCTCTTCTTGCATATTTTTGGTTCTTGTTAATGGAGTGGCTCAATGTTTTTTTCAAAAGTGGCAAAGGAGTGAGACAAGGGGATCCATTATCCCCTTTCCTATTCATAATTATGTTTGAATCTTTGATTATATTTATTTCAAATGTGGTGAAATTTGGAGAGCTAAAAGTTTTTAAACCAACTAGAAATATGGATCCGATATCTCATCAATAATTTTCCAATGATATCATTCTTATGGCAGAGGCATCCATTCAAGAATCAAAAATTTTAAACAAATTTTAATTATGTATGAACAATCTTTAAATCAAAAGGTAAATGTTGTTAAGAGTTCAGTTGTAATTTTCAATACACCTTTGGGTAGACAAACTAGAATTGCTCAAATATTAGGCTGCCAAATCAAATAAACTCCATCCTATTTGGGCATGCCTCTCTTTAACAATTACCTTCTAATTATAACTTCAAATATTTTGATGGAAAGATTTCAAAGAAAGCTGGTTGGATGGAAAGAGAAGATTTTATTTTAGGTAGACAAACTATTGCTTATCAAAAATGTTTTTCAAAGCCTTATGGTTTATCTTCTTTCTCTTTTTAGTCTACCTAAGAGTATATAAGACAAGCTTAATAAAATCTAAAGGAATTTTTATGGACAGGTATGGAAGATAGAAATAAAATTCATTTGATGGCTTGAAAAAAAGTTTGCATAGAAATAAAAATAGAGGTTTAGGCATTTGAATATTAAATTGGATGAAGAAACTCTTCTCTCTAAATTCATCTAAAGATTTCTCAAAAGCAATAGTACTTAGGCTGCTAATTTAAGATTCAGATACTTAGAAGGAATAAATCCTATGTTTATATTTGAAGATGAAAAATTTGTCTAGGGTTCTCACTTCTATAATTTTCTTAATTTGAACAAAGATGCTATCTCCTCAGGTTTAAAATGGCAAGTAGAAAGTGGTATGTATGTCAATTTCTAGAAAGATGCTTGGATTTTAGATTAGCCTTAAAATTTGTTAAAACCATGGTAGTGCATACAAAATCACATTCAAAACAAATATGAAAGTAAGGTCTAAGATTACTAGTAGATTATAGAAGGTACTAGAATATTTAAAAAGTTGATTATTGATAACTTAGATTAGGAAGATTATACTATTTTGTTTAACCTGAATAATTTTTTGAGAACCCATCACCTACCAAAAACCATTAATGAATATTAGATGGTTTGGAACGAATCTATTTATGAATAATATCAAATTAAATCTAGGTATAATTTGGTGGCTAACCTTCCAAGAAATGATGTGAACTAGGATAGGTTATGGGATAAGTTCCTAATCCCCAAAGTTAACTTTTTTATGTCAGTGGATGTTCAGAATAAAGTCTTATCTATGGAAAATTTAAGGAAAAAAGGTTTCATATTGATCAATAGGTGCCCCTTGTGTGAAAAGGATAATGAAATAGTTTTTCATCTGCTAGTGGATTTTCTTTTTGCTAATGATGTTTAGAGCTTCTTCCTTAACAAATTCAATGTACTTTAGGTACTCACTAGTTTTCTGTTTGACTTTTGGCAATCTTGGGAGTATCCTTTTCAAAATGATATTCTAAATAAAATTTGGAAGCTCACATTTCCTCATGTTATTTGAGAAATTTAGGACAAAAGAAACAACATAATTTTTAGGAATAAAAACTACACAAGTTTGACTTTATCTAATAATGTTTTTAGGATATTAAGGAAATTTTTAATCTTATGTCTAGTGAAAAAGGCAAAATCTTGAAAATGTATGAAAAATAACTAGCTTTAAATTGGAAAATTGATTATTTATGCATTGGTAAGATTGATCCTAGAGATGAAATAAGAAATAAGACTAAATGGAAACCTCCACCTATTGGATGGTTAAATTTCAACTTTGATGGGGCATCCAAAGGGAATCTAAGTCCCTTAGGAGGAGGAGGTATTTTAAGAGATCACCAAGGGTGGTTTGTGGCTGCTTATGCTAATGATATGGGGATCAAAATGAATCATTGGGTAGAAGTTATTACTACCCTTTGAGGGTTAAAATTGGATAAATAATTGGGTGTTCAACATCTCATCATTGACAGGGACTCAATGAATATAGTAATATATCTTTCCAAAAAAACTTAGTGAGTTGGAACAATAAACAAGTGGTGGATGAGCCTATCTCTATTTTAGACACTAGGAAAGAAGTGGTCATTCAACATGTCTATTAGGAAGTAAATAAGATTGTTTATTGGTTCATCAACAAGGGAGTTAGCTCTTCTAATTTTTCTGGATGGACTATGAGAGAATAATTACCTCAAGATATTTTTAAGAGTATTGATGAGGAAGTGTTTATTAATATTCAAAATGGTTGATAATGTGGGGTCTTTCTCCACTTGTAATAATAAATTTCATTGGAACTTTATAGTTATGCCTCTTTGTTTTGTTATGTTATTTTTTTATCCTTTCTTCATTTTCTCACTTCAAAGTTCCTATAGATAAGTTTCTAGATCCAATTGGAAGAATAAAGTGTCAATTTAAGGCTTTTCAATATCGAAATCACTTCAATGATGGATTTGAGTGGGCTGACACAAAACACTCAAGGTGAACTATCTTTTCAAATTTGGGGAGCCAATAAAATCCCTATTTTAGTCTGAAGAGCTATAGTCAAATCATCTTTTTATTCATGGAGCTTCCTAAAAAAATAGAGCCCAAAATTCTTGAAGGTGTAAAAATAATGAAAAAGCTTGGGATATCCTTCAGACAGGAGGAATGGAAAACTTTATGTAAAGAATATAAGGTCATGACAAATATGTATTGACCTTATTTTTAGACAACTGGGATAACAAAACTTTGAACATCAATGGATTTTTATTGGATATATCTAAATAATTAATTGCTCACATCACTGGCCTAGAGATGGAGGTGATAAAAGTGTATAAAATGGTCAAAGACTATATGAAGGAGAGAAATAGTGTCATGTTGGAAGGAGAAACTCTAGAGGTATTGCATAATAGGATTGATCATGAATCCTTGCCAAAACCTATTGGAGATGTGGGTTTTCATCTCATGTAGTATATTACTCTAGAAGGTAGGTTTAATGTTGTTCCCTAGTCTCTATTCATCTTTCTAAATTATTTTAAACATACTATACCCTTGAGTCTCATGTTCTAAATTCTAGTTTCTATGGAAACCTCCATTGAAAAATTTAAAAAGGGTAAAAACATCGTTCTTAGTCATAAAAGAGTAATTTTCCTCATTCATAAATATTTCAAAAGGATGAATCAAATTACCCCTGAACTTCTAAAACCCCATAAAATAAAATAAGATGTTAGGAAATAAGAGGTTTGTGAAGTGTAGAAGATTTGGATTAAATATCTAAGAATTAATAATTCAAAGGATAAAGAACATAGTTCATCTAAGAAGCCACCAAAATATCAAAGCTTAGTCATTAATACCTGACTAATAAGAATTACTAAGGATCCCCCTTCTCTAAGAAATAAGGTTGCAAACACTGGCAAAATAGGGCAATCAACTGGGAATTCTATCATGGTTGAGGAGGAGGCTAAAGGTAAAGAAGACACCAATACATAGAAGGGGCCTAAATGGGAGAACATTAATTCTCCAACTAATAAAATTTACAAAGGCAAGAAGAAAATGAGGGATGAGTCTAAGGATAAAGAGGTGGAAGATCTAGGTAACTAGTCTCATGATCCAAATGAAAATTTCAATGCTATGGTTGACTCTCTTAAAAGTAAACAATGTACTGATAAAATTAAAGAATAACTCAACTTGAAAAAGTCAATAATGAGGTGGTTTATGAGGGAATTGTCTAAACTCAAAGAAAAGTGAAAATGCTATAGTAGGATCATAATAGATTGATATAGAAAGACTTTGTTAATGACCATAACTTACAAGTTCAAGGGCTTAGAGATAGGGCTAGTGTCCTAGAATCTGGAAATGATAAACATAAAAACAATCTCTATTTTTTGGTTAATTGCAATAAGGCAGCTATGCATGAAAGAATTTAGAATGTGGAGAATCTAAGAACACACATGGAGAATTTTTTAGTACAAGGACATATTCTAAGGGCAAGGGAAATCACATTCAATGTAGTGAATGCTACACAGACATTGATAAAGAAAATTTGCTTCTTCAAATTGACTCAAACCTTAAATGAATGAAAAGCTACCAAGAGGATGTTGTAGGAAACTTGGAGATGTAGAAGGTTTTTTGTTTTTTGCTAGCTACTTTTTGTTTTTAGCAATCCTTTTACTACTTTGGGGCTATATTTTGTAGTATTTTAACTATTTTTGTGTCTATTTAGCTATATTTCTGTTTGGTACTTAGTTATTCCTTGTGCTCTCTTTTTAGTTATACTTTTTCTAGGGTTTGGGGACCCTAGTGAAAAAACACCCACCTTTAACTTTAATAAAAAAATAGTAGGTATTTTTGGAAAAAACTTGCATAATTTTTTGGTGGATTTGGGTGCTTTTGGAAATGTCATGCTTTATTATATTTTTCAATAGTTGAGATTAACACCTATAAAATCAAATAGGAAGGTGGTTCAATTGGACAAATTAGAGGTCAAGGTTATTGGTAAGCTAAATCACATTCATATGTAATTGGCCTCTAATCGGAGGGTATATCAATTTATTAACATTTAGGTAATGGATATGCATGATGCTTCTGACATGATTCTAAATAGAGATTGGTCCAAAATGCTAAATGGTTATATGGCAATGAATTTCTCTCATATGTGGCTCCCATGGAGAGGCATCCCCAATCAAATCAAAATTGAATGTGAGCCCAAGATGACTCACATGATAAAATAATATAACAAAACAAATGAAATATTGTTTAAAGAGTTAGATCTTGGGGTATACACCTTTGAGAAAGACGTGGTAGCTTACTAGAATTTTTCTATCAACATGTTATCTGTACAAGAAAATTCAAAAATTAAAGAACTAGATCAGCTAGATGAGGATGATTTCCTCTATGCACCTAAAATAAATTTATTTCCTAGTGCTAACATGGTGTATGAAGATGTGAAACTAATTGATCTAAGTGAAAAATAAGGCTACCAATATCTATTGTCAGTATTGGGAATGGTTGAGTCATAAATTAGCAAGCTTAATGAGAGTTTTCCAAGTGAAGTTAGGGAGTTTATGAGCTCCTATGATGAGAGAATAGTTATCCTAGACATCCCTATACTCACTTCAGCCACTGAGGACTTGGCCATAAGGTCCATGTTAGCCAAGAAATAATATGTATTCCCATTGGGCATTGAGAAAATCAATGAATAAATCAATGTTACAGTAACCCCAACACATCATAATCTAATGTATATAAGTGAAAATCATTATTTTGGATACTAAAATTTGATAATTCTAAATCCAAGAACAGATGTGGTGTTGATGAAGAGCTTATGAATCCCCATGAAAAATCATATTTATTTGAACTTCACCTAAAATTTTGTTGTATAAATAATGTAGGTGAGTACGAAGCACTAGTTCATGGTTTGTTGTTTTCCCTGAGGAAGAAAGTTAAAATTCTTAAAGTGCTAGGTAACTTCAAACTAGTGGTGAAGCAAGTTAGAATCTAGTATGCTTATGATAAAAAGTGTTTTTCTAGGTATCATAGTTGAGTATGGAACTTGAAAAGGATTTTGATGCATTCAGTATTCAAACTTTGACCCATATAATAAATTACATGGTGGATGAATTATCTATAGTAGAGAATACTCTAGAACCTATAGTTGACTCGAAGTTAAGAATATTCTCTATGGAGTTAGTATATACTCCTTCCATTACTAATAATATTTGTAACTTCTAGGTTTTAAATGATGACCAACATATCATCAAATTCATCACAAACATAGATGTGTTTGGGGATCAAATTATAGATAAATATGACCTATAAGAGTTTAAACCTAATGAAGAAGGGGTAATCAATCTAAAAACTAATAGTATACCCAAGGGCATGGTCTCACTAGCACAACTATTTGATATGGGTTATCAATGTGTGAAAGAGAAATCAGTCCCCACCAAAGGTATTACATGGTTGATGAATTGGATACAATAATGAGTACCCAATCAAGGGATTTATTTTGAACATTGAGCATTAAATGGTTCCACAAGGCTATGGAATGAGTCTTTTTCCATCACTAGTTCAAACAAGTGCTTACAATTAGATCCCAATGATCAATCATGCTCTCCAACATTTTACACCACTAATGAATCTAATTCTGAGTACCATATATGTGATCCCAAATCTAGTTTACAATCCAATACCAGTGAACTACATGCCTAGTGGGTTGCCTTGTAATCATTATTTTCCATATGAAAACAATCAAAAACTTGTTCTTGTAGCATATAATATTACTAGTGACATGCCTAACACTAGCAGTTATGTTACTTCTACTACAAATTAATAGGCTATCCCATCATTTCTAAACACTCAAACTCTTATCAATAATTCTTTTAATCAAGCACATTCTATTATCCTTGCATTTATAAATGCTAGTACACCTATGGCTAACCCACAACTACAAGTAAGAAACCCATAAAATGCTAGTGTGAATATTGAAGTAGTTAATTTACAGCAGAAGGTTTAGAGGTTGATAAATGGCATGGTAAATTTGGGTAGACAAGTGCCATAAAATACCAATAGAAATGCAAACTACCCACTGCCAAGCATAAATTTCAACTTCCAATAAACCAATAGATAATAGAACAAGATACCAAATAATGGAGGTGTAGCTAGCCCACTAGATAACAATAGTTAGAATAATAATAACAATTCTTCCAATATAGTGAACTTGGCTAATTTTGCATTACCCACCTAGTGTAGGATACAAGATATGATGTACCATGCTAAAATTAATTATGCAAAATTCATTTGCACCTCATAAATGTTCCAAAATGAGATGGTCAACATGGAACTAGTCTCTGTACCCAATAATACTTCTAACCAAGGCAGAGGGAACCCTAGGACAACTATAATCTTAAAAACTTACAAATTTTGATTCAAGAGTGACAATGAGTCTAAGGATAACCTAGATGAGTTTCAAGATTTCAAATAGTTTCAAAGGGGAAATAATTATCAGTTGAGGTGTTAATTTCAAAGCCACTAACCACTTCTACTCCTCCAAACAACACTCAAGTTTTGTCTAATGAAAACTCAAGTAATAACCCATTCCCCCTACAGGAACCTCTACATCTTATTAGCCAAAGAACAACTCTACTCCTCCATAAAATAACAAACCAGTAGAGTCAAGCAAACATGGACACAACATTGTTGATGACCTGAATGAACTAAGGCCAATATCATGATGTTTGACTTGCTTCAAATCTCAAACCAAAATGACATGTTGCTAAAAAAATTATCTAATCTGAAAGGGAATGAAACCAATAAGACAGTTGATGCTCACATGATAATATATAAACAAAAAACTAAAGCCCCTTCTTTCCTCCTAACTATACATATTTATGGAAAAAATGTTCACAATTATTTGGTGGATTCAATTTCTTCTATAAACATCATCCTTTATGCCATCTACAATAGTTGGGTTTAACACCTATAAAATCAAATAGGAAAGTGGTTCAATTGGACAAATTAGAGGTCAAGGTTTTTGGGGAGCTAAATCACATTCATATGTAGTTGGCCTCTAATCTAAGGGTATAACAGTTCATTAGCATTCAAGTAGTGGAGATACATGATGTTTATGACATGATTATGAGTATAGATTGTTTCATAATGTTAAATGGTTATATGGTAATGAATTTATCTCATATATAACTCCCATTCAGAGGCATCCCCAATCAGATCAGAATTGAACATGAACCCAAGATGATTCACATGATAAAGAAATATAAAAAACAAATGAAATCTTGTTTGAAGATTCAAAGCTTGAGGTATATTCCCTTGAGAAATAGGAAATAACTTACCAAGAGTTTGTTATCAACATGTTTTCCATACTAGAAAATTCATAAATTGAGGAAAGAGATCAACTAGATGAGGATGATTTCCTTTGTGCACCTAAAATATATTTTTTTCTTATTTTTTCCATGGTGTATGAGGATGCAAAACCAACTAATATAAGTGAAAAAAAGGCTTTTAGTAGCTATTGTCAGAATTGGGAATGACTAAGTCAAAAATTAACTAGTTTAATGAGAGTTATCCAAACAAAGTTATATAGTTTGTGAGCTCCCATTATGAGAGAAAAACTATCATGGACAACCATATACTCATTTTAGCCAATGAGGATTTGGATAGAAGGTCATTTTTAGATAATAAATAAGATGCGTGTTCACTAAGAATTAAGATAATCAATAAAGAAATCAATGTTTCAACAACACTACCACATCAAAATCTAAAATATACAACTAAAAATCATTTGTGGATATTGAAATTTGATAGTTATAAATCCAATAACATATGCGATGTTGGTGTAGCTATTATCAATCAATATGAAATTTATATTTAGCTACATTTTACCTACAATTTTGTTACACGAATAATGTATATGAGTATGAAGCACTAGTCCATGGTTTTTTGTTCACCCTAAGGAAGAAATTTAAGATTCTTTAAGTTATAGGTGATTCCAAAGTAGTGGTAAAGCAAGGTAAAATCCAATATGATTATAATGACTAGCATTTGTATAGGTATCTTAACTAAGTGTGGACCTTGATAGAGGATTTAGATTCATTTAATAACTAAACTTTTCCCCATAGAATAAATCACATGGTAGATGAATTAGCTACAACAATGAGTACTATAAAGCCTATATCTAACTCTAAATTGAGAAGATTCTATGTGGATTTAGTCTCTTCTCCTTATATTTATGATAATATATAAAACTTCCAAGCATTCAATGATTATCGGCATATCATCAAATACATAGATGTGTTTGGGGCTCAAATTATAGATGAATATGACTGACAAGATTTTAAACTTGATGAGGAAGGGGTTATCAATGTAAAAACCAATAGTATACCTAAGGGCATGGTCTCACTATAATGATTATTTGAAATGGATTATCAAGGTGATAAATAGAAATCAGCCCCCACCAAAGGTATGCTAAACTAGCATTACAATGTAGGCAATTGAAGTGAATCAAATAACATGCTTTTAGGAACAACATACACTAAAAAAGAAAAATAAGACTTTTTTCTTGCCTTAAAATACTTTAGAGATCTTATTACATAGATAATGAGTACTTAAAGGTTTTCAAAACTTATATTCTCATGCAAACCATCCCTCTTAAGTCAGGAGATAAACCATTTCATCAAAGATAAAGACTAGTCAATCCACTATTAGAAGCATTGATATTCAAAGAGGTGCATAAATTTCACCAATAAGGGATAATTTTATCTGTTAGGCACTCCACATGGGTGTCTAATTTAGTACCAATTAGGAATAATAAAATAGAGATAAGATTGTGTGTTGACTTCCACAACTTGAACAAAGCCTTACAAAAGGACAAATACCCATTGCCTTCACTAGAGGAAGCTATATAAATAATGAACGGCTCAAAAATTATGGCATTCTTGGATGGGTACTCAAGTTACAATAAATTAGTGGTTAATTATGATGACCAGATTAAGAGGATATTTAAAACAACGTGGGGTATATTCATGTACAATAAGATGCCATTTTCCCTAATCAACATGGGTGTTACCTTCAAACATGCCATGGATATTGCATTCAAGTATATTATTGATAAATGTATATTAATATGCATGGATGATTTAATTATCTTTTCTAAGGACATAAAGGACCATGTAAAAGATTTGAGAGTAGTCCTCTAGAAATGTAGATATCATGAGATCTCTTTGAATGTAAAGAAGTGCATTTTTGGGGTAACAAAGGGCAAGTTGGTTGGCCATATAATCTCAGAAAGGGGTAATCTATAGACCCTAAAAGAGTGGAGGAAATTCTGAAAATTCCATTCCCTAGTAGTAGAAAAGAGTTGAATTCATTCTTCAACAAAATCAACTTCATTGAGAAGTTCATCTCCAACTTTGTAGATATAGTTTGGTTTTTTTATAACATGCTAAATAAGGATACCAAGATTGAATGGATGGCTAAATCACTAGTGGTTTTACACAAATAAATAAAGTAATTATAAATACTCAGGTGTTAATTAGTCCTGACTATACATAACCCTTCTACATATACTTGTTTGCCTAAAAACACTCTAGTGTTATTGTTTTAATACAAAGGAAAGAATCCAAAGATGAGAAACCTATCTCATTCATGATATGTCCACTTCGTAATGATGAATTGAGATATTCAATGATCAAAAAATAAGATTTTACCTTGATAAAAGTAGTCAAGAAGTTTAGGCACTATATTCTCCATAGTAAGGTGTTTGTAGTTATGCCTGACCCAATAGTAAAGTCTATGTTGATGAAAAATGTACTGAACCATTACACCAATACCTAGAGGCATTAATGAAATATTAACATTAAGATCATAACATCTCACCACACTTTTGAAGCCCAAAATTTGGGCTAGATTTGTACCCATACACTAGGATCCCCCACATGTATGAGCCTTAGATGAAAACTTCCATATTGGTGTATCCACCCACTCCATGACTTGAACCTAGGTGAAGGCTCTAATACCAAATATAATAAATTTTTACACCAAAACCTTGAAGTTTTAGTTAAATCCACCCATCATGATCATAACATCCCACCATACTTTCAAAGCCCAAACTTTGGGCTAGATTTGCACTCATACATCAAGGTCCCGTGTATGTACGAGCCCCATATGAACACTACCATGCCAACCTAGCCACATATTTTATGACTTAAACCTGTATGGAGGCTCTAATACTAAATGTAATGAACTATTAAACCAAAACTTTGAGGCATTAGTGAAATCTATCCATTAGGATCATAACATCCCACCACACTTTTGAAGCCCAGACTCTGGGCTAGATTTATGCCCGTACACCAAGATCCCACACATGTACAAGGTCCATATGAACACTATCACACTGACATAACCACCCACTTCATAACTTGAACTCAAGTGTAGGATCTGATACCACTTGTAATGAAATTACTTAGATGATTCACAATAATAGAATTATATATGAAATAATTAAGAGTAGAATAAATAGGTCCACAAGAATAATTGGTGAAAGAATAGAATACTTGAATATTATGACTAAGACACTTTGAGGGTTCAACCTCCATAATAATTCAATAAGAATAAAATTCATAATATAATGATAAAATACTAACCACTACATCCTATATATACTCTACTTATCCATGGTTATTCTATAGGATAACCATACTAAGAAAATTAAGAAAAGCAACAAGCTAATATGAAGGTGTGTAAGCCACAAGTCAACCACACATATCCCTAGACACACTATAGGTTAAGGGCATATCAAATAATGAATTGGTTGAATGAAGGGGAAAGTTGATGACTATTCTCCAACAGTTTGACTTGGAACTACAACCAATGAATATCATTAGAGATCAAAGACTTAGTAAATCCATGGTTGAAGTAGACCTGCACATAGTTTACTAATAATATATGTTGTAAGATATCATAAATGATGACCAGTACCAAGATTTGGTCTATAATTTGCTCAACAATGAGTGCCTAAATCACCTTAATTTAACTCAAAGAAGATACTTACACCTTGAAAGTAATAAATTTATGATCAAATCAAGATTTATATATAGAAGAAATCATGAAGGCATATATCTAACATTCTTGAATAAGTAAAAATCAATTGTAATACTCAGTGATTTTCATAAAAAAATATGAAACTAGTCATGGATTAGGGAGTGCTACAACTCATCATATACATGGTGTAGGGTATTACTATCCTTAAGGTTTTAATGATGCACATGCTCACATATAGAGTTGTCATACCTACTAGGTTGACATGCATAGAGAGCATACCCCTACCATGCCATTATATCCATTTATTGAGGTATAGCCATTTGTAAATTGGGGATTATATTTCATTAGTGCCATCAATACTAACTTATCATTAGGACAAAAGTTCATACTTATGGTAAATTATTATTTTACCTATTTGGCAAAAGATAAATCATGCAAGAATAGTAAAATCAATGTGGTAATCAGCTTTTTAGAATAACACATCATCACTAGGTTTGGGATGCCTACAACCCTGGTATGTGATAAAGGTCCTAGTTTCTCATCTCTTCAATTCACTTAATGGGCCTATGAAAATAAGGTAATCCTAAAATCATATTCCAATTATTATCCATAGGATAATGGGGTAGTAGAATCAACTAATAAAAAACTAATTGATGTAATGAAGAAAATCTTAGCAAAGAATCCTAGGGACTAGCATAATGATCATAAGTTTGCATTATGGTCTGATAGGACTAGGATAAATTCAGCCTTAGGAACATCATCGTAACATATAGTTTATGGCCAAGACCCCATATTTATAGTTAACCAAAGAATCCCTATGTTACATTTCATGAAATATTACATTGAAAATGACAAAAAGATAGAAGTTTGCCTTCTCAATCTGATATAACTAAAGGAAAAATGTGATACAACCTACTCAATTTCAGCAAACATCAATAGGTCATCAAATGTTGGTTTGACAAGCAAGAAAAGGTGAAAGATTTCAAAATATCTAACCTAGTTCTTCTCTAGGATAAGGATTATGAGAAAAAGGATAGCATGAAAATTTTGATGCCTTGTGGTTGGGTCACTGCCAAATCCCTAAAATCTTAGGTGATAATGCATTCTACCTAAGTTGTCTAACTAGCGAGGATGTCTCATTGCCTATCAATGGACAGATCTTCAAACATTACTTCTAGGCTTGAATTACCCTGGTAACTTTATGTAAATAATTTATCTTTCCCTTTCTTGCTTTATTTTTTTTTACTTTCCTACTTTGTTGTTAGTTTAGTTTGTTTTTCCTATTTTCCCTACTTTTCATTATTGATTTGGCCTCATTGCTTGTCTATTCTTGGCTCAATCCACCTATTTTTTCCTATAAGTTTGCCTATTATTTAAAATAATTGAAGAATAGAAGGTATGTACGTAGGTAGCTCAATTGACAGTCTAGTTTGTAAGTACTTTGAGTAGTTTATAACTTTAGATTTTGTCTCTAAATTAGTTTCAAAGCTTTGTCTAGCATATATGTTTTGAATTTGTTTGAGTTGGGTTAAGTTTGGGTAAAACTATCTGGCCAATGAAGACATTCTTTTTAGAAGCACAATCATTGATAAAGTGAGGTGAATCAGTCTCTTAAAAAATTTCTTTCAATTCCTCCTTAGCATACATGAACCATCACATCAATATATAGATCAAGCAGTCAACCATACAAGCATGAAACAATATTACACAAGACAACACATCATCTATGTGGGAAACCCTCAAGGCTAATAAAACCCACTAATACCTATAAATGGACTACAGTACTATAAGATAAAATATCATAATTTAGTGAATCTCCAACCCCACATGGAACACCAACACCAATTAGTTAGGCACCATCCTAGCTAGGCTTTAGCAAGCACCAAATTGCAAGGAGGCATGGACCCCCTAGATGACTCAACACTAACTTATTCACCTAATTTATTTTATCACCTTTATAACACATTTTTTCTCAATCAACTAAAGATGACCACCACTTCAGCTCTTTACACTCTTATCCCTCTCAAACTACCTTCTAGGCATCTTCATTCAATTAGGTCTTTTCAAGATAAATTAGGTCATATGAACTTCATCTTCATAAGCATACATACTTTTATATCTTCATATCATATCCTCTACACTCCTTTTATGGTATACAATACCTCTTTATGATCAACAATTTTTTATATCATTCACATACTCTCATTCATATAAATAGACCTAAAACTTCCTTGTATATATACCATTCCTTGTTAATATGACACTTAGTTATCTAAATACCCTTAAAATATTATTTAATCCATGTATTAGGTCTTAATACATCTAATAAATATTATTAAAATTAATATTGAGTCCCTTTTGGTTTATTATAACTCTATTGTGCCTTATTTCACTTTTAGGTCTTATGGAGACCTAATCCCATTAGGTCTACTTTAGGACATGTTACACTTTGCCTTCATTAGAACGATTTAAAAATCCAAAAATGGAATTAAAATTTCATATAAAATTCAAATATACCTCTAATAATCTTATATAGGAACCATAACACATTTTATATCCAACCACCACTTAAAGCACACTATTTGTATTGTTCACAATTAGGCTTTCTCATACACAGAAAGTTTGTCTTGAACTATTAAAGATTAAATATAAATTAGATAAAAAAACATGGATATAAATCACATATACAAAAAATAAATAACCTTATGGTCATCACCATATGATTTATACTTCACAAGTCAGGGCTAAAGGTCTCAAACACTTCTTTGCAAATAGCCAACGTAGAACTACCAAAACACTCCAAAACCTAGTCATGAACAACATGAACTTAAACACCTTAAATAAAACTTCCCATGACTAATTATACTTTAAAAATATCATTTTACATGTCTATAAAACTCTTAAATATAAAAAACATAAGGTCTAATCTTAATTATTGGTCTTACAAATCAATATTTTGACCTCACTACACATAGTCAAACCAAAACCAGACAAGCCATTTTGGCTTCAATATTTTAATAACTTTCACCAAATTAAAATATTTAAAAAAGTATGAATATTACTTTAAATTTTAAAAAAAACATCAGATCCATTAGATACTTCAACTCAAGGCATAGAGTCTTAAACTCATCATTGCAACTTGCTTACCCAAAACTACCAGTTTACTTTAAAGCACAGTCATGATGAAATTAGCATTTAATACCTACATGACCACTTTAAAATACTTATTATGAAATTATATGATCCTATGATATCATTATACCATGATTTGAAGGCAACCTAATGTCATTATAATTATCTCATGTCACATGGCTTCCTTGTCACATCAATAACACAAGATCATATCTCAAAGACAACTCACCATACATCTTTACCAGATACACCTTGACATCAATGACATTAAGCTTGACATCAATTATAACACTTCTCAACAAAATCCTCCTTTATCATTGATGGCAAAACATTCTTCAATCCGATCAATCTCATCTCCCCCAATCTATTCAATATTCCTTATTTAACTTTCTCCCCCTTTGACATTAATGACAAAGGGTCTTACATACTACAACTTTTGGAATCACACATTCTCTTTCTTTGGCAACTACACTCAAAAAATCTTCTATGCTTGTCAAAAACTACACTTAGAGCTTATGAACAACCTAAATATCTCCCCCTCAAATTAAGCATCCATAATGCTTCTGCTAATTGAAGAGTGTCTTCAAACCTATCCATAGGGTACTAAAATAACACAAATTTAGGAGATTCCCAAATCTCCATGCTCTCACAAGACTGAATATCCTTCATGATCCTCTTAGGCTTGATTAGTTTCTTTGGTTTAACCTCTTCATCATCCATGTGGTCAATAATTTAAGATGACAATGAACATTCCTGACTTGATTTATCATCTGAAGTATGCTCTACCATAACAATTAATCTACTTTGGATTTTAGATTGATCATGACTCACCTTTACCATCTTTGGTTTTCACACATTCAATTGTCTTCTCTTTTACACTCTAGGGGATTCAAACCTCTTGTTTTGACTTGATGGCCTTCTACCTCTATTAGGACAAAATCTTGTAATGAGTCCCATATTATGATAGTTGTATCAAACAACCTTATATGTACCTCTTGACAAATGATTACTTTCATAAACCCATGCATATTCATTTTTAGAGTGTCTTTTACACTCTCTTACTATATGACCAAATTTATTGCATGAAAATAGTAAACATTGAATGAATTATCATACCTCATATCATTAGGCTATTTGATTGGTATTTTCATGTTGACCTTATTTTCTTCATTATCCTTCTCCTTGACTTGAGTTGCCTCCTTTTTGTCTTCTTTAAAACTAAGACCTATCTTATCACTTTTAGATTTATGATAACTCAAGATGTTATCTAGAGCATCAATATTCTCTTAAAACTTTATAAAGGTCTTCAACTTGATATATGCTTGATCCAACTTAGATTTCAAGGATTCCATTTTAGTTCCATATCTGGTGAATTTTTCTTCTTTAAATTTAAAGCTAGCAGTGACTATCTCCATCTGTACTTCAATCTAATTGATGATCTCATCATACTCCTTAGATGTGTTACTTAGTCTCTCTTCAAAAAAACTAATATTCTCTTTATAGTCCTTAACTAATGATCTTAGTTTTTGATTTTTCCTTCTTTAGAACTTCAAATCTTATAGAGCACTCACCAATTCTACCTCAAGGTTCACTTTAGTCTCTTCTTCATCTAATTATTCATCATCCATAAGGCCTTTCTCTTTTGATCAACCCTCATTGTCTATTTCTATATCCATTAAAAAGGTTTCATTATTTTCATGTTCATCTTCATAACTATCATAATCACTATCAGATGTTCTTGTGTCACTTATATCAGATGAGTTATTGTCTTATTTGGTATAAAAACTACTCTTGTTCTTAAATGACCCTTTCCTCCCTTCATACTTCCTAAAATATTTCTTATTTTTGTTAGGATTATATACCTTCTTATAATCTCCATGATGTTCATCATGTTCTTCATCATGCTCAGTCTTATCCTTGTTAGGGCACTTAGATGTAAAGTGACCAATCTTACCATAGTTAAAACATTTGAAAGGCAACTTACCCTTGTACTTACCAGATCCAAACCTTAATTTCTTGGTAAACATGGCTATTAGCTCATCATCATCAACATTTAAACATACCTCATCTTTAACCTTATTATCTTTTGACTTCTCAGCTTTGAATGTTGCCTCCTTCGTAGGAGATCTTCCTTCATTTATTCTCATCTCATAGGTAGTCAAGATGCCATGAAGCCCATCCATCTCCAGCTTGTCCAAATATTATATATTTTATATTATATAAATCTTAGAATCAAACTTAAGAGTTAGTGATCTCAATATTGTTTGAATAATTTTAGACTATTTCACTTCTTCTCCTAATCCTCTAATGATATTGACAACTTCATCAACTTTCAATAGGTAAGATGCAATGATTTCATCTTCATTCATCTTAAAAATTTTAAACTATCACTAGTAGGTCAAAAACTTGTCCATATTCACCTTGGTGTTTCCTTCTTAGATATTCTTCAATTTATCCCATATCACTTTGGTTGACTTACATTGCATCACCTTCACAAACTCTACCTCTGATAGGCCACATAGAATGGCATTCATTGCCTTGGAAATTCTCTCACTTTCCTTCTTACATGTTTCAACAGTTGGTGGTATAGGAGGTAGAGTGTATCCATCCATAATTAACTACCATATTTCATGCCCCATTGACATTAAATATGTCCTAATTCTGATGCTCCAAAATGCATAATTAGTCTAATTGAAAAATGGAGCCTTACTAGGAGAGAAACCACCTTGAGCTTGTTGACTAGCCATCCTTATAGGATCTCCTTTAAGATATTAGGACTAATTAAAAGGAATTAATCTGATACCAAATGTTGAAATCATAACTAGTAAGAGAGGGTGTGAATCAGTCTCTTAAAAACTTACTTTTAATTCCTTCTTAGCATACATAAACCATCACATAAACATATATATCAAGTAATCAACCATACAAGCATGAAACAAGATTACACAATATAACACATCATATATTTGGAAAACCCTCAAGGGGAATCAAACCCTCTAATCTGTAAAAATTCAATATAGTTATATAATTCAAAATATTACAATTTAGTGAAGCACCAACCCTAACTAGCTAGGCACCAACCCAACTAAGTTTTAGCAAGAACTAATTTGTAAAGAGGCAACAACCCCCTAGATGACTTAGCACCAACTCAATCACCTAATTGATTTGATCATATTTATAACTCATTTTTTCTCAATCAACTGATGATGACTACCTCTTCAAAACTTCACACTCTTATCCCTCTCAAACTGCCTTTTAGGCCTCTTCACTCAATTAGGTCTCTTCAAGACAAATTAGGTCATATAAAATTGATTTTAAGATGAAAAAACACTTTTAGATAGTCATATCAAATCCTCTACATTCCTTTAATGGTCTAAAATACCTCCTTATACTCAACAATGTGCTATATCATTCACATACTCTCATTCATACAAATAGGCCTAAAACTACCTTGTATATATACCATTCCTTACTCATATGCCACTTAGTCAACCAAACACCCTTAACCTATTAGGTTAGCCATGGAATAGATATTATAATTTATCAAAAAAATTATTCAAATGAATATTGAGTCCCTTTTGGTCTATCATAACTCTATTAGACCTTATTTCACTTTTAGGTCTCATGGAGACCTAATCTCATTAGGTATACTTTAGGACATGTTACACTTTGCCTTCCTTGAATTACTTTAAAACTCCACACATAGAAGTAAAATATCATATAATAATCAAATATACCTATATTAGGCTCATCTAGTCTCCATAACACTTTTTAGATCCAACCACCACTTGCAACACACCATCTGTACTATTCACAATTAGGCCTTCTCATACATAGAAAGTCTATCTTGAACTACTAAATATTAAATACAAATTAGATAAAAAACATGGATATAAATTAAATTTATAAAAACTACATGACCTCAGGGTCATCACCATGTGATTTAGACTTCACAACTTAGTAAAAAAAGACTCAAACACTTATTTACAAATAGCCTACTCAGAACTATCAAAACACTCTAAAACCCAGTCATGAACAACTTGATATTTAACACCTAAAATAACACTTAAAATGAATAATTATACTTTAAAAATATAAGTTTACATGTCTATACCACTCATAAATATATAAACCATAAGGTATAATGTCAACTATTGGTCTTGCAAACCAATCTTTGGATCTCACTACATATAGTCAAACCAAAACCAAACAAGCCATTTTGGCTTCAATATTTCAACCACTTTCACTAAATTACAATATTTTAAAAAGTATTAATATTAATTTCAAGTCAAAAACAACAACATAATATGCATTATATACTTCAAATAAAGGCATAGATCCTTCAAATTGTCACTGTAACTTGCTTACCTAGAACTTCCAATTTACCTTAAAGCACAATCACAATGACATTGACCTTTAACACCTGCATGACCACTTTCAAGTATTTGTTATGAAATTATATGATCCTATGAGATAATTATACCATTATTAGATATAAATATCATATGTTCAAATGTAAAATATTGGTCTTGTAGATCAATCTTATGACCTCACTATACACAAAACTCACTGAGCCAGACAAGCCATTTTGGATTCATAATTTTCACCATTATACCTAACTTTAAATATTTATACCAAGAATAAATAGTACATAATAGTCCCAAATAAAATATCCATGCACTTGGTTTCATCACTCTATCATCATAACACATTATTAATCATCTTATCATGGTTGCCTAGGTTTTTCATTATTTGCACCATTAGACCTATTAGCGACTAGATAACTTAGATGACCGGTTTAACACAATTGAGGGATAAAAATTTTATATAAACATTCATGGACATGAAACATGAGTCTCAATCTCATTCTTCCATCCATTTTATTTTCTTAACCAATGCAAATTTTGACTGCTACAACAAATTCTTCATAAACAAGCTTGTATCTATGTATTTTCTCTCTTGTTTGATTAACCACCAACACCTAGAGGTACTTGGAAGAGTTTAATACATGATAAAATAGTTTATATATTCATCTGAGACCATTATGTTATATTTTGAATAATATTTTTCACATTTAGTCCTTGTTAGGGTTTTTTAGAGGTTTAACATAGGTTTTGGTGTTGACGATTGTTCATAAAGGATTGCCCCTTAAATCTAAAAAAAATTCTTGTAGTTATTATATAGGACCCTTACCCATATATAATTAATATATCAATCTCCCATTAAAATATTACATGTGCCAAAAAACACCTAAAAGTCCTTCTCATGTTTGCATGTTTTCATTTTGTGTACTTGAGAGACCTCAAAACCAATTTTCATGTCTTTTCTTGCAAACCATGACCTAAAACTTTGTGAAAATACTTGAAACAACATATAATACCTCTTTCCATCCTCACATATGCAAAATAATCTTGAAAACTGATCATGAACCCTCATTATTCCACACTATCTCTCTTTACTCTTTAGACCTTGACCTGCAAATCATATTAGGCCTTAAAACTAACCTTTATGCCTCTATCCATATGATGTTCACCTCACTCACATACTCAATCAACCTCTATCATATTTTAAAAATTCAATACATCCTTAATATGCCTTGACAATAGATCATGATGCCTCATTGGGCCAAGTAGGGTCTAGTAGTGGTCTGGATGTAGACTTGATCTGAAGGTCCTACCCCGATAGGCTGACCCTAAGACTCTAATGAGTGATAAATTTCATCACATACATGTTCAAACAACTTCATACAACCTATCATACCTCTATTCATCTATATCACCAATCCACCATGCTTAAACCTTATCATTAAGACTTTACATGCCATGACTAGTGTTATGACTAGGTTTCTCAAGACACTTTGTATTCAAGAACTAGTACTCAAACATGCTTACCTCAATGATATAAAACAAGAATGTTCTTCAGACAACACTCTCACACCACCACAACAAATTATTTCTGATCAACATGCTTCAATGCTTACTTGACCATCATACCTATTTGTGACAACATTGACAACTTCAAGTTGACCTAAACCTTGACATCAACCAATAGAAGAGACATTAGGTTGCCTCAAATTCTCTCTCAATAGAAGAGACATTAGTTTTCCTTAAAATTCTCTCATGTCACATGGCTTCCTTGTCACATCAAGAAGATAAGCTCATACCTCAAATATTACTCACCATGCATATTTACCAGATGCACATTGACATCAATGACAACACTTCTCAACATTTCTCTCGAAACCAAGCACAAAATCTACATCTTAATGGTTTTTAGGTTTACTTGAACAAACTTGCTATAGTGAAGATCTAGGGTGACAAATATATAGTTCTATATTTTAGTTATTTTGGTGGTCTCCAGCCCAAAATTAATATGTTAAACAAGAAGGAGAAAATATAAATTAATAAAAAAATAAAAAGAGAAATTTATAGAAAAACTTGATGCTCGGTGATTTAGAAAACTCCACCACAGGATTTTCAACCTAGTTGGTAGTGGAACAAGCCCTTGAGTGGGATTAGAAGCAACTGCATTAGGGTTATGGATGCTTATTCGATAGTGTAAAATTTTTTAGATAAGCATTATAAAGGTAAAATTCACTATTCTAATGATTGGATCCATATTAGTTACTCCTTGCAAGTTATAAGAAGTGGTAAATTAACTAACATGCACACACCTAGTCAATAAGAATGTTTTATTTGGTATTTTTAGTTGTTCTTGTCTTCTCCTCTCTTGAATTCATTTATGTTACATGCATGGTCTCAACTAGATATTCTAGGTTTGTATACATGTTTATATCATTTCAAAATACTCAAGAGTATTTTCCAGAAAAGTCACCATTTATTTTTTATTACATAACATGCCCTAATTATTTTAAGAATCAAGGGACCTATTTTTGTGCATTTTGATTTGCTCTTGCTTGCACTTATGGTTCATTAGTCTAAGCACCATAAGTAACCTTGGTGAATTGTATCAACATTCATGTCAAACCATGAATTAAAACCATCACTGTTGTGAATACCACATCTGTCCGAGTCAACTTTTTATTTTACACTTAGCATAAAAGTGGAGTTTTGACCTCCCACTTTGCATTTGAAGTTTGGCTCTCTTAACTCTCCCAATTATTTTAGCCTATTCTAATGGGTCATCTTGATATCCATGCCCTTGGGGATCCTAATACCTATCCATTACAATACCAAGTCTGTGTGATAAATTTTAACATATAACACTTGGTCTCAAAACATAGTTTTGACCTCTTTGTTGTAGTGTAGGATTTAAGCCCCTACTCTGCATGTGGATTACTCAACTCTTTCAAGTCATATCAAGGTTTATTATTAGTTTTATTTCCATTATAGCTTCAAAAAAACCTTCCATCTCAAAAAATCATGTTCATACAAGGAAGTTTCATGTTTTAAAATTTGATTGAAAATGTATCCTTGCCCCCTTTAGAAGTTGTCAGAGATTTTCCCCTGTAGTGTAGTCCAACTACATTGAAACCATTGAAATCTGATAGATACATTAAAACCATTAGGTTTTGATGACTATAGTGTAGATGTTAGAATATAATGACTGTAATGTATTCTTTAGGATTCAATGATTGTAGTGCAATCATCAGGATTTAATGACTATAGTGTAGTCATCAGGTTCTGATGACTGTCTTGCAACTGTTAGACTCTAACAATTGCATTGCAACCATAAGGATTTAATGACTAAAGTTCAACTATCAGACTCTAATGAACTTAAATCATTATTCAATATCCAATCATTATAGTGTAGTCATCAACTTTGATGACTAAAATGCAGTCCCAAAACCTTGAACATCTAGATAAGGGTCATTTAAATGACCATAACTTTTAAACCAGCTTTAGATTTTCAAATAGCCTAATGCGTTGGAAAGATAGTTTTGACACATACATTTTGGTATTATGTTTTTTCTTTGGGGATAAACCAATATGATTTTATGGGGGTTTTATTATACCTATTCTTTTTTCTTCCCATCATAGAGATTGAGTCCTAAGGTGGGTTTTTCATGTCTGACAATCAATATGGAAGTGTGTTTTTGCCCTCTTTTTTGCATGTCCAAGTTTTGGACCTCCTATTCAAGTGTCAAGGTTTTAGGAATACATTACATCCTTAATAATCTAACACCTAAACTACATGCATTGGAATATGATAGCTGTAGTGCAAACCCAAAGTCTTGACATGGTTTGACAGGGTGTTAGATTTTTGCCCATAACTATTGATCTCGGGATCTATTTTTTAAACCTCTTAGTGCATTGGAAATATGGTTTTGATACATAGGTCACATAATTATTTATTTTTTGATATGGTCTTCCAATCCATAAGTGTAATTATTTGTATATCTCTATTCCTATTTTTCTCTCCATCATGAAGATCGATCATAGTTGAGGTTTTTTCATATTTGGTACTTTGTCTCAAGGAAAAATTTTGACCTCCTTTAGGAGTGTTAGGGTTTTGGACCTCCCATGCACATGTCAGTGTTTTAGGTCTACATTGTATCCATCATACTTCAACACCTACATTGTAGGTGACATAACCCAATAGTTGCAGTGCAACCCCAAAACCCCAACACTATTTGGTCTTAACGTTTGATACACTTATCATATTTATAAAACATTGAATGCATTGGAAATATGTTTTTGATACTAACATTTTTTGTGTAATTATATTATCAAGAAGGTTTTTCAATCATTTTTTATGGCCATTATTCTAACCCTATTCTATTTTTGCCTTGGTAAAGTGCACTTAAAAGACCCTAAAGTTCTCCATTTTGAAAGAAGACTTCTTTTTTGTCTTGTGTAGGTGGTGAACAGTAAAATTGGCATGTAGAGGAGTAAATTTTTCATTAAAATTAGTTATTGATTATTAATTTAATTAGTTGAGTATTTTTTGGGGGGAAATCTTCCCCTTGAAGACTACATTTTCTATATAAGGAAGGTTTTTATTGTAAAATGGTTGGCTTTTCTTCTCCTAAAAGAGACCATAGAACCAATCACTTATTTTTCATGAAATTTAATATTTTAATAGCCTAATCTCACCTTCATCTTGTAACCTTGGCATTACATTGGTAGAATTTGGATGTAACTAATTTTAATCAACTCAAACATTGTTATCAATGTGAAATTCTTGATTTATATAAGATCATGGAGGTTTATTAATCTGTGCATGTGAATGGTGGTCATTTATTTTCCTCCCATACTCTCACCCTCTTGAGATGCTTGCATCATTTGGTGATTATGGATTATCTATTCATGGGAGGGATTGATTTTTGAGTGTTGCCTTCAATTTGTGGCTTTCAAGTTCACTATGTTTATCACATGTTTTTATTTTCTTTCCTATCCTTTATATTTTACTATTTTTATCAGATGGTTAGAATAGAAACTTGTGAATATAAGCTAATTAAACATCTATCTTGATTATATTATTTGTTCCTATTGTTATTATTGCATTGTTTAATGGTTAAAACTAATGGAATGAACATCAAAATAAATTGTAAACATGTTATGCAAAACCATAAACACTGATTTATTGGGCACATTAAATGAATGCATGTTTTATTTTTTTGACCTCTACACAAAACCCATCCAAATAGAACAATAAACATGAATTACTCACTAAATTATTCAAACACCTAGATACTGTTTGAATTAAGTTTTGGATTTGAACCAGCAAAAGCCCCCTAAATAGAATGGTTATAATGAGCTATTGAGAAAATATTAGTGCACCTATACCAGGTAGATATAAACCTTGGGGAGAATCCCTAAAATCTCCTTTCAAGATATGTGAGTTTTGATATGAGCCTAGAATGTTGGTGCATACCAAAATGCACATCAACATGGTCCAGAATCACTCATCAAATTCATAAATAGAGGGCTTCCCCTCCATTATTATCAATCTTTTTGTATTAAGTATATATTGTTAAATATTTAGCAAAGCTTCAATCAACATTCTAATTATTTATCCAAATCATCCATAGTGCAAAGGGAAATGTCATTAAAATAACTATGTGATATTGATCAAAACCTTTTGAAACTTTATCTGAGCACCATCATGTATCTTTCTTGGCAAGGAGGAGAGCAAAGGGAAGGTAAACATTTGTATCTATTTATCTTCCACTTCATTTTTTTCTCTTTTTTTCATCTTGCTCAATTAGAAGACATGTGCTTAGGCTCAATTGTATGCTTTTCAATTTAATTTTGATTTCATACTAATGAAAATTAACCCTTTTTAATTGTGTTACATAAATCAATTTGGGGCTCAATTGGCCCCAATTCCATCACTGATTGAACTAGTTACTTGGTTGGTTTAATAAAAAATATAGTTTGGTCTAATTTGAGCCCCATCAACATAATTGGGAGTATATGATGCAATTTTGGGCTCAATTGGCCATAATTTTGTCACTAATTAGATAATTACTCAATTAGTTCAATCACATATTCACTTTTACCAATTTGAGCCTCATGAACCTAATTGGGAATACATGTTGTGATTTGGGGCTCAAGGATTCTCACTGATTGAACAAATCACTTGAGTGGTTCAATCACATATGCACTTTGGGCCAGTTTGAGCCATGTGAACCTAATTAGGATTATACAATGTGATTTGCATATCAATTGGCCCTAGTTTTTTCATTAATTGAAGAAATCACTCAATTTATTCAATCACATATGTAATATAGGCTAATTTAAGCCTTGCAAACCTAATTAGAAATATAAAAAACAATTTTGGGTTCAATTAGTCCTAATTTTATCACTTGTTGAACCAATCATTTGGTTGTTTAATCATAAACAAATTTTGGGCCAATTTGAGCATCATGAACCTAATTGGGAGTGTATGATGTGATTTGGAGCTTAATTGGAAACAATTTTATCACTAATTGAACTAATCATCAATTAATTCAATTATAGACACACTTTAGGCTAATACAAGCCCCATGAAATTGATTAGGAGTATACAATGTGATTTGGAGCCTAATTTCCCTCAATTTTCATCACTAATTATACCAATTATATAATCAATTCAAACATATATGTACTTTGGGCTAGTATGAGCCTCATGAACCTAATTGGGAGTATATGATGTAATTTGGGGATTGATTGTCCCTAATTTCATCAATTATTGAACCAATTACTCAAATAATTTGATCATGGATGCACTCTGGCCCAATTTGAGCCCTATGAACCTAATTGGGAGTATATAATGTGAGTTGAGATTTTCCCCATGTCCACCTTAATTTCTTCACTCACAGCCAATTGGATCCTTGTTGGTCATAATATGTCTACTAACAACCTAAAATCAATAAATAATAATAAATGATTATCAAATATATCCACTTTTCCCCATATATTATTAATTATATGTACGTTTTCCCACATCCACCTATATTACCTATAAAAAAAAACCTTGAAACCATATCTAAGTTACAAAGAACTCCTTCAATCAATAAGAGACTAAATAAAATAATAGGTAAGGTCTTCATACCATGTGGTCTAGAAAGCATGAGAGAGGTAAGCATAGAGGATACCCATATTTACTATGACCTACCTATTCAAACCCCCATTGTTCCTCGATCCCCCATTCTATGCTCTATTAGAAAGCTCCCTCAATACCATTTATTTAATATAACTAAAGAAAATATACCTATGTTATTCAATTATGGGAGGGATATAATAAAATATGCAAATGTGGATTTTTTTATGGAGTATCTTTGGCAAGTGATCAAACACCTTACCACTTCCAAATCCCTTTCCCACCTTCATTGGCCCCAATTCCCTATTAAAGACAAAATAAGTGCACTTAACCTTTTGACAGATGAATATGTGATGAATCTCATTGAAAGGAGAAGACATATTTACATGGGGGATGAATTGATAAGGGCAAGAAATATAACTTTTAGAAAACTCAAATCCCAATGGAAGCAAATGTGCACCACCCTATACAAAAGGGGTGAAGAAATAATCGAAAAAAATGAAGGAAATGAAGAAAAGGGTTGTAGATAAATAAAAAATGTGGGTATTTAAAGGCCATAGAAAAGAGGATTAAATGAACCTTGTTACTCATCACATGGGTCAAGAATGCATTAAAGTAATGATGGGTTGCAAGGTTTATATCCTTTCTCTTTATTTTACATAATTTAATTTGCATTTATTATTAAATAACTCATGTTTTTTTTACTACCATAGGGTATTTGAATGGAAATCAATTGAAGAGAACATTCAATACCTTAAGAAAAATAGTTTGTGGTAGTATGTTGTCATGACATATATAAGTTAATTAATGTCATAAATATTTTTATATGTACTTTTTATTTTTAAGTGTGATATTAATTGCTTCTATTTTTGTAGGAAGCCAACTTCCATGTCATGTCACTTGATCACATACAACATGTACTGAATAAATAATTGTAGCACACTTTAGGAACATCAACGTTACAGAATCTATCCAAGTAAGTATTAATTAATTATATTTCAACAAATAAATAAATAAAATTAAGTTAGAACTCCAAGATTAAGTTTTAGCGATATTTTACTTGAGTTTAAAATTTTAGAATTAGGTTTAATTTATTAAAATAATAACATAATTATTTGCATTTTCATTATGCATGGAACATCAGGTGTTTACAGAAGTAAACATCATGTATGTTATTTTAATATTATTGTTTTTTAATTTAAAACCTAAATTATAATATGATATTTTTTTCTTGTATGTAACGAGACATTTGATGCACGAGGTGGATGATGACAATGATGAAGATAAGGATCTTGATGATGGTTTCATTGTTGTTATAGCTAGAGGGGAAGATTATTTTTTATTATTGTTATATATATAATGATGGGTTGTATGCCTTTATAATATTTTATAGATTATTATATAATATTTTTTAATGGGAGTTTTATGTGTATATTTTAAGTGTAATAAAGGCTTATTTAATGTTCATGGTTAATGACAGTACAAATTTTATTTTGAGTCCTTTAAAAAATATTTAATTTTTCCTAGATTAAATTTTAATATATTACTTTTTGATATAAAAAATACTTTGTATTTAAATTTTAAATAATTAATCAATTTTGGTGTGTTTTTATTAAACATTACAATTATTAATTTTTATTTTAAATGTGCACACACACACACACACACACACACACACACACACATTGTAATTTGAATATATTCAAGTTTATATCAAATTTATGTATTTAAATATATCTATAGTATTTAAAAAAATTGTGATGCAACAACATCAATAGACAAAATTTTGAGTTCATGATATTTTGACATAAAACTTGACATAAATTATTCCTACCCAAAAAATTAAAAAAATTGTGCACATGCATCAATATTGAAAATCTTGGCATAGAGAGCATAAGGTGAAAAACATTCCAACGACATCATTAAACTTTTTGACGCTCCTTGTGAAGTTGTGTCAACTTTTTTAATGCAAATTATTTTAGTGAAGATCTTGTGTCAAGGTTTTTTTAATTTTATAGTGTTAATTTCTATTGAAGTTTTCACAAAAAGTGGTGTAAAAACATGATAATATACAAGTGGTACTTTTTATCTTTCTATTTCTATAAATAAAATACCTAAATTTTGTATTAGACACTTGGAAATATCAAATTTGACACACATTGACATACATAGATGCTTGCATACACATTTAACCCTTGTGCACATGTCCCCCTATTCATTTACCCATCTATTGTCATGGCTAACCTAATTTACCAATATATATATTCAATATCACCCTAATATGTGAAAGTACACTTTATAATCCTAAGTATATTGTCACCATATCTCAAATCATTAATTTTCCCTCTCATGATAATACCGCCAACTTGTAAATAGTTGAGCATTATCATAAGTGTCTGACTCTACTATCAATGTTCAAGAACCTTTAATAGATAATTTTTAGTGTTAACGAAGGCTATGACCATATCAATAATTTTAGTGAGGTGGAGACCATCATCTTAGATGGCTTGAATTTGTTGGGAGGGAGTTTTGGCTTTGAACATGTGAAAAAAAATATTTGGAAACTTTATCCCCCTCTTTGAGCTAGTGAAAATGTGCTCAAATTTTAGCTCCTCAAGTATTTTACATGTCTATAATTTGGATCTCTTGCTTCAATTTATCCACTTGTAATTGCAGAAGCTCACTAAATGGGTTTTGCTCAAGCTTTGCCACCATACGAATCAGCTCTGAAGAGGTGGTTGAGTAAGAACACTATCAAATCTTAGACAACTAACATCCATATATTTAAAGAAATATAGTTGTTTGATTGAGCACATCAGTCCACCATTAGATCCAACCTAGTTATTGAGTAGGCCAAGGGACCAAGTTCTAAATCTGCTTAATGTGGGGCATTATGGGATCATGGGCCAGTAGGACCATATTTAGAAAAAAAATATGTTTTATGAATGTGTGAATTTTTAAATTACCAAATAAAGTGGAATTGGATAGGATAATGGTGAAAGGAAAAATGATGGCAAAGCTTCTACTAGCAAGGAAAAGGTATTGTTGAAGGAAAAGTACGGTTGAGTGGAGAGCATGACCCAATCAAGTTGTTTTAACACATGATTATATCCACTTCAAAGGTTAGTCCAAGTGTACAAAAATTTAGACATGGGATGACAACCGGTGTTGGGGTCATAAAATCTAAATTTATTTTGTATGAAAATACATGTTTCTCTTTCACCAGTTTACCATCTCATTGTTAAAATGCCAAACTTATTAGCAGGTTATTCCACAATATTAAAGTCACCATAGATAGCCCAGTGGGTGTCAATTAATGAGTTGGAAAGCCACTAACATAAAGTAATCCTTTTATGTGAATCATTTAAGGCATAAGCATTAATAATGCCAAAATAATGATTCTTAATATTGAAAAAGGCCCAAATGACACAACGTGTAGGGTCATATCTAGAATCCAAAAAATGTGACTACCATATTAGAGAAGTAAATATCATAAGGCGACCATGGCTTGGGTCATGATTACTTGTCATTACTAAATTATCAGGTCATATCACATTGTTGATAGCACAGAGAAAGAAACATGCCACCGTAATTTCTTATAGGTAGAGAATGTCCATATCTATAAACTTTTTACTAAAATCTAGCACCATGTACTTACGAGTTGAGTCTCTAAGACCTTGAAAATTCCATGAATAACAATTCATAGATTAAGAGTATCAATAAACATATCTTTAGAATTAATCCCTTCTAGGGCTTCATATTTATTCTTTAGGAATTACTCATTGTTGGAGATCAAGAATTCCTAATGCTGGGCAACCCAGTTGGCCTCCAATTCAACCACATACTATGTATCTTATGTAGATTCCCAAAAAGAGGGACTATAATAATGAGCCAATAATACCAAGTGGGACTGCATGAGCACTTGATTGTGCCTAAATGGGAGATAAGATGTGGCAAAAGAGCAAAGTTGTCAATAGAAAAATCCAATGAAACTTTAAAACTAGCCAAAACATTGGTGACTATGGGTGTACTATAAAAATAGGGTTTGGGCAATTATACCTCAATATGGCCATGCTCCTTATTAGGTCAAGTGATAATAGGCAACTCCCTAGCAAGTTGATCATTAGGTAAATGCACCTGAGACACATAAATAGAAGACGGTTTTTTATTTCTCCCTAGAGTTGGATGAGTGAAACCCTTGTTACGTTTATTTTTTTCCCCCACGATTTCCCACCCATCCTCCTAGGTATTATTGGGGCTATAAGAGAAGGGTTTGGGAGATGGCCTATTATGAAGTAAATATAAAGGGCAGTCCTTAATCTTGTGATATGTGGCTTGACAATGAAAGTATGTGTTAGGAAAGTTAATATATAGGACATGTTGTGAGTGTCAATACTTACCAACTTGAATCTCCACAGAATATTTGAGATCCTTTGATAAATATACTTCTACATAGACATATTTTTGGGGCCAATGGATTATAATATTATAGACTCATGATAGACCACAAGGCTAATGGAAGCTACGATTTCATTAATAAAATGCCAACAAGAGGCAACCTAAAAAATTCCACCTAGATGAGTACTCTTAAAGTAACATGTTTTGAAACAACAAAGTCATAGGTCTAGGAAGAAAAGCACCAACAAGGAGGTACAGATATACCATGTAGCGAACTTATTCAATCTCACACTTGCATGGGTAGGGTTTGTAAAATGTAACATGAGAAGTCCCCCTGTCATGTTTTAGATGTTATCTAGCCTAATTCCATGAGTTGTCTAGGAAAATTGAACCCAAGTCTTAAGCATGCTTTCAGAGGGGACACGAGCTACATAGTAGCATGTTAAACAAAATTGCTTCAATCATTGACAAATAGAATTAAACTTAGGAATAGGCAAAACAACATCAAGATGAGAGACATTACCTCGTGGTGCACTTTGGGGAAAATTTTTATTGGTCATTTGAGAGGTGGTTCCATGGCTCTGAGCTCCTCCTTCATCCTTTACAACTTCAACAACTAGATGGGAAGGAAGTGAGGTCATTAAATATCCTGAGCTTACACTAGGGTGAAACTCCTAGGGCCAATAAATGATATTATCCTACATGTACCAACAAGGACCATAATATAACTCAAAATCCAATAATAAATGACAATCATGACATGCATAGCCAAAACCCTAACAAAGCATTTTCTTCCTATTTTAAGTAAGACAACCTTCAATAGTGAAATGACAGAAAAGACACAACTCAATCAAAATTAGGTCATAAGGTCAAGATAAGCTTCTCCATCATAACATGTTTCATTTTCCTAACCTTCATAATTATCATTACATGGTCAATAATGCCTCTTACAAGAGAACATGTAAATTATTTAATACTTATATTTTAAGCCGTATTTTTTTAATATAGTGCCTCTTACAAGAGAACATGCAAATTATTTAACACTTACATTTAAGCCAAATTTTTTTTATATTAATACATCAAAATATGAAAGAGTTGGTATGAAAGAGTTGGATAAGTTCTTTTGATTTGTTTCATTTAATTATAATACTTAATGCAATGGTATTGTATAAAACACCCTCTTAATGAATGTGCACACATAAAGGGTTTTATAAATTAAAATTTGATTTTAAAAATATTAAGATTAAATTTCAATACAATTCGAGTATTATTTGAAGATGAAAATGTATTGCAAATTATTTATGACCATATAATTAAATTAATACTAGTTAGATCTTATATATTCAAAATTTATTTCTTAAATATTTTTGGGTACAAAATTCACTCTAATATAATTAAATTCAATTAAGTTTGTGAAGAGGCTTAAAATGAACCCTACATATTTATTATCTATTAAATTGTATAGTTTTAGGATATTTATGTATTTATTTATTATTACTTTAAAATAAGATTTATTAAATAAATTAAGGACTTCAATGGTGGTTGCACATTCTATAAACACTCTTTACTAGTTTTTTTTATCTTATTAATTTAGTCTTGTTTTTACCACCAAGTAAAATGCATGAACTTTATAGTTTTAACTGTAGAAACATAATTTTAGTACAAGACCCTTTTTCATTGTGTTTTTGTTTTGGTTTACACACTTGGCCTATTTGTGTATAGCTGTCTCTTTTCAAATACTTTATATCTAAATTTGTCTCTCCATAACTTTGTGTCATCAATATTGTTCTATAAACAACTCTAGTATCTTAGATGTTTGCATCAAATATCATTGTATTCATCCTATAGCTATCTTGATCATTGTTTAGAGCCTTTTCTATTACTTGGCCATAATCATGGATCCATTATCCTAGTCAACTATAATCTTAAGTCCCATGATTTTGGTCACCTATCCTGTTTTAGACCTATCATCCTAGGCTAACTTATAATACCTTAATTGTTTTTTATTATTGTTTTCTTCAGTCTACCTATTTTTAAATGTGTCTATATAGAACCTATAAATATAAATGTATCCTAAGGCATTTCATATCAATTAAAATCAATATTATCATCGAAATCTATTATAATTTGGGTCTCTCACACATATTGATCAAGTCTTCTCAAGAGGTATACACATTTTTTAAGAATCATGCACATTAATCCAACATTACACTCATCATCTATTCATGTCTTGTGCCAATAATTATTGTACCTAAAAAAAATTATGTGGAATCATATAATTTATTTTTAATATATAGGAGAGGATGTGAATCCATTTATCTCGTTTAAGTTTGAATCACTTAAAAACACTAAAACTGCATTGGGGTGTGATTACAAGCATGTTGGTTCTGCAGCTACAATCCTCATGGGAGGGGGGAAGGGGGACGGGTAAAAAATAACTTTGAACATTTTATTTATTCTTGAGGCATTTTGGTGAGTTAGGGTTTGGTCATAAAAGAGAAGTTTCAAAGGACAATAATCATTAATCATACTAAACAAAGCCATGTTTCAAATCATTTTCCTCTATTATAGTATTATATAAATTTTTAGACCCAGAAGTTAAAAAATTCATAATTATGGGAAAAAACCACCAATTCTATAAAACTAGCATAATCAATGTTACGATTCTATTCAACCATATCTTTGGGTCCTACAACTCGACTCATGTTCCAAATTACAATAACTTTCAAGGGTTTTAGTCTAGCAAGCCTTAAAATACTTTTCCTAGTCTCAAAATGCAATTACAAAACCCAAGTGTGTTTGTTACAATCACTTATCTAACTTTCCATATGCATTCAATTTTGTCTAAGCTTTCATTACTAGGGAATTTAATTTACTATATTTATCTTATATTTCCCTTGTGCACTAGGTTTTACCATTTCATAGAAGCATTTACCCCTTGTCTCAATATTTACGAAGATATTTTAGTGAACCCATCCATTATTTTTGTGAGGAAAATCTAGTTTAAACTTATATTAATGTGAACATAAACATGTTAGTAGTATTAATATAAGTGATATGTTAAAACAAATCACGTATTGATATTATGAGAAGTGATTTTAAGAGTGTATTAGTAGTTAGTAGTTAGTTGTTAGAACAACTAACCTATTTGTAGAATAAATAGTTATATGACAATTTTTATACGTTTCTAATGTCCCTGAATAATAATATGATGTGATGATTAACTGAATTTATGTGCTCCACACATTTGAGCCTTCAGCTCTACCTTGTAATGGAATAACTTCATTATCTAGTATTAGAGTAGGCACCATGATGGACCTCTATGTACATTTCATTCCCCTGTGTTTGCACTAAAACAACTCATGCACCAAGTAGTACATCCCACTTACAGCAGCTATTACTCTGTTATTCACATTCTTACATATTGCCAATGGTTGAACAAGTGCAGACCACTTGTGACCCCAATGGCTCCACCATTCCCCTGCATATTTCTCTCTATCCATCACTTTGTTCTATTCAGAGTGTTTTACACTACATTTGGTTCCGTGTTGCATTCAAAAAATTGAATATATATATATATATATATATATATATATATATAGTCTATGTTTTTGATTTATCTCTGTAAGCCTTAATTATCCAAATTCTGTAAATCATTAAAAAACTATATAGAGGAAATTTTCTACAGGGAGATATTTTTACAATCAGAGCTTTCTACTAAAGGATTTGGCATGTTTGCATTAAGGCTCCTCTTCCCAGCCGGTCGTTTCTCAAGCTCAGACCCTGTTTATGAACTCCTTGCTTATCTTCTATTTTTGGATCAACATACAAGTTTAATCCATAGCGATCATTCTTGGCATCGAACGACACTCACATAGATTTACATTGATTTATTTTTCTTGGGTATCAGATTTGATTCTATCTTAGGTTCTATGCATACATTTCTCTTTGGTGCATTCAAAACTACCAATGTAAATATCTCTCTAAGCTTGGAATCCACATTAACTTAGATCTCTTACTGTCAACACCCTTCTTCCAGCATGCAATATCTCTTCTCCACGGCACCATCTTCGGCCCAACTGCTCAGCCTCGACCCATCCATCCTCCACTCAGCAAGTTAATCATTTTGGCGAATCAAAACTTGAACAGAAGACCATAAACCTCGGTAATGGTGAATTGTTTCTCCTCTTTCAACAAGCAGGTCAGTGTTTTGTCTCTGGTCCACTTTATATGGTGACTCGACATCTCTCATGGGGAAGAAGACAAATCCAAATGGAAACCCATGATTTTATTTTAACCCAGGGTTTCCTCACACCAAATACAATATCACCTTCGTCTCCCTCAGCTAAGTTTCATCTCTGTCGAAACTGCACATCTTGATCCGGCATCAATTCTACTCGAGATCTCCATAGCATCTGGCAGAACCCTCCATCTCGACCTTTCCAAAATAATTTGGCAGTTACCTGTTCAGCGCATCTCCTTAGCAGCTGCATCTTCATTCAGATCTTCTTCAGTGAGCCATCTCCTCCATTGGCGGCGACCGTCAGGCTTCTCTATCAATGAATGAAGATTTTTAAGATATAAGTTCATGTTCGTTGCATTATTTGTTTGGTTTTATAAAAGTCATGTTTTATTTTTTTGTAGTAGTAGATCTAGTTCATATTATTTAGGTTTTTGTTTTGTTTATAAGTTTTATTTTAGTTTTATATGTTATGATTTTAAATATGTTCTTTTAATTCCATTGCTTTCGTATTAGATTTTATTTTATAGTGTTAATTTTAAAAATTATGTCATTTAGTTAATTAGTGTTTAATGTTATGAGTTATTGTGAGTTAATTTGTCAAAGTCATTTATGTTTTAAACAATTTAAGTGTTAAATAAAGTTTTTCTTAATCATTTTATATGTTATTTTTGTCTAGTTATTTGTCATTATTTATTGTTGTCAATAGTTAGTTGTGTATATATGTTAAAAATAAGTGGTCGGTTATTTTAAAGTTTTATTTGTTGATAATAGTTTATTGTCATTTTTTTTTGTTATTTTGTGTCATTTGTATTTTTAAAGTATTATATATAACTTGTCGACTCTTAGTCATAAGTCATCAAAAAATCTTTGAAAGGCAGCTTTCAATAAAATGGGATTTTCATTATAATTAATTTCACGTTTGTATTGGATGCATTATCGGTTGAAATAAACATACATAACTTTAAACTACGAGAGGGAATGTTGGGAAAATCTAGTTTGAACTTATATTAGTGTGAACATAAATATGTGAGTAGTGTTAATATAAGTAATTTATTAAAACAAATCATGTATTAATATTGTGAGGAGTGATTTTAGGAGTGCATTAGTTGTCAATAGCTAGTTGTTAGAACAACTAACATATTTGTAGAGTAAATGGTTATACGACTATTTTTATATATTTGTAATGTCCCTGAATAATAATAATATGATGTGATGATTGACTGAATTTGTGTGCTCTGCACATTTGAGCCTTTGGCTCTGGTTTGTAAAGGGCTAACTTCATTAATTTTGACATATCAACCTTAGGGATTATTTGTCCTTTACCTTCTAAGTTTTAATTTCAACTTTCAGAAATGATTTATAGATATCGATTGTGCTCATTAATGTATATTTGGCCCTATGTAATGTTTATTCATCTTTCAAGTCTAATTCCTAAATTTTGGTGAACCCATATTATTGACTAGTCAACCTTTTGGTTTCCTTTATCCTTCACCTTCTACAATCTATTTTTCCACCTTTCAATTCTAACTTTCAGAATTTTGTGCATTTCATGTATCTTTATCATTTGCCTTATCCTTTTTTATGCTTATTATGTAATCCATGTTTGCATCTTATGTCAAATATTAAATATAGACATTAAAAACCATTAGGATAAGTGTTATATTGAGTGGACTACTAGTGATTTGATTCAACTTCCTTTGAGTGGTATCTGAAAAAATTAAAATTGTTAACGATATTCTTACTCCTATGCTAAAAATACAAATGTTGCAAATGTGAATGATGAGCATGCATATGATGAACGTGAATATGAGGAAAATAATTTTGATGGCATAAATAATTTTGATGATGTAGATTAGGAGAGAGTTAAAATAATTTCTTAATTTAGAAAAGTGATTAATTTCAATGATCTAAAAACTTTGAAGAACTATTACTGAAGTTAAAATAGAACAAAAGAAAATATTTGGTTAAGGAATCTACATCTCAAATTAAATGGGTAGCCAATAATACCTATAACATTTTTAATATGTCTATTGGAAGATCTATTTCTACATCATGTGGTAAGGTTAATGCTTTTAGTCTTCTAAATGATACTTTTAAACCTTCATCTCCTTATTCTCCTTAGGTTTATCAACTACATCTACTCAACATATAGTAGAATTACGGAAGGGCAGCAAGATTTTGTTTGCCAATAAAGAAAGCACATTGAGGACAAACCTTATCCCAATGATAACAGGCCTTAAAAAGACTAGGCCAATAGTAACTAGCTCTCATTATATTTGTAGTTGTTGTTCTAGGAGAGAAGTGACCACCATCTGCACCATTATGGAACTTTTCTAGCAGCATATCAAATTGGTCATTGTTAATGCATCTTAGCAACACATTGCTCATATCCTTCTTAAAGAGAATGCCATCCACAAGACAATAAGGAATAGCTTACAGCCTAAAATACATTATTTGAGATTTGTTCAAACCATTGGGACACTCACCATTTTGAAGAAAACTAATGATGTCTTATGTCTAACTTTGATTATGCATTTGATCAGCACGCTAGTCTTGAACATGATTCACCAAGGCTTGCTATTTTGGTTCTTGAAAGTCAGATGCTAAGTGCTCACATAAACCTTTTCCTCTTACTAGGCTAGTTACCTTGATGTCAATGTCATATTCCATCACCTTTGTGATCCATCCAGCTCTCTTCTCATTGAGATCTCTGCTTAGGAGAAACTCCTTGGTGCTAGGATGGGAGACCATGACATGGATTCTGTTGTTGAAAACCATATGCCTAAACTTTGTCAAACCTATAATGATGGTTAAAGCTTACTTCTCAATAAAATAATATCTCACTTCGTAGTCTTTTAAGTCTTGGTTGAAGAAAGCAATTGGTTGCTCAATATCCTCATCACCCTTTTGCATAAACATGGTTGAGATTGTGTCCAGGTTAGCAAAAGTATAAAGAATGAAATCCTTAGAAAAATTTAGATTTAAGAGAGTGGGAGAGGCTGTAATTACTTGCTTGATTGCCTCAAAGCTACTTTTACCTCCCTTTGTCCAAGTAAAAACTTGGTTCTTTTTTAGCATTGTTGTGATAGGCTTTACCACAGTTGTAAATCTTGGGATAAACCTTCTTAAAAAGTTTATTTTTCCCAATAAACTTTGTATTCCTTTCTTTTGTTGAGGCAAAGACAAGCCTAAAATAGCTTCAATCCTTTTAGGGTCAATAAATAAGCCTTCTTTTGAAACAACATGACCTAAACGCTTACCTTCATGGACATCGAAGATGCACTTTTTTGGATTGAGGGTTATGTCATACTCTCTACACTTCTCAAACACTTGCCTTAGATGTCCCATATGATCAGCAGCATCTTTTGAAAAAATATTTATATCATCAAGGTAAACCAGTAAAAATTTATTTATCAAACATTTGAAAGCCATGCCCATTACCCTTTGAAATGTAGCTCCAACATTGGATAAACTAAATGGCATCTTTTTGTAGGCAAAGGTCCTCCACTTCGTGGTGAATCCTGTCTTGAATTGATCGTCTTCATTTACCAATATTTGATTATAACCTAAATAACCATCAAGAAGTAAGAAACGTTAAGAACCTAAAATAACTTGCAAAATGTGTTCCATGGAAGGGAATGGGTAATGATCCTTGAGAGAAACTTTGTTTAGATCATGAAAATCCACACAAAGTCTAATTTATCCATTCTTCTTTTGAACTGGCATAAGATTGGCTACCCAAGTTGAGTGCTTGATAGGAAAGATAATCCTAGATTTAATCAATTTATTCAACTTTTTCTTCATGAGTTATTCTACCTTGGGGTTGATAGGCCTTTGCTTCTACCTTACCAGTTTAACTCCATGCTCCAACTCAATGGTGTGATGAGCTAGATTTGGGTCAAAGCCCTTTAAGTCCTTGTATTCTTAGGCAAAGATGTCATGAAACTCTTTGTATAATGTAATAAAAGCTTGCCTTTCCAATTGAGAACAAGCCTTGTCAATCTTCAAAAGTTTGTCCTTGAAAATCAAAACTCTCTCATAGTTCTCTTCATTTGTTGACATGCTCATACTTTGGTTTTTCTTTTGATCATATTTGTTGAAGACACTCTTCAAGGTAATCAAACCCTTAGGTATTTTATTTGTCTTTAATTGTATAATCTACTCTTCATAATGATCATGCAACTTCTTCTGATTTCTTGAAGAGAAGCCTGCCTCATTTTGCAAGAAGTGTGTAATGTGTTCATCACTTTCAAATACTTGCCATAACACTTCATTATCTAGAATAGAAGGTATCACAATGATCTTAATATGAGATTGATATTTCTCTTATTCAATGCTATCAGCTGAGTCAAGACATGCTCATATTGCAACTAGTCTATTAGCGTGCTTGTTTAAGTCTCTTGGTATGGGCTAGATGTTGAAAGCATCAAAATCCTCAAGTAGATTTTATACCCTATGCTTGTAGGACTTGATCAAGGGGTTATTGGAGATATCTTGACTTCTCACTTGATGAATGACTAACTCACTATCTCTATAGACTTTCAAAAGCTTGATTCCTCTCTTCTTTGCCCATTGGAGACCATGAACTAAGCCTTCATATTCTACCACATTGCAAGTGCAGCTGAAGTGAAACCTATAAGAATAATAGTAATGATTATTTGATGGGGAAACCAACATGACATCAGATCCTACACCTACTTTTCTCCTTGAACCATCAAATAACATTTCCCACATGCCATCAAGCTCATGATCATCATTGGTGAGTGAAGGAATTAGGACATTTTTCTCATGCATGCAGTAAACTCCCAAATAATTTTCCTTAATGAAAGTGTAAGGATCAAGGCCATGTGTTTTATTGTTGTACTTATCAAGATAGAGGTCATAAATACCTTCAAGAAGAGAAGAAGTTTCACTATTCAGGACTGCCTCCTCCTTACTGATTAGATAGGTTTAATTTGTCATTGTCTCCAAGTATGGCTCAATGTGGAACATTGATAAGGGCTAAGTATTTATGGTTACCTTGGTTCCATACCTTATCTTGAAATCTATAAAGGACCAATCATCAAAAAGGTATCCTCCTATCTTGGTCGTAAAGTCCATAGACAAGCATACAACAAAGTGTGTTGGAAGGTCCACCACCACAATATCTTACATGATAGGGAAGCTTGGTAGCCATGTAAAAACACTTTCATACCTTTAACCAATCCTACCATATTAGTTGGAGTTCCATCCAGCTGCAACACACCTTTACTATGTGGCTCATCATTCAAACCTAGCGTATTATCCACTACTTTAGGCATAACAGTAGTGTTTGTTCCACTATCCACAATACAATAGTGGACCAACTTATCTCCTACAATGAGTGTGAGGTAGAAAGGTGGAGGATTTTCAACTTTAGTGGAAGGCTCCAAAAGATGATTTGGAGAATTTATGAGAGCACACTATGATGCCTTGAAGATTGAGGAGCCACCTGCATGCTTGTTAATTGCTCTTGTAAAAGCTCCTTTTTACCAGGTATATGTAGAACCTCCCAAAGGGATATTCTTGTCTTAGTAATCTTTAATGAGTCCATAATATTTAGAGATGGATTTTTCACTTTCTCCTAAATTTTTTATGGTAATAAAGGAGCTATAGCCTATTGTGTTGCAATTTTAGCAACTGCATTTACATTCTAATTTTATTGAGGAACATGGCTTGTAGAAGGTGTAGCACTTTGATTGGCATTTTGTGGCCTTGGAGAGGCATCACTTGGAACTATTCGTGGCTCCTGGCCTTCTCTCAAGGCTCTCTTCTTGGACCTTATATTAGCTACAATTGACATGCCTTGATTTAACACAAAATCATCCCTGTTTTGAAAGTTCATCATCGCCACACTTGGGTTGTTGCCTTCTCCATGATTATCCCTTTGGCCGGGACATGCCTCTTCTATTGCTGTGTAAGGAGTAACTTCTTCTTGTGTATTCAAATCGTAGCTAATTCGTCTATCATCATATGCAAATAAACCTTGAGGCTGCCCCCATTGGTCCACATGATTTTCTCCTTACACTAGATTTACATGAACTAGAACAATAACCTTTATGGGAGGAGTAGAATTTGTATTATGTGCTTTGGGCTGCCTACTGTAACCTTATTGATTGGGTTCGAAACTGCGAGTTTCACTGATAGTTTGTTAATGAACCGGTTTTTTGCATGTTAAAGGCTAATTTTAGTCTTGAGCTGCGGATCTAATTATTGTAATTGGATGTCTAATTATTGTTTGCATGAGATCTATTTAAGAGACTCATGGGTTGTATTGTAATTTGGGCTAGTTGAGTAAGAGCAAGGTTAGCTCCTTCAGAGTGAAGAGAGCAAGGTGTGTCCCTCCTAGTTCCATAGGGGTGCCGAGTGTGTATGATCAGGTAGAGCTGCAGGTTGTGCAAATTTTGGTAGAAGATCCACAGGGGTGTTGGTTTGGAGAATTAGAAGGGTTCTTCATGTGTGTATGATCTTGGTCAGCAGGTGTGCAAGGCTAGGTTAGGAGATCTACATGGTAAGTAATATCAGTTGATCTGCAGGTGTGTGTGTGTGAGGTCAAAGGAGGTCTGCGAGGTAGCAAGATCAAAGGTGACAGCAACATATCAAGGAACAAGATCAGGTGAGATCTACTTGGAGTACATTGAGTACTTGGAGTACAGTGTGTACTCAGATTTAGAGTGCATGGAGCACTTGTGTACTGGTAATAGTGATACTGACTGGTGGTACTGGTAGTAGTGATACTGACTGGTGGTATTGGCAGTAGTGATACTAACTGGTTGGAGGTGAACAACAACTCTGTGTGTGAGTTGCTTGTTGGGACCATAAGAGAGAGAGTGAGCTCTTGAAGAGATTTATCGTTTATGCCCTAGAGGTGTGGGAACCCTAGAGGTGTGTAAGGAACAAGATTGTGGCATCTTCTTTGTTGTATTTCCTTCTGGAAGAGTATTAATACAATTGGGTATTGTCTCTAATATTTTGTGTTATTTCTGAATTCTAGTTACTTGCGCATTCTGGTTAAATTTTGTGTTTAGTTGCTTATACAAAGGTAATCAATTGTGTGCTTCTGGGTCCTAACATTGATTTTGTCTTCTCCCTTGATAATTGTATTGGGATGGAGCTCTATATCCTTATTGAGGATAGTATTGTGCATTAAGAGGAACACTTGCCTTATATTGAGCTTGTTTGAGCTGAGCTCTCAATTTTTTGAAGGGCATTTTATTTTCCCAAGTGGCCCTTCAAACTTTTTTTAAGGGCTCTTTTCTTCCAAGTAACCATTCAAAAAAGTTTTGAATGACACTTTTTAGCCCAAGTGACCCTTTGAAAATTTCTCAAAGGGCACTTTTTAGCCTAAGTGACCTTTCAAACTTTTCCAAATGGCACTTTGTTGTCCAAGTGACCCTTAAAAAAAGTTTTAAAGGGAACTTTTCTTCCCATGTGACCCTTCGAAAAAGTTTTGAAGGGCCATTTCCTTTGAAAATGATCTTCAAATTTTTTCAAAGGGACCCTGTGCCTTTCCTAAGTGTCCTTCAGGAAAATTTCTCAAAGGAACTAGCCATTGCCTTTTAGGCAAAATCCCTAAAACAATTCCTTTGGACAAATTTTTTGAAGGAATTACTTTGATAAAATTTCCCAAAGCATAAACCTGATGGATCCCCATGACGTACTACAGGATGTTAAGTTTAATACAGCAAACTAGTCATTGGGATTCAAAGGGATGATGTGTCGTAGGACATCAAAATTAGGGTGGCCAACTAGCTATTGAGATTTAAAGATGACATGCCACAGATGTCAAATTCATGCCTAAAGTCTTCAAGCAAGGAGTAAAGTCATTCAGAGAACCCGACAGGGTCTTAAGTAAGGATAGTGCAAATTGGGTTTCCCAAAGAGCTTTGATTATGACTTTTACAAGTAGAAGCAATCAAAGAACCCAAAGAAGCAAGTAGAAGTAAAGTCACTTGGAAAACCCGAATGGGTTTGTAGTTCAAAATGCGGTAGCTCTCAAGAAGAATCTAAGGTTTATAGCAATGATCCAAGCCATTCCTTGTGGAGAGTCATCTCACCATTAATTTTCAATGATCTTGGTCATTTCAAGAGAGCAAATCAAAGAGAAGGACAAACTCCAACTGAATGAGAGAATAGTTAGAATTAGTTTCACCAGGATGGTGACTGCAAACCATTTTGGAGGCTTATATTTTGGTGCCCCAAAGCTCTCTCTTCTCTTCCTCTTTTTTTATAAATAGGACCCTTGGGCTCTTGTTTTATCATCCATAGATATTATAGCAAAGCCTTGTTGGAATGTTTTGCCAGTTTCTTCCCTTTGAGCAAAGAAGCATAAGTCTATTTTCTTTCTAAGTTCTAGGCATTTGTTTGGGCATGCAAGAGACAGAGTGAAAACAAGTGATGTTTTATCCTTTTGTTCTCTATCCTTCATGTTTTTTAGTAAAGAGTTGATCCAACAGGTCATGTAGAGTGCATTCTACCTGTATGAGATTTTGCACATGTGTAACCTCTTTTTTGGACTATACAGGTTGTCTTTTCTAGTTATTTACCTTGTGTCATCTCATTAATTTTATCTCTACATTGAAATACTTATGTTGTAATCTTCTAGAGCTTAATTTATAGACTATATTCTATTGTATTGTGCATAAGTATAGGGCATACATGTGGATACTAATTCCTGGTGTATCACTATCTTAGACTAGCCTTTTCATTTATGCAAACTTCTAAATATTTTCACTCATACAACCTGGTTCAATAGTTTTATTACACAAAAGCTAATACAGGGAGCTAGCCCTTTCAACCTAGAGGTTCATTTCCATGTATCAGCACACCCATAGGCCTAGAAATGTCCCAATGTTGCCCAAATCTAGAGGAGGCCTAGACAACCCTCTTCTAGGGTGCAAGATTTGGAGACAATAAGCAGCAAGCTTTTGCTTGCCAACAAATAAAGCACATTGAGGACAAACCTTAGCCCAATGATAATAGTCCTTAAAAAGACCAGGCCAATAGTAACCAGCTCTCATTATTTTTGCATCTATTATTCTAAAAGAGAAGTGACCACCATCTACACCATTATGAAACTTTTCTACCAGCATATCAAATTGGTCATTGTTAATGCATCTTAGCAACACATTACTCACATCCTTCTTAAAGAGAATGTCATCCACAAGACATTAAGGAATAGCTTGCAGCCTAAAATACCTTCTTTGAGATTTGTTCAAGCCATTGGGACACCCACAATTTTGAATAAAACCAATGATGTCTTGTATCTAACTTTGATTCTGCATTTGATCAACTGGCTGGTCTTGAACTTGATTTACCAAGGCTTGCTCTTTTGGTTCTTGAAAGTCAGATGCTAAGTGCTCACATAAACCTCTTCCTCTTACTAGGTTGGTTACCTTGATGTCAATGTCATATTCCATCACCCTAGTGATCCATCCAACTCTCTTCTCATTGAGATCCCTACTTCGGAGAAACTCCTTGGTGCTAGGATGGGAGACCATGACATGGATTCTATTGTTGTGAGCCATATGCCTAAACTTTTTCAAAACTCTAATGATGGTAAATCTTGCTTCTCAATAAAATAAAATCTCACTTCATAGTCTTATAAGCCTTGGCTAAAGAAATCAATTGGTTGCTCAGCATCCTGGTCATTCTTTTGCATAAGCATGGCTGAGATTGTGTCCAAGTTAGCAAAAGTATAAAGAATGAAATCCTTATAAAAAATTAGATTTAAGAGAGTGGGAGAGGCTGTAATTCCTTGCTTTATTGCCTCAAATTTGTTTTTATCTTCCTTTGTCTAAGTAAAAACTTGGTTCTTTTTTAGCATGGTTGTGATAGGATTTATCATAGTTGCAAAGTTTAGGATAAACCTCCTTACAAAGTTTATTTTTCCCAAGAAAATTTGTATCCCTTTCTTATGTTGAGGAAAAGATAAGCCTAGAATAGCTTTAGTTCTTTTGGGGTCAATAGATAAGCCTTTTTTCGAAACAACATGACCCAAAAACTTACCTTCATGGATAGTGAGGATGCACTTCTTTGGATTGAGGGTATGTCATACTCTCTACACTTCTAAAACACTTGCCTTAGATCTCCCATATGATCAACAACATCCTTTGAAAAAATAGTTATATCATCAAGGTAAACCAGCAAAAATTTATTTATCAAACCCATTAAAGCCATGTCCATTGCCCTTTGAAATGTAACTCCATCATTGGATAAACCAAATGGAATCTTCTTGTAGGCAAAGGTCCCTCACTTGATGGTGAAGCCTGTCTTGAATTGATCCTCTTCATTTACCAATATTTGATTATAACTTGAATAACCATCAAGAAGTGATAAATGTTAAGAACCGGAAACAACTTGCAGAATTTGGTCCATGGAAGGGAGTGGGTAATGATCCTTGAGAGACTATTTATATCACAAAAATCTACACAAAGTCTAATTTCTCTATTATTATTTCAAACCGGTACAAGGTTAGCTACCCAACTTAAGTGCTTGATAGGAAGATAATCCTATACTCAATCAATTTGGTCAGATCTTTCTTCATGAGTTCATCTACCTTGGGATTGATAGGACTTTGCTTCTACCTTACCAGTTTAGCTACATGCTCTAACTCAATGGTGTGATGAACTAGACTTGGGTCAAAGCCTTTCAAGTCCTTATATTCCCAAACAAAGATGTCATGAAACTCTTTGCATAATGTAATAAAAGCTCACTTTTCCATCTGAGAACAAGCCTTGCCAATCTTCAAAAGTTTGTCCTTGAAAATCAAAACTCTCTCATAGTTATCTTCATTTGTTGACATGCCCATTCTTTGGTTTTTATTTTGATCATCCTCATTAAAGACACTTTCCATGGTAATCAACCCCTTGGGTATTTTATTTGTCTTCAATTATATAATTTGCTCTTCATAATAATCATGCAACTTCTTTTGACTTCTTGAACAGAAGCCTACCTCATTTTGTAAGAAGTGTGCAATGTGTTCATCACTTTCAAATACTTCCCATGACACTTCATTATTTGGAATGGAAGGTCTCACAATGATCTTGATATGAGATTGATATTTCTCTTGGTTAATGCTATCAGCTGAGTCAAAACATGCTCCTATTGCAGCCAGTCTATGAGCATGCTTGTTCAAATCTCTTGGTATGGGTTAGATGTTGAAAGCATCAAAATCCTCAAGTAGATCCCATACCCTATGCTTGTATGAATTGAGTAAGGGGTTCCTTGTTTTATCTTGACTTCTCACTTGATGAATGACCAGCTCACTATCTCTATAGAATTTCAAAAGTTTGATTCCTCTCTTCTTTGCCCATTGGAGACCATGAACTAAGCCTTCATATTGTACCACATTACAAGTGTAGCTGAAATGAAATCTATAAGAAAAGTAGTAATAATTATTTGATGGGGAAACCAACGTGACACTAGCTCCTACACCTACTTTGCTCCTTGAACCATCAAAGAACATTTCCCACATGCCATCAAGCTCATGATCTTCATTGGTGAGTGAAGGAATTGGGATGTTTATCTCATGCATGCAGTAAAATCCCAAATCATTTTACTCAATGAAAGTGTAAATATCAAGGCCATGTGTTTTAGTCCTATATTTATCAAGATAGAGGTCAGAAATACCTTCAAGAAGAGAAGATGTTTCACTATCCATGACTACCTCCTCCTCCTTACTGATTAGATAGGTTTGATTTGTCATTGTCTCCAAGTATGGCTCAATGTGGAGCCTTGATAAGGGTTGAGTCCTTATGGTTACCTTGGTTCCATACCTTATTTTGAAATTTATAAAGGACTAATTAGTAGAAAGGTATCCTCCTATCTTGGCTATAAAGTCCCTAGATAATCATACAGCAAAGTGTGTTGGAAGGTCCACCACCACAATATCTTACATGATAGGGAAGCTTGGGTATCCATGTAAAACAACCTTCATACCTTTAACCAATCCTAACATCTTAGTTGGAGTTCCATCCAGCTACATCACACCTTCACTATATGGCTCATAGTTCAAACCCAGCTTATCAGTCACTACTTTAGGCATAACAGTAGTGCTTACTCCACTATCATAATAAAATTGTGGACCAACGTATCTCCTACAATGAGTGTGAGGTAAAAAGGTGGAGGATTTTCAACTTTAGTGGAAGGCTCCAAAAGATGATTTGGAGAATTTGTGAGAGCCACACTATGATGCCTTGAAGATTGAGGAGCCACCTACATGCTTGCTAACTACTCTTGCAAAAGCTCCTTTTGACTAGGTATATGTAGAACCTCCCAAAGGGATATTCTTGTCTTAGTGATCTTTAATGATTCCATAATATTTAGAGATGGGGTATTCACTTTCTCCTACATTTTTTATGGTAATAAAGGAGTTGTAGCCTATTGTGTTGCAATCTCAGCAACTGCATTTCTATTTTGATTCTGTTGAGGAACATGGCTTGTAAAAGGTGTAACATTTTGATTGGCATTTTATGGCCTTAGAGAGGCATCACTTGGAACTATTCATGGCTCTTGGACTTCTCCCAAGGCTCTCTTCTTGGACCATGTATTAGCTGCAATTGACATGCCTTGAGTCAACACAAAATCTTTCTTATCTTGAAAGTTCATTATCCCCATACTTGGGTTGCTACCTTCTTCATGATTATCCCTTTGGCTGGGACATGCCTCTTCTACTATCATGTAAGGAGTAGCTTCTTCTTGTGCAGTCAAAGCATAGATAGTTCCTCCATCATCATGTGCAAATTGACCTTGAGGATGCCCCCATTGGTCTACATGATCTTCTCTTTGCACTAGATTTATATGAACTAGAACAATAGCCTTTATAGGAGGAGTAGAATTTGGATTATATGCATTGAGATGCCTAATGTAACCTTGTTGATTTTGTCCTCTCCCTTGATAATTATATTGGGATGGAGCTCTATATCTTTGTTAAGGATAGTATTGTGCATTAGGAGGAGCACTTGACTAATATTGAGCTTGCTTGAGCTGAGCTCTCAATGATTTGATTTCTTCATCCTTGTCCACAATGTTATCCACCTTCTTGGGAAAGGCTTTTGGCTTCACATTAGCATTGAGAACCTGAGACATTCTTGGAGCTTCAACTGAATTATGGGATAACAAAGGCATGGAAACTCTTGGAGGGATTCTTCCAACCTGAATCAAGATATTCTCAACCTCAATTACTAGCTCATATGCACTTGGAAGAGTGAATCCTGCCATTGACTGCAACATAACAAAAACATCAATAAAAACCCCCTTGAGGTATGTTGGGAACACAAAGTTAGGATGAGGTCTCATGATTGGTGGTAGCCTATACCATGTTCTTTGAAATCTCTCATTGAAATCTCCTATGGATTCATTTGGACCTCTTCTTATTATATTTAGCTAATGTATTAGGGAAGCATGATCACTCTTATTTTCAAATCTTGTCACCAATAGGTCTTCAAAACCATCCCAACTTGTAATGCAGTCCCCCTCCAACATTCTATACTAGTTAAGTGCTTTTCATTTTAAAGACATAGCAACCAGCCTAATGGCTATGTTGGCCCCAGTAACATTATGGAAATTGTAGAAATTAGAGATGTCTCTAATAAGTTTAGATTGGGTAATAGGACCCTCTCCATTGAAACTAAGAAGATTTTTGGTAGTATTTGAAGGGATGGGGTCATATGCAGGAAGCTCTATTAGGTTTTGGTTATTAAAAATAGGGAAAGGTTGATGTCTATCTAGCTCTCCCTTTTCTCCTATTTCTCTTCTTCCCCTATGATCCTCTATTTCTTCTTCTTCTTCAACTTCTTCCTCTCCTTGAACCTCTTCAACCTCTTCTACTTCTTCCCCAAAACCTCCTTTCCTAGGATTTAATAGGGTTAGGAGTGGTTCAGGGCATTGTTCTTCAGGAAAAGCTTCAGCTGAAGGGGCATGGTCAGAAAAGATTAAGGACCTTGTGAGGACCATGTAGGATAATTTATAAAACTTGTTCTAGAACCAGGGATTCACACCCTTTTGGAGTTGTCAAATGTTGGGTTAGTGAAATTTCTACTACTTAGGCCTATCAAGACTAGCATTCACCTTGACTTAGCAATAATTTGGGTCCCATTGAGGGTGCCATAATTGTTGCCTCCAAATCTTACATCCTAGAAGAGGGTTATTCAATAATCCTCCATATTTGGGTAATGTTGGGAAATTTCTAGGCCTATGGGTGTGCCTATAATTGGAAATGAACCTATAGGTTAAAAGGGCTAGCTCCCTGTATTAGCTTTTGTGTAATAAAATTGTTGAACCAGTTTATATGAGTGAAAAGAGTTAGAAGTTTACATAAATAAAAAGCCTAGTCTAAGATGGTGATACACCAAGAATTAGTATCCACATGTATGCCCTATACTTATACACAATACAATAGAATATAGTCTATAACTCAAGATCTAGAAGATTCCATCATAATTATTTCAATGTAGAGACAAAATGAATGAGATGACATAAGGTAAATAATTGGAAAAGACAACCTGTATAGTCCAAAAAAGAGGTCACACATGTGCAAAATCTCATATAGGTAGAATGCACTCTACATGACCTATTGGATCAACTCTTTGCTTAAAAACATAAAGGATAGAGAACAAAAAGATAAAGCATCACTTGCTTTTACTCTATTTCTCTTGCATGCCTAGGTAAATGTCTATAACTTAGAAAGAAAACAAACTTATGTTTCTTTACTCAAAGGCAAGAAAATGGCAAAACATTCTAGCAGAACTTCACTGTACTATCTGTGGATAATAAAATAAGAGCCCAAGGTCCCTATTTACAGCAAAAGAGGGAGAGAAGAGAGATCTCTTAGGTGCCAAAATAGAAGCCTCTAAAATGGTTTACAGTCACCATCCTGGTGAAACTAATTTCAGTTATTCTCTCATTCAATTGGAGTTTATCCTTCTCTTTGATTTGACCTCTTGAAATGACCAGGATCATTACAAATTAATGGTGAGATGACCCTCCAAAATAAATGGCTTAGATCACTACTGTGAACTTTAGATTCTTCCTGAGATCTCCTACATTTTGCACTACAGACCCATTCAGATTTTTTAAGTGACTTTACTTCTACTTACTTCTTCAGGTTCTTTGATTGCTTCTACTTGTAAAAGTCATAAGCAAATCTCTTTTGAAAACCCACAAAGCATTATCTCTTCCTTTTTGGGCTTTCAATTGCTTTTAATTATAAAATTCATAAGCAAAGCTCTTTGGAAAATCTGATTTGCATTATCCTTGCTTAAGACCCTGTCGAGTTCTCTGAATGGCTTTACTCCTTACTTAAATACTTTAAGCATGAATTTGACATCCTTTGCCATGTCATCTTTGAATCTCAATGGCTAGTTGGCCACCCTAAATTTTACATCCTATGGTACATCATCCCTTTGAATCCTAATGGCTAGTTGGTTATATTAAACTTGACATCTTGCGGCACATCATGGGGATCCATTGGGTTTATGCTTCAGGAAATTTTCTCAAAGTGATTCCTTCAGATAATTTGTCCAAAGGAATTATTTTAGGGATTTTGCCCAAAAGGAAACAGCTAGTTCCTTCTTGAACTTTTCCTAGAGGACACTTGGGAAAGTGTCCTTCAAAAAAAATTTGAAAGACACTTGAGAAAGGCACAGGGTCCCTTTAGAAAATTTTGAAGGGCATTTCCAAAGGAAACGGCCCTTCAGAACTTTTTTAAAGGGTCGCTTGGGAAGAAAAGTGCCCTTCAAAACTTTTCTAAAGGGTCACTTGGACAACAAAGTGCCCTTCAAAAAATTTTGAAGGGTTACTTGGGCTAAAAAGTGCCCTTTGGAACTTTTTTGAAGGGTCACTTGGGCTAAAAAGAGCCCTTCAAAACTTTTCCAAAGGGTCACTTGGAAGAAAAGTACCCTTTAAAATATTTTGAAGGGACACTTGGGCTAAAAAATTCCCTTCAAAACTTTTTTGAAGCGTCACTTAGAAATCGAGACCCTAAATGTTTTGACCTTTGCTCTCCTATTTCTATTATGTCCAGTAATCAAGACTCCATTTGATCATTTGGCTCCATGTAATATTTCATGAACTGATAAGTTGGTAGTTTTAACGTAATTGGTAAAATTGGCCTGCATCTATACACCAAAAAGTAGGGTGAATCTTTAAGGGATTGCTTATATATTTTCCAATCTACCTAAAGAGCATACTTTAATAGAATGTGTCAGTCCCTAGGCTTATCCCTAGCTGATTTTTTAATTATATCTATCAGGTTCTTATTCATTGATTATGCTAGCCCATTTCCCTAGGGGTAATGGTTAGAGGCTGACCTAATAATAATTTGGTTATCATGTGCCCACTTAGTAAATTATGATAATATGAAATTCAGTCCATTGTCACAAACCAAAGAAATAGGTGTGCCAACTTAGGTTGTTATGTGTTCCTCCAAGAAGCAAATCACATTTTGTTCTATGTAATTTTTCATGGCTATGGCTTCAATCCATCTAGTGCAATAGTCTGTAGTAAGCACAAACTTATGGCCCACTGAGGAATTTGGGTTAATAACACCAATGAATTATAAACCCCACTGGGCAAATGGCCTTCCTTCAACAACTAGTTATAAGGGCATTGTTGCATGCAATTCTCTTTTGGCTAGAGATTGGCATTCATGGCATGTTCTAACATGAGCATGAGCATCTTTGAAAACTATTGTCTAGTAATAGCCTATTATTAAGATATTATGGGATATAATACTCCTAAAAGGATGACCACTACCTATTTTTTGATGCAAGTTTTTTAAAATTTATTTAGCTTCCTTTATAGACACACATCTGAGATAAATGCCTTCATAATTTCTTCTATAGAGGATCCCCTTCTTGATCATGAAATGGGCAGATCTAAGCCTCAAATCTCTTCTTTGCTCTTTGCTAAGATCTAGGGGACAATTTCCTATGATTATGTACTATATGATATCAGTATATCATTCTCCTTTGGATACTTGAGCCTCACATATCTCTTTAATGGTGATGCATGGATCAGGTTTAGTCATGAGTTGAATGATGCCTTAATCTCAAATGATTTTTATAGGCTTGATTTCTATATTGAATTCTTGTAATTTTTCCATCCACTTGCCTCTACATTCTCCTAATTCATTATGTTTCAGGGTAAGCTTGATAGCAGGATCAGGCACAATGGTAATGATTTTATTCCTCATGATGTAATGCCAAATTTTCTTTATTTCTTTGACAAGAGTGAAGATATATTTATCAATCATGGAATGTCTGAGTTATACATCTTTCAAATTTGTGATCATGAATGCAATTGAGTGCTTGGTATCATCCTTATTTTGTGTTATAACTATAGCATTTGTATGTTTTGAAGTGAATGAGTACAAGTAGAAATATTCATGAAATCTGGATGGATTAGTATTGGAGCCTATGATATTGCATCTTTGATGTCTTAGAAATACTTTCAAGTTTTAGCTATCCATTATATTTTAGAATCCTTCTTGAGCATGGCATTCTGAGGCATAATAATTTTTTCAAAACCTGAGATAAACTTTATTAAAAAGTTAATTTTTCTAAATAATGATTTGAGCTCCTTCTTTCTATTTGGTGGTGTAATTTTTGAGATAGTTTGGACTCTGTTCGGATCAATGGTGATCCCTTCCTTGGTCATGATGTGTCTAGAAATTTTGCTTTAAATCACTCCAAATATGTTTTTCTTTGGGTTCAGTGAAATACCAAAATTTATGCATCTCTTAAATATGGACTTGAGGTGGCTTATATGATCCTTCCTATTCTTTGAAAACACTATAAGGTCATCCATGTAGATTATTATGCATTTTCCCATCAACCCCTTGAATGCATGATCTATGACATGTTGAAATTTAGCTCCTATGTTTATCATACCAGATGACATCCTCTTATTTGCATAAGTTCCCCATTTCATAGTAAACATCAACTTCATCCTATCCTTAGATTGTACCAATACTTGATTATAGCTTGAAAATCCATCCAAGAAGGACATCATTTTAGAACCACTTGCTATATGTATCACCTCATTTAAAGAAGGTAGGGGATAATTATCCTTTTTAGAAGCCTTATTTAGATTCCTAAAATCCACACATAGTTTGATTTCACCGTTCTTTCTTATTGGGACCAAATTGGCCACCTAAGTAGAATGTCTTATTGGAAAGACATTTTTTGTGCTTAACAACTTCCTCACTTTTCTCTAGATGAGAGGATCTAGAATGGGATTGATTGGTTTCTGCCTATGTCTGAATGGTTTGTGATCTAGATTGAGTGGGATCATATGATTAATGACCTAAGGGTTATAGACTTTCAAATCTTCATATGTCTAAGTAATGATGTCCCTATACCAAATGATTAAATCCTTCACTCGATGTCTCTCTTCTAGGGTGCAACTGAGACCAATATTAACATAGCATGGGCTATGTTCATCTCCTAAATTTTCTTTTTTGAATTCTGATTCATTGACCTTGGGTTGCCTGAGTTGCTGAGCTTAAGGGTCTATGGCAAAGGATCTTTCCAAAGAGACCAACCCAATTAGGATACAATTTTATTTGAGTTGGAGAATACCCTCCCCATCTAATTCCTCTTAATAGAGGTGATTAATGTTCTTGTCATCAATGATTTGGGACTCAAATTCCCTTGAATTGGTTAGAAACTAAATAATTTGTTGGTTTTCATCAAAAACTTGGAAATTTTCTATGTTATCAAGAGTAGAGGGATAAGGCATCAATTCAATGGAGAACCTTTTTACCTTAAATTCTTGAAGGGGCTCTAGATAAGTAGCATAGCTGATCTATCGACTGCTTGATTTTGCTCTCTAAGAAGGGATACTGTGTTAAAAAATTTAAAGCTTTCAATCAGGTCCCATGCTCTATGCTTGTACCTTTCAAATAAGACAACTTGCACTGATATTTATTTCTAACTTGATTGACCACCAGCTCTGAGTCACCAAATACTAGTATTTTCTTTACACTATTATTGAGTGAAATTGTAATCCCAAAATCAAAGCCTCATACTCAGTATTATTGTTAGTACATGGAAACTACAATCTATATACTACTAGGAATTTCTTACCCTATGGATCAATCAGCTCAATATATATGCCTAACCCTTGATTAGACATAACACCATCAAAGTTCAAAGTTCAAAGTCCTCATCTAATTATAACCTTCATATTCGAGCTTTTATACTTAATTATGCATAGAAAAGGTGTAAGTACCAAGACTGGGGGATTCATACTTCACCTCTTCATTATTGACATTATATTTTGTGATGGGACACTTCATTCTCAACTCTCTATCAATTCTGATTCAATTTGTAACTCCTCTCCATGGCAGCCATATATGAGATAAATCTGTAGAAAGATATCCATTGAGTGTTTTAGACTAGTCTCTACTTAGTAATAGTTTGTAGCCTTCAAGTATGTCAACCACTAGAATATCAATGGTCATTTAAACATTCAATTTAGACACTACTTGGATATGCATGTCCTTTAATTCACTAACTACAAGCACTATTATCTTGTCCAATTATGAAATTATCCTCTTTGAAGGGCTTGGCATCAAACCAAGTTTTTGACATATGAAAGTAGGCATGATAGTTATAGAAGCTCTAGAATCAACTAAATAATTATAAATATTCTTATCAAATGCCCTGATAGTCAGCAAAAAGGGTGGAACTTCTAGCTTGATCTTGTAGATAACATTAGTGTTAGATGCTTTCGATTTGTCTGTACATGTTTTTGCTTTCTCCATAGGCATATTCCCAATAATAGACTTATAGAGCAACTCCTTTTGTTTGGTAATCTGAGCTAACTCGTGAAGAGTTTTATTTTTTTTATATTCTTCATATCTTCGACAATGTTATATCCTCCCTTGTTAGGTTCTTCCTTGGTCTGAGGCTGATCACTCCCTCTTGGAAGAGGTGGATTAGTTTTAGCTTTAGGATTAGGCGGAATTGTAGTAGTATTTGGAGGATTTGATTTTGTGAGTGGTTTCTTATTCCTTAGATTATATCCACCTTTTTGAAATTACTAGAAATCATGAACTTCATCTGTGTTGTCCTCTAAATCATTATCATCTTTACCTAGAAATGGAAACTCATGAGTTTCAAAGAACATGGCAGTGATGGAAGGGCCAAGATTTGGATGATGTTTAGGTAGATTATGCATTTGGTCTTATATAACCACCTCTCTTTGAAAGATTTTGAAATCTATGTAAAATTTAATGCATTTGAGGTCACCATGCTCGGAAGTATTATGAAATTTTCACCAATTGAGAAGAGTTATTTCTACCATGTTGATCTCTGAAAGCTTATTAGGTTGTTCTATATTATTTATAAGCCTATTGGATGGTCAGTTGTATCTCTAAAATCTAGTGTTCTGATTACCAGTTGGGACATTAGCGTTGCCCATCCTCCTTTGCATATTTAAGAAGTCAATGCTCAACTTTTGAACCATCTTCTAAATAAAATCTAATTCTACCTTTCTAGAGTCAGTACCTTGTAAAATAGCAATGGGAAGTATGGTGAGTTATTGATTCTAATAGTAACCATTTCCTAATATATGATTATTCAAGAAGTTATAGTTTGACTGTGTTATCTATGTTAATGAAGGAAATGTGTAGAGCTAGTTCAAATTAGATGCTAGAATGTTCTACTTCAAATGTGGTATCAAGTTCAATTCTAGGAAGTCATTGTTGAAATTAGGTATGTCAGGCATCTAGGGATTGATTTATCTATGTTGATGGTTTCTTCATACATTAATGCCAAATTATTGGTAGTAGTTACTCTTCTTAGGAACATGATAGTGATGGGGTCCAGGGTGTTTTTGTACATCTCCAATGTCAATGTAGCTTCTTGTTTATACCTTGGGATTAACCAGTTATACATATTTTGAAACCATGCATTGAAACATTAGGTTCTTTTTTCATGCTTTTAAAGTGCTAGTATACCAAACTAGGGTTGGTGTCCTAACCAAATTTCACAAGAAAAGTAGCTTGACATCCATCCCAAGAAGTGATAGATTTCTCTATTAGATTTAAATACCAATCATAGGCAGCATCCATTAATGTAAAAGGGAATAATCTACATGTAACATCTTCATCAACAACATTCATTAATCTCAAAGAAGCCTTGAAATATTTTATATGTTCTTCCACTATCCTTTCTCCTAAAGGAGAAAAGGATGGTAGATACTTCTTAGGACTCCTAGGTAAATCATGCACATCTCTTGGGATGAAAATAGTATATCCAACTAACCACGATGGTTAAGCCATTATTTAATTAACTGATATAGGGTTCTTTATGGGAAAGGAGTTCACAGATGGAGGAGGTGGATTGTTGTGAACTGAGGATGTTGGTACAATTATAGGTATCTTATGATTTGATAAGGGTGAGACTAGAAACCAAATTTGGAATTAGATCTAGTCACTTTCCTGGGTGACTCTAGTTCAACTCTACATAAAGAATAACTACTATTATCAAAATTTAAGGTGGCCCTCCTTATAACATCAATGAAACTATTGATGTGGGTTTCATGTACACCATAGATAATGAGGTAGCCTCTAAAATTTTGGGATCTTAATGGAGAATAACTCCACTATAGGGCATGAATTACTAGTATGTGGTATGAATAACCTATTGATGGAATAGTTGGTAGGGTATATCAACAGAGGTATGGTCTCTAAAGGGTAGTGAATTCCTACATGATTTAGATGGATGGTTGTTTACTAATCTAAAGTGGGTAGTCATTAAACAAAACTCAAAAATGAAGGAAGGGTAAGGCATAAAAAGAGACTCTATGGTTTTCAAGAATCACTTCCCTAGTTGGTTTCTAAATGGACAAGCACTTTCAAAATCTATGCTTGTTGCTAGCAGTAATCACACACACACACACACACAATCAGACATAGCTGAGATGTTTAAGGATATATCAATATAGGAAACTCATAGGCCTCAATCAAAGGTTTATCCTTTTAGAGAAATTATTTCACACTCTTACTCAGGAGATTATGACTCAGGCTAGTGAGGTATCTGAGGTAGCTTTATAAACACAAAAAAAATACATAAAATAAATCACTCATACATATTTAGAATTATGAATCAATCAACTTAATTATCATAATCAATATAATTTACCAATATTTCAATAGTTGTTACACATCTACTATTAGTACATCAATCAAGATAATTAAGAACACATTCATAGATTTTGCACACTCGGGATTATTGACACACATAACTAGGGAAATAACATCTAATTACACAAATAATGGAAAGAAAATACTCAAACACATGAAGTTGATAATCAAAATTGCTTCACTCCTTTGTATTCAAAATATTATGATCCTTCCAACTAGTGGATTACAATTATTTAAATAGGCTTGGGTAAGGGGTCACCTCATCCTCCAAGTCCATGTAAAGTGATTGCATGTGATATTTAGAACATAAATTCTAACTACAATCAAAACTGTATAAGATTAAACTCATAATTATCAATTAGTCATAAGTTGACCTTTTCAAAACCATACAATGTGTGCATGTGTTTAAAATATAAAAGGAAACCTTTTACAATGATAACTTGAACTACAAGGAAATTATAAACATATACACCATTAAAAATTGTGTACATGCACAAAATATTGGCCCTGTTAAGGCCATGTCATCTAAATAACTGCATGTACTTTGATAAGTGTAGTGGTTGGGGTGATATAAGTTAGAAATATAGATGTTGATGCGGTACTTGAAGTAGTAATTTGACACTGCTTCTTATTTGCCCCATTTTCCTTATAACATTTATATGTTGCATCATGTTGTTATCGTATGATGTTCAAGTTAAGCAAAGAGGGCCAGTGGATCCTATTAACTTAGTTGAAGATTTTTGCATGTTCAGCCTTCATCATCTAGAAATTATTCTTGAATATCTCCACCTTAGTGACCTTCTTTCTAATAGCATTTAACTCAGCTTCTATCTCCTCCAATGTCAAGCCTTGTAGACTATCTTTGATATTATTGGTTGCCTCTTGAATGAGTTTATAGATGTTGATCTTATTGATCAATTTTCCTATGGCATATTTCACTTTTGATAACTTTAGATCATCTAAAATTTGAATAACCTAGGCCTCATGTGTCTAATATTTAGGGATTAAAGCCCCAACTAATTGTAACCATTCCCAAGCTTCTTTCCTTTAAAAGGGATGGTCTATTCATGGATTAGCCATGAAGATAACACCTTCTCAATTGAGTTTTATTCATTCCATGACACCACCCTATGTTTGTCAAAGTATGCATCAAGTGTGTTCAGCTTTAAATATCTTTGGAAGTCAACTCCTAGAATACATGCAATGACTATTTAATTGTTCATGTGATGGAAGAAGGCATCTTGTGTTATCTTTCCTACAAAAAATAAATCACATAGGAGGTTGATACATGACATCACCTCCAGCTTGGCAACTATAAAGTGCAGTCTTCATATTTTTAGGAAAAGCAAGTCCTTGATAAACACTCTCTTAGAGAGCATGATATTATCTATGTCCAATGAGAATATATCTACACAATCAACCACATCCCATACCTTTGAATAATTTATATATCAATTGTTGAAAATGGTGATGTTAAATACTATATCAGTAAATTCTATGGAATCCTTGATTGATTAGGGGGATGGCAGATTTTCTCCTTGAAATGTTCTGGATAAAGATGCCATCACTATTGCTTGCAATATCCTTCTTCGTGTTATGTGTTATATGATCAATTCGTGCTCTCAATCTAGTCATTGATTCCTTACATAGTGCTCTTTAGATATTACATAGGGCTCTTTCACAACGTAGAAGAGTAGTAGACTTTGAATGCAAGTTTGTTTAAAAGCAATGATGGCTCCAATGGCTATGTATTGCATATATAAGTTTTTGCATTGTATACCATTTTGTGTGGTATAAATGCCCAACATTCACTTCTTTTATATTCTTGTATAATTAAAATGTTGTTTAGTTAGTATTGGTGCGGGAATTTTGCATATGCTATTAGGAAACATTTTAACTTTATTTGGACAAGTATAGCAATTGCTTATATTATTCTCGATGATTGGGTATTCAGGTTCAATGTTGGGAACTAGTCTTTATAAAATACCTACAACAAAAGGCTCAAAGACCTATTTTTGTCAGACAAAATGTCTCCAATGCCAGTTTTTAAGACCTATTTTCATTGGACAAAATGTTTGTGACAAAAAATCAAAAAATATGAATCACTTCAAGGAAATTATTTTGAATAAAATGTTTGATGCAACTTCTCTAAGGGCCAAATTCATGTGGAACAAATTTTCTAAAGACCAAAGTCTGAATGAAGAGAAGTGCCAAAAATGGAAACCCTAAAAAGTTACGAGACAAAATACTGAAACATAAGACCTAAAAACCAAACCTATCAGATAAAATGTCTAAATGAAATGTCTGAACAAAAATTTTGATGATTGAAATCCTTGAATAAATTCCTTTGAACTACCTAAGTCCTAAAAATCTACATATTCAAAACTCTCGAAAGGCATTAGTGAAGTTAGTATGTAAGATAATATATGAATACCATGTCCATTTCTTAAAGTATGAAGATTAATAATCAATCATCCCCAGAATTTGCATAATAATATAGAAGAGAGGCTCAATAATCAAGCCTTGGATCTTGAAAAAGAGTGGGTCCCCATTTATTTATGAGAAATAGGGGATGTTGGGTACAATAATGACAATGCCAATAAATTATAGATATAAAAAGAGAGGAACAAAGAAAATTTTGAAATGATAATGATAGAGGAAGAAATATTGGATGCATGGCTAAATTAATAGTTGAAGAATTGGATTCACAAAATCAACATGTAGATGCGATAAGAAGAAGTCATGTACAAACATATCAAGATGATCAATATGCAGTAATAATAAGAATACAAAGACAAATTCATTCAAATAGACTCACTAAGTCTAAAAGAGATTAAAGATAAGAATGTAATCATGAAGCAGTTCAAAGGTACTATCATTGATCAAATGATAATGTTGATGTTAATTCTGAACAAGAAAATTCAATATCCATTGATCATGTTCTTGAAACACTAGATGATGTACCTCTATATGCAATGGATGTTGATGTTAGAAATAATGATTTACAAGAAGAGTCAACATCACAAACAAGAAGAAAAAATGCAAGATTCAAAAATTGATGAAGAATAAAATATACCCAATCCTAATGGAATTCTTGTTGACGCTCTGAGACCCTCAACCCCTGCTTTTGGGCTCCCCAAAATCTATAACCTCTATGGTCTCACCCTCACAAATAGTTCAAGCTTTTGGTGTAGCACCAACTGGTTAGTGTTAACAAACTAGTGACTCCACTAGGGAGGGGTTCTTTTCTCACCCTTAGCAGTATCTCTTGCCTCATGGTTGGATAGTGTCCACTGGACCTCTTGGAGTGTCCAAACCAAACCTCTCAACCAGGGGGGGAAACTATTGATGCTCTAAGACCCTCAACCCCTGCTTTCAGGTTCCCCCAGAATCTATAACCTATCTAGTCTCACCCTCACTAACAGTTTGAGCTTTTGGTGTAGCGGCAACTGGTTAGTGTTAACAATTCTCAATAGATATTTCAAATGTTTTTTTGACATGGTCTAGATATTTTTATTCACCTACCATGTGTTATACTTTTTAATAATGTTACCTTGGAATTAAAGTTTCTTGATCACTTGAAGGCCCTATATGGAATAGATGTCGAAAAGAGAAAGGCTATAATAGATTTTCAACATCAAAAAATCCATGGATCTTGGGCCACAACCACCAAAACTTGTAAACTTGACGTAGATTGAGGAAAGGTTGATAGTCTGTGTCAACCCAATCCTACAAGTGACACATGTAACTTGAGGTCAATATAAATATAAAAGACATATAATAAGTTTTCCACAAGAAGTAAAATAAATTACTAAGGTTTTGTCACACCTAATAAAATATTTACTGATGATTATTGTTTGGAGAAAGGATCAATGTGGAACAAATTACAATTTTATAGTCAATAGAGAATGATTACATATAAGGCACTAAAAAACAAAATAGAACATGACAAGTTCTATTTAGATGTTGATATTGACTAAAATACTCTTAGTGAACTTCCACGCAACTCTAACCAGAATATTTTCAACCAATTGAACTCTATCCATATAGAATTTGACTATGATGCAAATGAGATTGTATTTGTAGGTCCAATTATGGAGATGGATGAAGTAAATATAGTCAATCACATGACATCAATGGCTTCCAAACCACCAAATGCCCTAAAAGAGATGGAATTAATCCATGCAAAGGTAAATAACCCTAGTGTAGATCTTGGAACACTAATTGATTGATCAGGGATCAAAGCATCTCTAGTCAATGAGTATGTCACAATATGCTTACTTGATATGGCATTTACAACATTATTTTCTGATGGAATATGTGATTGGATAGAACCATGATTGAGATGAGTACATCTACATGAATTTGTTAAACATTTTTTTTGATATAGAGATCACTATTTTGGCCGATACCCATAGTTTATAAATTACATGATGGACATGATCATGAGACATCATGCACAAAATTTATCAGCAATGTTTATAAAAAAGAACCTTCAAGATATGTCAATCACCATCAATGAGTTATGTGAGCATATGGATAATGTGCCCCACTCACATTTAGCTAATCGTTTGATGTGGTTTGGAACCACCTTGAGAGGTACAAGGTCCTATTTGTAAAAATGTCATAGTGAATAAATTTTCATGTTGCATCAACATGGGTCACCTATCATTTTATTTATTTTAAGTGTAGTTAATGTATATTGACCTGATTTACATGCACTGATTCTAGGAATATAACCACCAAATACCTAAGAAGCCCAAAATTAGTGAATATAAAATATTATTTATCATCTTCATATAGTGACACAATACATACACTTGCAACATATAACTTTTTTAAGGAGATATTGCAAAAAGGAATGAAAGTAAAAGATCACTAGTCTAGATATGAATGATCACATAGAATTTCACCACATGTGCATGGATTCATATGGTTAGAAGGAGCACCAAATATGGATAATCTTGAATGGATAAATTATCATGAACGAAAAAATGTTGAGAAATACTTCCATTTTATTGTTCATGCATGGAATACTCTAGAAGATCCACACCAAATAAATATATAGATATGTTATCAATCCTTGACAAATCTATGTTTTATATAATTCTTTTTTAATTTTCTCAATATAACTAATAATTTTTTATATATTATGAATTGTATGCATTACAAAATTTTACTCAACATCCATGTCTTTGAAATACAAGACAACTTACACAAGTTGATATGAAACAAGACTATGAAGAGATATTAAATTATGTAGAACGACATATAATATGTAGAGAGGATGCTTGCCTACATAAGAAAATAGGAAGAATTATTTGTAGGTAAGATGTTCAATCACTCAAATAGTTTTATTTTATAGCTATAAAAAAAACATGTGTGTAAGAACTAAAAAACAAGTTATTATTTATTATAGGTACAATGCACTGTGCTTATTAAATCTTGAGGGATCAAAACTATATGAACACTCAGAGACAGGAGATAAAAAGTTTGAGCCTACAATAAATGATGATAGAGTAAATACAAACAATCACTACATACTATAACTATGAAGAGCAAACATAGATGGGTAGCTCGTTCTTTCCAAACATGTTTTAATTAAGTACATTGCCAAATATGCATTAAAATCATAAAGGAGCTCTAAAACTTATCATCAAATATTGAAGACTTCTAACTAAAACAATTATTGAAAGAGAGATTAGGGCACAAGAAACATGTCACATGTTGTTAGAGCTTCTATTAGCAGAGAGCAGTGGATTTTTATCAATTCAAATGTTTTGTGTGAGGTGTTCAAACTAGTAGCTAAAAAAGATGATGATGATTGTGATGAACATACAAAATCTTTCATTGATGGATACAAGAATATGGTTTATATCTTATTTATATTACACATGTAGATGATTTACAAATGTTTCAATTATTTTCCATTTCATCTTATGTACATTACACTTATAGATGATTTAATGTGATGTATATTACACATTTAGTATTTTTATAAAAAACATCATGTTATATGTTGAATAAATACACAATATGCACAGATGCTACTAGCATACCTATCTTAGATAAATGTATTTAAAATACATCAAGAGATATCATTCTTGAAGTGCCTATATTATATCAAATTTATGACATAAGTAGAATAACCGCTTTTATATAATATAAGCGCATTGAGAATGATATCTCCCACTATCTTTTACATAAATTTATCTAAAATAAGTATGCTAGTTTTAAATTTATACACAAAAAAAGAGAAGTAATGGAGGTCCCATATTTCAATTATATATAAAATAATAAATGTAAAGTAAATAAAAGAAGCGAATCTTTCTAAATATCCTAAGTCAAGGAAAGGAAATCGAGTGTTTTGGAAAAATTAAGATGTGCTAAATGAAGGTAGCTAGATATGACTAGGAAAAAACCATATTAGTGGTGGGACTATTATAGATACCTAGTCAAACCAAAATTAAAAGAAGGCAAATATACATGTAAGCATAGAGGAGGAGGAGCGGAGGGAAGGGACCAAGCTCAAGGTAGCTTACAATCCATAAAGAGAGAATATTCATGCCTAACCATTTTCCCTCTTTCTATGGATCAACCCCTATAACTAGGGGTGGAATTCAAAATTTACCCTTATGGGATATTGTAATTCACACTCTTTCCCTAGCTTAGGTGTTCGAAGCTTATTTTGTCCAGTGACTAAACATGGGATATTTTAAAGTGATAAAAGGATTTTCCAAGGAGTCATATGTCCTTGATGGGGTGGTGTTTATTGGCCTTTCCATGTCCCTATAAAGGAATAAATTAATTTATCTAATTACTTATTATGATGCCTATATTAATTTGAATAATCTTTCTATGATATTCATTTAATGTTTTTCATAATAATGATAAATTTTAATATTCTTTAAATTTAATTAATATATAATAATTATAAAAATATATAAATAATGTAATTCATTTTTAATTTTATTATAAAATATATTATTGAAATTATTTATATTGTTACCAATTATTATTATTGTTATTATTATTCTAATTTTTTATTCAATCAACATAGTATATGGTCATTCAAAAAGGTGGGTGGTATAAGAGTACACCCCGAACCAAACCTAAATCACATTGGATAAAAATAAAACTCAAGAATTAAAACCACAATTAACTAATTATAATCATAACAACATCAACAACTTAAAATAAAAGAAAATAAATTTTAAAACTATCTTCACTATTACTAACATCCAGTCTTCTTATCCTTGATAATATAATGTCTTCAATACAATAAATAGTAACTATATAGAATAATCATATTTACTTAAGACTTTTGGAATGAAAAAAAATTATGGGGATGACAAGGGGACAATGAGGGGATGACAATTGAAATAATATATAAATATTAAACTATATATATAAATAAAATAAAACAAATAAAAAATTAAAATAAGTTGAAGTTCAACTAATAAATGTTGAAGGTAAACAATATCAATAAATTACTAAATAAAACTGTTATGAATCATGGTTAATCATCAACAAAAATTATAAATGATAGAGATATCAGATACATCAACAATAACATGTTAAGTTGAGATGTCAATAAAAATAATTGACCTTAAATTTAATATCTATTTGACCATCATACATGAACTTTTATTCTTACTTCAGGAAGGTGATTATAAAATTAATTAGTCTCTTGGGCATATAGTAGAGTTTGAAGATTATTATTTTAGTCATTAAAATATTTTTTTGAGCATGTGGTGCAACTAAATTGAAACCAATTGTGGATAATGTAATAAAGTCTTTAATCAGGTAGGTAAGTGTTTTTTTTAGATGAATATATTTAATATATTTATATTAGAATTTAAATATTTAAATAAATAGAATATATATATATATATATATATATATATATATATAATTGAAAAAATTGAGGACATAATGACGTCTCCAAAACATCCTAAAAAAGATATGTTTTGGGGGTGTCCCTAAAGTTTAGGAAATACTCCCCAATAATTTTTTTAAAAAAGGAAGTGTGGAGAGAACATTTCCTCTGCATCCCCAAAACTTTTTGAACATTAAAGACAACAAGATAAGGGCAGATGTGCCCTGTAATAATAAAAATAATTAATAATTGCATTAAATTTAAAAATATATAGAGATTTTATCCTATTAAACTAATAAACCCTAGCCTATCAAAGTTAGGTATGTGCTAGTTTTTTTAATTAAAGAGCATATCTATATATTAATAAAACAAGATTATGGTACAACATTAATCATATAAAAAATGGGTGTAAAAGTCACACCCCATGAGCAAATTCACATTGAGAGTGAAAACACCTCTGTAAAGGTCCAAAAAGTGGTCAATAAATGAACACACACAAAAACACATCACATCAACAATTCAATAACTAAGCACAAAGAGCAAGGAACAAAAAGTAATAAAAAGAACAATTAAGTAGCTATAATAAATATGGATGTCAAGGGAGGTGGTGGAGATGGAAGGTTTGAGGCTTATCACCCCATCTTCCTAGAACTGGAGGATCCTCGTCCATAGGCAAGGGCTCCCAATTGTCAGATTATTGAGATTCTAATTCATCATCTTGGTGTCTTTCAAGATAAATTTCCAGAGCAAGTCATAAACATTTATCTTTGGGGGGAGGACCCCAACACATGTTGTCACCATCATGATTTGAGGGAGGAGGGACCTAACCCCTACCATCGCCTCTAGATCTAGAAGAGCCAATTAAACCACCACATCATAGGGAAGACCATCTAAGTGGTGATCGATGAGGAGAATGACTCCTGTGTCTAGTTCTAGAAGACTGTCGATGTGGACCATGCCCTCACCCTCAGGGAGGTGTCAGATAACATGGTGGCTTAGGAGATTCATGGAAAACCATGCACAAGGCATTTCCCCAGTGGTTGAGTAAACATTGGATATGATTTAGTTCCAAGAAAACTTCATCAATTTGGATTTGAATCTAAAGAGTAACATTAGATAGAATAATAATTTTGTTAGTAACCAAAATAACTTTGTTCCATCTCTTCATGATTAAAGTAAGCATAATTTCTACCTTTTCATATTTGAAATAAAATATTAGCTCAAAATATTTACCAAAATCTATTGTATTTTTTAGGAAGCAGAGCTGAGTCCCCAAAGAGAGCCATTTTCCATGTAAAGAATTCATGTTGGAAAGGCTGAAAGAGGGAACAAATCCAACACCACGTAGATTTGCATGAGAGCAAAACCAAAAAATGTGCCTAAAAGTCTCAAGTTGATAACAAGATGGAAATATGGGGTTTGAGACCCCTATATGCTTGAGTCGATCACCCATAAGCAAACCCTAATAAAGGAGACATCATAAAAAATGAGCTCTTTTGGGCTTAATAATAGTAGACCCCATAGTGCTAAAATTTTTAGCCCAAACCCCATGATTGGATTAGAGATTCCATCTAAGTTTGAGCATTTCATCTAGAATGTGCTAAGGGGAAACTAGATTATAACCCAGTCAAGATGAGTATCAAGTGAAAGGGGTGGTTGTAGTGTAATGCCAATATTTCCACCAAGGAATAAGGGATTTGACCCCTATTTTTTCAAATATTCATCAGGTATGGAACCTTGAATTTATATTATAACCTTAGCATCTGAATTATTTAAATGAAATTTATTTTGAATTTATTACCAAGTGAGCCAAAACTAATTCACCTTTAAAAAATATCACCTATAGTCTTCACACCTTTCCTGAATAGTCTTTGTCCTTTAGCCCAAGGGACTAAGGTAAGGGGAAAATTGTGAAATTTTAGGCAAGGTGACCACTAGAGAGTGAAAATTAATGAAAAGGCCATTCCTGAAACCCTCACCAACCCAAGTTATATGGGTATTAATTTTATCCCATGATTTTTATAGGCTTTGCACAACAAAAGTACCCTTAATTTTAACTGGCACTGGGGTAACAAGAAGGGAGTGAATTTCTAGGCCTTGCCAAGCCTTTATGCCACATAGAAGCCCCTATAAAATATAATAGTGAAGGATAATCTTCTAGGATTCATCACCAACAATACCTCTAACAATCCATTTAACATCAAGAGCAAGGCCTTGAATTTTAATGTCCAGAATACCTAGACCATTAGCTTCCTTGGGCTGGTAGCATATGTTCTAGGCACCCTTGTGAAATCCCTTGTGACATTTAGAATTAGACCATAGAAATCTCTTAGGAGTTTTTATAATTTATTTTAAGTGGAATTAGAAGGGTACCAATAAGAAGATAAGTAAACATTAGTTGTCATAACTTTAGAACATATCTGAAATTTGCCAATAGAGAAAAAGGTTTTGTGATCCAAAAAGATTTTTTTTCTCAACCCTTTACATGATATAGGATCATAATTCAAAGGGAGAAGCTTGAAAATTAAAAGGGATGCCAAGAAACTCAAAATACACCACTAGAAGAAGCCACTTCCATTGATATCCCTCCATCTAAGGAGGTTTGGGACCCAGAGATTGGTGGTAACATTGAGTATTTCTCCACTAGATTGATGAACCTAAAGCCAAACAAAAAATATGGAGACATTCTATAATATTCTTAACTGATTCTTCTTCCTCTTGAAGGGTGAAAAATAATCATCTGCAAAGTGGCCATTCAATAGCTATCTGTCAAACTAAGGGAGGGAATTGCCCTTCACCAACCCCTTCATAGTGTAATTAAGTAATAGTTAGCTAAATCCTTCTACTTCTAACACATATAATGAAGGGGATAAAGGGAAACCTTTCTAGATAGAATGATGAATTTTAAATCAAAAATATTGAGTGTCATTGATTTTAATACATGACCCAACATATTGGAACAACATATTAACCATTTGAATAAATTTAGGACCAAAACCAAGGGCCTAAAGCATGGCCAAAATAAAGGCTTTCTCAATACAATTATAAGCCTTCTCAAAATCAATCTTGACAAACAAATCTTTTTTATTTGAGACACAATCCCATTCCATAAATTCCTAGACAGTAATGAAATTATCCAGAATGAACATGTGTTGAATAAAGTTAGTTTGTTCACTTTTGACAATTAAAAGGACATGTTTGACCCTAAGGGCTAAAGCCTTAAAAATAATCTTTTAGGAGACATAGAGAATAGTAATAGATCTCCATTTGGTGAGAATTTTATGGTCACTAGCCTTGGGAATGAAATTAATATTACCCTAATTTATAATGGGTCTAGTTAGAAAAGCTTCAAACTATACCTTATGCAGATCAGGGCCTACATTATCCCAGAGTCTGGTAGAACTGACATGAGAAATAGTCAATTCTTGGAGCTTTTTCAATTGTCATCTACTTACTACCTCATGAAGGTCACTAAGAAATAAGGGCCTATCACAAGTAATAATTTGGGAATTGGATGCTTTAAAAGGAATAACCTAAAGACATTGTTGGAGAGTCACTTCCCATTTTGGAGAGGAGGCCTAGGCTAAAAAAATTCCATGGTAGTGATGAATAAAAACTTGTAAAATTTTAGGAAGTTTGGTAATTTGAGCATTTCTTTCCTTGATAGCTTTAATTCTATCAATAGCTCTCTTGGACCAGAGAAGGGAAAAGAAGTCCTTAGAGACTTTGTATCCTATTTTCAACTAATACATACAAGCTCTTAGTTGAACTCATATGGCTTTGTGGGATTCCTCTACTTGAAGCTTGTGATGCCAATGGGCTACTTGAGTTTGAAGTTAATATATTAAAATGAGATAGTTCTAGCTCATATGAGACCTGGAGATACTCATAGTTTATAGAATTATACATATGTCATAAAAAAGAGGTCACTTGTTTACCATAGATCTGAAGAAAGGTGGAAGTGACAAAAATAGCAACTGACCACCACTAGATCCATCTAGTGTCCTATTTGGTCGAAGAACCAAATTTCAAATTCTGATAATATGCCTATTGGCCCCAAATTTTGGTTAAGTATTGTCCATTTTGGCATAAAATCAACATGACATAAAAGGACCATGGCATGAAAGGACCATGACACAGAACTTAATAAGTTTAGAAGAACCATGATGAAAAAACTACAAGGCATAAGAGGACAACTGCATGGATGGACCAGCATGAGAGGACCCAATTAAAGACTAATTAGTCACAAAGAAACTAAGGACTTAGGACTCAAAAATGAAGTGGCAGACTAGGGGAGCACATGAGAAGTGGGAGTAGTTAAGGGAATCATTTATACAGGAATCGGTCTTAAGCTATGTACTTTGGGTGAGTGTGCAAGACTTCAATCTTGCATGAAAGGGCCAGTACACTAACTCATTTGGCTAGACTTCAATTCTAATGCTATATTTACAATAGGAAAACCCCAACATTTTGGTTCTATTTTTAGAACTCATAGAATTTGTTGCTCAATCATGGAAAATGTTTAAGTGTAATACTCTTGAGAATATAGAACAATGGATTACCAATGTTGAAGATAACCATGCAGTTCCCTACCTTGAACCAAGATTTTGGACATGGTAGTGGGTAGAGCAAAATATCTATAATGCATTATATGAAACCTTCTTTGTTGAGATCCTAGTTCACTTACATGCTTGGCTCTCTGTATGTGATCAAATATAGTCCTAAAACCTTGGGAAAAGATAACCTTAGACCCTAGAGTAACAAAGAGATTTAACATGACTTGGAACAGCATGGACATGAGCTATCAATATTTGGTGGAGAGGAGTTTTGAATAGCTACATTATAGAGTACATTGTAACCACCTATTCATGTTTTGAAGAATCCAAATTTTAGTTCTTTTGAGAACTGCATGGCCATTACATTAGACATTTTACCTTAGAAATCAAAAAGTTATTTATTGATTTAGGACTTGAGACTATGAAAATGAATGACTAAATATTTCTATGCATGAGCTGCATAATTAGGAATGGAGTGGAAATGAGTTGGTAAAATATTTTGGGTTCAAAATGGTATGTAGTTAGTGGGCATTGTGAAAGTGAAAGTTGATGAATCTTGAAAAATGATTATGGGTGTCAGTGGTGTGGAAAGAACTGAGAAATCTCAATAAGTGTTGTCAAAATCTATAGGGAAGTGGAGATACACAAAGAGCACCCCATCACTTCTATGTCATGCCCTATGCCTCTAATATAATATGAAGGAGAAACTAGTTAGATGGTGGTAACCAAAGAACCCAATCTGAACCAACCAAGCTCCCCAACCATATTAAGCACTCATGCTCTTGAGTTAGATAAAGTACACATACATAATTGTAACATAAACAATATGGAATCATAGACTGAGCCAATAAGGGATATCAAAACATATCCATTTGACATACATATAGACTTAACAATTTTCTTCCCCCTTCAAAGGAATTACATGGAATAATTAGGGATGCCTAGAGGGCCTAACCCTCATAGTGGATAGAGTATAGGCCTAATTTTGGTTAATCATTTGGATATTGTGCCCTATGTCACAATAAATTCTAGTGGAGGTGCTAGAGGAAGACTAAGAGGAGGCACAGGAGGAAGTAGTGAACTTCCCCCTCAAGGGATAGGGGATGGAGGTTCACAATAACCACTAGTTTAGGCACCTCAGCCAATAATGGTGTATTATGAAATGATGCTTCATTTACCAAAATATAAAGGCATGGAGAATGCAGTTGAGCATGTCCACAAATGTGAAATTATTTGGAGAGTGAATGGCATCACCTCTTTTGAGTACAAGGTCACACAGTTTGCAACTATAATTTTAGAGCACACACATAAATGGTATAGGAATTTTGACCCTCAAAAAGTTGTTGTCAACTTTGATCAACTTTAAGCAACCTTCCTTTAGGAGTTTGACATTCCTAAATTTGAGAAATAAAGCATAGCCACACTGAAGGACATAAAACATGGACTTACTGAAGGCGTGCAAGAGTATGATCCAAGGTTCAAGATGTTATTGTCTAAACTATCATTTGATATTAATGTTACTCAACATGCACAATGGTTTATGGGAGGATTATTACTACCTTTTTTATGAACCTTATCTTAGAAGACTTTCACTAACCCATGCAAAGCCTTGGAAGCTACCCTATGTGATGAAGTAGTTAGAAGTGTCAATATAAGATCAACCCATTTATGGAATCTTAGATAGATTCAATGGAATCATAGCTTGAGAAGTTAACATCCAATAGTGTGCATGATACACATGGTGATGTTTGGTGTATTGACTATGAATCTGAAGGGCATACATGAAGTAACTACTCGTGAAAGAACATTCATGTGGTACTTAAATAGACATGTGAAATATATCATAATGAACATGATTTACACTCTTTACCTCTTCTATAGTGAGCCAAACACACTAAAGTTTCTGAGTGTTGTGAGATATGTGATGCTTACACTCATGACATTAATGACTACTGACTAATTAGTGATATCCATGAAACATAAGTGTGTGTAACATGCCAAACTTCTATAGCTAATAACCAGGATAATGGTGGTACTGGGGTTGAGGAAGAGGATGAGTTGGTCGATTCCCACCTAGGACATGTTATAAATGTGGATCCCTAGACCACTATCAAAGAGATTGTCCAAAATACCTAAGATATGCTTTATATAAAAAAGACCACCAGTTAGAGGAGTGTCCTGACTTGTATGCAGTTATCACTAAGGATTGAAATCAAAAGGGTGTTGACATGATACTATTTGAGAAACAACATTGGTGCCCATGTTTAAGGACCCAAAGTTTTCAAAAAGTGAATATTACCATACACAGCATATAATCCCAATCCACCTCCAATCCTACTGAGAAAGTGCAATGTGAAAACCATGAGTAATAAAATATCTAGATGCCCAACACTAGAAAGATGTCCTCTGAGACACAATGAAATTAGTATAAAAACTCCAAGGAACTATCCAATTCTTAAGAGATAGAGAATAAATGTAGTGTGTCGATATGCAAAAATCAATTGAACCATAAAATTTGACACATGATGACTTCCAAGAATTGTGCAAGCGCATGCTAGATGAGGACATTATTCCATAGTGAAGCATTTGGCTTAAGAATTGGGAAAAATAACCAACTAAGGTTTAACCTCAAGTCACCAAATAGATTGAGGATCTTTTCCTAATTCATGCTCAGTGAAGGGACACTCCTATTTCCTCTACTCTTCTAGAAGATAGAGAGATACTTGTCAATGTTGTTATAGATGGATGGGTAATCCAAGACATCCTAGTTGACACCAACACAGAAGTAAATGTCCTTACCAAAGATTCATAAAAAAATATGGTTGGTCTAGCATTATAGCCTTCAACTCATGTCTTGTTTATGGTAATTAAGGCTAACACACTACCCATTAGGGTCCTCAAGAATTCAATAATTGACATACTTAGAGTACCCTTTAAGGCAGGTTTTGAGGTTCTAGAACTAGCTGAAGCTAATGATTAGCCCACTCTATCGGTAAGACCTTGGTGCTATGAGAATAATGCAGACTTGAGTTTTAATAAATGTTACATCGATTTTGAAAACATTGATCAATGCATTGTTAATCCACTAGATCACACACAAAGACCTCCTTACATAGAGCCTATTAATGTCGATGAAGATATAAACCACATATATAACATTACTAACAAAAATGATGAACTAAGAGATCCCACTCCAAATGGTGTTATTCAATGGTCAAACACTTAGTCTCTTTCTGACACTATAATTAATGCTTGTAATTATTAGGCACATGGCGACTATGGCCTTACTAGATGAGTGTGTAGTACCATCAATAGTCAAGAGAATGTCACATACCCATGATAGGACCATTGGTAGGCCCACTATTGTAAATACTAAATGAAGCTCCATGATTCCATGAAAAAATGGAGGTATGTGACTTCATACAATGCCTTGAATCATTTTATGACACTAAAAGCAATGATATGTGATCATTAGTGCATCTCTTTCATGGGACTACCATAAGGTGGTGGTACATCCATCATGAGTGAATCCTTTATTTGGATCAAGTACACTCTAATTTTCATCACTAGTTCCACCATGAAAATAAGGTAAGGGGATCAATCAGTTACAGTAGCATACAAGCACTGAAACCTCACATTGAAGCTTATGAAACAATGTTGAGGGATGAAACAACATACTTACTAGAGTACTTATGGGTTTATGCATTTTATGGGACATTATGCACTTAGACATGGACATGTTATATTCATAAAGAGTGAAACATGGGTACCAAGTTTTGGTATCTATTGAAGAAGAGTATAAAGTTAGCACTATCCTATTCTTCACCAAAGATGGGGTTGCACCTCACTCTCCAAACCATGCATAAAGCAGTTGTAGGTGACCCAAGTCCCCTGGAAGGCCATTTGAGGATATTCATCATGACCCTAAGGAGGCCTTGCACCTCTTCAATGAATCATCAACATAATTTTCCATCCCAAAACCAATCCTTGGTCATGGTCAACACAAAGAAATATGTTTAGGCAAATAGAAGCTAGTGTTTCACATGAAAGAAGGTGAAGGATCCAAATCACATGACCCTTTGTCAAACCCTTTGGATTTCCCTATGAGATATGTTACAAGAGACATTTGTGATACCAGAGCCAATATAGACAACCCTTATAATGGGCCCATTCAGACTATTCAATGCAATATTGACATGGATTAGGACCAAAGACGGCTTTGATAGGAAATTCCTGGACTGAAATAGAGATTTCAAAAATACATGATTTGTTAAAAGAGTAATAAGATGTCTTCCAAAGAAACTATAGTGAAATTAATGGATTCTACCCATCCTTGAGAAAAATGCATATCAAGCTGGTTGAAGGTGCTCAACTAGCTAGAAAACAACCATATAGAATGAATCCCAATCTATGGGTATGAGTCATAGAGGAAATTGATAGCATGTTGTGTGCTGGAATAATCACCCCCATTGATGAATCTAAATGGGTCAGTTCCATTGTTATTAGTATCAAGAAGAATGGCCACATTCATATTTACATGGACTACAGAGTGCTTAATGCATCATTTGTCACTGATCCCTTCCCTACACCATTCATGAAGGAGATCCTTGAAGGTGTTGTTGGATGTGAAGTATATACCTTCATAGATGGATTCTCAATATACCACTAGGTCTAGATAGTTAAAGAGGACCAACCCAAGACAATATTTTCCACTGAATAGGGATATTTTGTATACACTTTCATGCCTTTTGGGTTGAATAATGCCCTAATGGTGTTCTCACAAATAGTAGTTGAAGATTTTAAGGATTTCATCCATAAGTTTCTTCAAGTTACTTGGATGATTGGATAATTTATGGTTTGATCAAGGACCATTATTCTAACTTGAGGCTTATACTTGAGCATTGTCAGTGTTTATAAATATCTTTGAACTTGAAGAAATGTCTAGTTTTTACACCATTTAGTGTGTTATTAGGATATATTATATGTAAGAAAGGATTTCTAGTAGACCTAATGAAGGTGTCTATTATTCTTCACCCCCTGGTGCCCAAGACTTAGCATGAGGTCCATGCATTTATGGGCCATACTGGTTACTATAGAAATTTTATTCACAGATATGCAAAGATTTCCATGCCCCTCAAATAACTTCTAAATCATAATGAACATTTGATATGGATGACTTATTGTGAAGAATATTTTGAAACACTAAAGGACAAACTAGTCACTACCCCTATCCTCTATTTTTTAGATTGGAAAAAACCATTCCACATCCATGTTGATGCATTTAGAATGGCCATTGGTGCAATCCTTACATAACCAGGTGAAGGTCACTTGGATCATCTAATTTAATTTTCTATCAAAAAGCTCATTTTAGCTAAAAGGAACTATACCACTATGGAGGGTGAAGAATTATCAATGGTATATTCTCTATAAAAAATTTGATAGTACTTCTTGGCTACTCTTTTTATTTTCTACATAGATCATGAGGCTTTGAAGTACCTTGTTAATAAAATTGTCCTACATGGATGGATTTGTTGTTGGATAGCTTGTTCTAAGAGTTCCAATTATATGTCATGGTGAAACTTAGGAAATCTAATTATGAACTTGACCACTTGTCTTGAATTGATTTTAGACAACCCCTATGTGTGATTGAATATGAGTTACCTGATGCTCAACTATTATGTTTCATCCATGTACCTGAGGAGCTTGAGGATATTTATACTTTTATAACCTTTGGTTCAATACCTAATTATCTCCCTAGGCCAAGAAGAAACTCATGGTCCACACCACACCATTTTAACTCATATGATATATGTACAAACTTGACCATGATGAGGATTTTGGGCATTGTGTTATGCAGCATGAGTGCCCTAAAGTAATACAATAAGTTCATGAAGGAATTGTGAGAAGACACTATGATAGAGAGGCTACCATGCATTAGGTGTTATTAGCCAGATTATGGTGGACTACTCTCTTTAAATATGTTAAAGCATATGTTAGGCAATGTGATATATGTCGGCATGCAGGAAAACCTAGCCAAAGATATGTCATGCCTATACAAACAATACTTTCTTAAAAACCATTTGAGAAATGGGTCATTAATTTTTTTGACCCCATCACTCTAGCTAGATGATGACCAAGTTCTCAGTAGTTATCACTATAACTAACTATGTCATGTATGGGGTTGAAGCTACACCAATAAAAGATTGTATTATTGCCACTACTGTGCACTTCATCTGGGATAATATCATCACTAGATTTGGATACCCACTAATTTTCATTAGTGATCATAGTACCCATTTCCTAAATGACATAATTTTTATCTTACTAAATCATTTCATGATTGTACACCACAAAACAATGCCATACCATCCTCAAGCCAATGGTACTGTCGAGGCCTTCAACAAAATCTTAGGCACCACTTTGTTGAATATTTAAAATATTGGACAAACTAATTGGGATGATAGGGTTTATGTTGTACTATGGGCTTATCTAACAACCTAAAAGTTCCTAAACAAAAGCACACCCTTTAATTTGGTGTATGGCAAAAAAGAAGTCCTACTGGTTGATTTTTTGGTACCATCTTTGCATATAGCATGTGTAGGACAATTGGATGATGAGGCATCCGTGAAAGCACATTTAGATGTTTTGTTACAACTTGATGAATCCTAATTCCTCCCTCATTAGAGTTAAGATGTATAAAAATTTAAACAAAATGCATAGCATGACTGATACTTAAAGCACAAAACTTTTAATCTAGGCATGAAAGTCCTGCTATATGACTACAAGTTTGCATGCCATCCTAGAAATATTTGGATTCACTGGGTGGTCCTTTCATCTTTCATAGCATTCAACCTACTAGATCATGTTGATTACAAAATTTGGATGGCCATTTCCTTCTTGGGCATTATAATGGAAGTCAGCTCTAACCGTATTTCACTTCTAAATAGTTGAATAATTGTAAATTAGTATGGTTTTTGCCATTAGTTTAGGATTTCCTATTTTTAATAAAAGTGTTGCCTTTGTTGCACACAAATGTTTCTTGATGTAATTTTTGTTAATCTTTTGTCTTTTCATTTTTTGGAGGACCATGACTAATTTAGTGTGGGTAGAAAGAGATTAGAAATATTAACTTGACTCAAGTGTAAAATTACATAGGCATGCAAAGTATCTAGGTGTGCAAAGTTCTTAGGGTGTAAGGAACCTAGGCATGCAAAGTGTTAAGGGCACACAAGTTATTTAAAGCATGTGAACTAAGAATCCTAAAGGATAGGGTGTTCTCACCATTAGTTTGAATTTTGAAAGACAATTGTCTTCTATAGTAAGAAAATCACAAGACATATATGTCATTCACTCTAAAGGAAGGCACAAGATGGGACATGCCATTAATGCAGAAAGAATAGTTATGGAAAGAAGGGTGCCAATAGTGTGATGTGACAATACCATTATATTCATTAATTGCCAAAAGTGAGGATTGAAACACAATAATTGTTAAGGATATGCATTAATAATATGAAGTGATGGATAAATGAAAGGTATTAATGATGGTGAACCCCCCTTGAACCTATAAATAGGTAAGTTAAACTCTTTTTACATTTTACCTTGTCAAGTATTTGAGATTAACAAATCCAAGAATAATAAAAAAATTAGAGATAAGAAAAGTGAATCTAGAGTCAAGAAAAGTGAATTCATTTCCATAGTAACCTATAGAGGTCATTGTAAATGTATGGGTATGTATTGCAAGTTTGGTTATATAAAATAAACATAAGACTAGTATCGAAAGTTACAAGTTTCAGGTTGCATAAGTCCACCATTAGAGGACATTCAAGCTTGAAAATCCAAAGCAGCTAGCCACAGCCATGTATTTATTTGGGAACATTAGATGACCATGCATTAACCTTTAGGTACCTTGGAGGGTGATGCAACCTAAGAAAAAGACCCAAATAATTGAACTACCTATGATACCATAGGAAGAAGAGGTGAATGGAGACACAATTATTATTAGGGAAGAGATTCCAGAAGAACAAGTTCAGTGCATGGAGGAAGAAAAAACAAGCATGACATGAAAATGAAAGAAGGCTCAATCACCCTCGATAAATAAGGCCCCATCATCCCCTCCCTCACTTCTATTAATTGAGGAAATATAGTATATAGAATTAGTGTTGTGTATAGATAATTGGGTCTCTAAAGTTTCTACTTGCATAATCTTTGATTATAATCATTAATAACCTAAAAATGAGGCTAAACTCCAAAATGACTATAGGGTCGGGTGCTAGAACACCAAGAAGTAAGTGGTGTTAAATCTTAAGATATTTCAACAGTTAGACATTGTGGGGTTATTGTAGCTTTTTTACTTTACCATACTTTAGAAAACCCATAGAAGTAGTCTAGTTCCTTCTTTCACACATCCATGAGGATTACATTTAATTCATCAAGTGCAGTATGAAGATCACACCTGAGAGAATTAGAAAGGTTATGAGAATGCAGTGCACAAGGTTGAGTGTGATTGATGACTTGGTAAACACCAAGGAGATCTAAAGGACCACCATAGTGCTCATGTACTAGAATCAAGATCATGTCATGCACATCAAGAACCTATAGGATCCATCTCTCTAAGTTATGGCAGGGATCGTTATGACCAAGATCAATGTGATCGATCGATAGAAAGAGGTCAACATGGTGTACCTCCATATTTCCCACCAAGTTACTCAAGGACTAAAATATAATTGGGCTATGTATTTTACCTAGAATATCATCTAAGATGTAGAGAATACCCATCAGATGCCTAAGTATAGGTTTTCATGGGGGGTATTCCTTCTCTTAATGGTTTTTGATGAAATCAATGTGTAAGATTATAGTTTAGGAGCACTGAAGTGGGTTTATCTTCCCATGCACAAGTCCCCTAATAAATGCTACAAGGAATCAACACATCACCCCCCATACAGAATTAAAATGAGGTACTAGTTTGACAAGATGAAGGCAGCATTTAGGAATGAGTGGTGCATCTCAAAGGACTTACCCCTTTTGGCCACTAAGCAAGCCTAATTTGATATGAAGCGAAACTTCAACCTTACATGCATTAAAATGAACCCTTCCAGAGAGCTCTATACATGGCTGAAGTTACCATACACCTTCTCAGCATAGTACTTCATAAACTCTATAAACTAGATATACAATACATAACCCATTATCTTGGAAGATAAAAAGATTGATATGGAGATTCATACTCTCTGAAAGATGTTCATCTATATATGCAAGAAGGCCTACTGGGATAAGAGGGAGATGGACTTAATGAATATCAAGGTAAAGTAAATAATGGTGGGTGAGTAAGTGCACCACTTATTCTACATGATCCAACCTTGAAAGGATCCCCAGGCTGCAGACCCTAATGAAAATCTCCCAAAGGCACCCCCATTGAAGAAGAAGTGGCTAGAGCTTGGTGCCAACACAAGTGGATAATAAGCTCCATAGAAGTGGTAAAAGATTGCTTGGACCCCTCAATCAGGCCCTACACCTCCATGCCCATCTCCACCTTATCCTTTATCTCCACATCACTCTTCTCCTTCTCCATCACACCCTTTTTTATTATTCCCTTCTCCATCACACCCTTCTTCTCCCCAACCTTCTCCACCTAAATATCCACCTCTAATAGTCCCTCCACCTCCACCTCCACCTTCTCCCCTTAAGGTTACTCAACCATCTCCTCTAAAAGCATCTACTTTAGGAGCTTCCTAATAGAAGATCAATGGGCAAGTATCCCACTAGGACATTCCTAAAATATAGATTCATAGCTTATATTTTAACTTTGAGAAGACTCCCTCACCAGTGCGGGGAGAGAAAGTTGTCTCTGATGACTCATTATTTGATGTTGAACCACTCTATGACAAAGAGGACAGTGAGGAAGAAGAGAGTGAAAGGGTTATTGGTAGCATTCCCATGGATATCAAGGAAGAGGCCACCTTAGAGAATGACCCTAGTAAGGGGAAAGAACCAACTAGGTCTACAAAAGCGCCTGTCAATGATGCATCTACCAATCTATGTGAGCATTATTAGTTTGGCATCCCTAACAAGATGCTCTATCTAAGACCAAACTTTGTTTCAAAGGATACAACCTTGGAGACCAGAAAGTAGGTGTATTTTATCCTAAACATGTATAATGAGGAGCAATAATTTGAGCTCCTTCAAGATAACCTTTCTTTGGGGCCTAATGTCCCTATGCTACCCAAGCCACTATGGGTCAATCCTCAATAGATCTCCTTTCTTTTGTCCAGCACCATATTTTTGAATCTAGCCATGGAGATCATGTGCCAAAATATTTTATTAGATTCTGATGCATGTACTACCAAAAGTAAACATGCCCAATTAATGGGTATGTACAATGAAGAGGTTGTAGAAAAACAAGTGCTCATTAAGGAAGTGGCCACTTTAAAACAATGGATCCAAGAGGCCACAAAGGTAAAAGTGAAAGCTTTAAACCTCTATAAAATAGTTTTTCAATAGGAACCAATACTGGTAGGTGGCATACTTCTTGATGAGGATGCCATAGGCAAGCTAGAGACCTTGGTAAACCTTCTGTTGAAGCGATGCAAGGAGTATCTTGTGCCAAAATATGAAGGACTGAAGCTAGCAGAATAGTTCACCATCGCATTATAAGTTTTCAAGCACACCCTAGAGAGGGTTGGGAAGTTATCACCATTTTAAATTAAATTTTTGCATGATTTGTGTTCCCAAATAAAATATTGAAGACTCAATTCCAAGCTAAAGAAGCCTAGAGGTAATAGATGGTTAATGTTATACTCTCAATAAAGGATTGCACTAAGTGCACCAAGGTATTTAAGGATGTGGAGATGATAGAGGAAAAAATCAACACTCATCATTAACATCTAAATGCAAGTTTTGTGTCCTTATGAGGATAGGTTGACAAAGAGGTCTTTACACTTGAAGATGTCTAGAAGGATGTTGTCACATCCCTAGATGAACTGGTAAAGAAAGCCAGTAAGAAATATAGCTAACCTAAGGAGATGATGAAATTAAAAGGGTCCATAGAATAAATAACTACTAAGGTTCTTGAGGCATTATCACATTGGGATAATCTTAAGGAGATCAAGTAGATGGGACCCAATTTTTTTATAGAAGTTGCTAGTACGACTTAGTCTAGGATGGACTAAGAGCCTAGTTTGGGGTGATGTTAGCCCCAAATTTTAACTAAGTATTATCCATTTTGGCACTAAACCAATATGGCATATAAGGACCATGGTTTAGAACTTAATAAGAATATAAAAATCATGGTGAGAAACCTATAGGGTGTAAGAGGACAACAGTGTGGATGGACCAGTGCAAGAGAACCTAGTCAAAAAATAATTAGTCATGAGGAACCCACGGACTTAGGACTTGAAAATAAAGTGGAAGACTAAGGGAGCATGTGGGAAGGGGGAGAATTTAAGGTAATTATTCATATGGAAATTGGTCTAAAGCTACATGCTTTGAGTGAGCATGCAAGACCTTAGTCTTGGATGAAAGGGCTAGTGTGCTAGCTTATTGGGCTAAACTTCAATGTCGATGTTATATTTACAAGAGGAAAACCCCAACATTTTGGGCTAGACTTTAGCTTTGATGATGTATTTACAATAAGAAAACCCCAAAAATTCCCCACTATTATTTCATATTTAAGATGATCAATATTGAGATAAAATTGAGTGGTATCAAGCATACTTGAGGCATGGTCCACTCAATATTGAAGTAGATAGGGAAATGATCTAATAAAAAAGTATCAGGTGTGACTGACATTGGCCAATCATGTACTGGGGAAAAAAAAGAGATCTTATTCTACATCAAAGCATAGTCTAGCCACTAAAGCACCCTATCTTCTCCCTATCAAAAATTAAACAAGGTAAACTAGGGGTAGTCAAGTTTTCTCTCTAGTGATGATTGGGATCAAACACCCTGAGTTTGTTACACATATAAAACTAGGATTTTCTTTCACTAATGCATGTGAAGGCACCCTTCCTTATCCTTAGTTGATTCCAACATGTTGAAATCACCATAGAGGACCTAATGTGCATTCAGAAGTGAGTTGGCCAACCATCTCTACAAAGAGGCCTATTCCACAACATCATTATAGGTGTACAAGTTATCTAGCCAATGATGTAATGATTAAAGTCAAAAAGGGTCCAAACCACCTAATGGGTGGGGTCTAAACCCCAAAAAATTATGTTTTGAGAAATCTTTGGATCGAATAAAGTAATGGCCCCACCACCCAACTTCATGCCCAGTAGCCTAACATATAACCCCAGGCCAAATTATTCATGTTTCATTTTATAGTAAGAAGCCAAAAATATTAACTTCCTACAAGTAGAGAATTTTCATATTGCTAAAATGCTGACAAATATTCATGATCGCATACTTACATGAAGGATTAGTAAAGAATTGAGATCTGTACATGTAGCAAATTAATTATACATAGGCTTGTTAGGCATGTAATTAAATTTTTTAAATGACTGTCTCTTATGAGCCATATATTCATCCTCCTCAAGAGATGAAGAGGGACTTCAGGAGTTTTAGAACATTGATTTCTGATCCAAGGTGACCAAACTCCATTCTTCCTCTGAATTATTCACCCTAAGAGAGGGCTTTGACAATGGATATGAGGGTGATACCTTAACCAGATAAGCCACTACTTGTGGAGTACACACAAGTAAAGGTGGAGCTTTATTAGACAAAATATTTTCACCAATAGAAGTCAAGGCATGATTGTTCCCAATAGGTCTGTATGAAGAAGATTGTGGGCTGCCACCACCTTTTGAATATTTTTTTTGTTGGTGACTTTGGTTCAACCATCATTATTACCATTTTGAGGTTTGGCCTCAGGTCCATCCTTTTCCTAAGAAGTAGAGGCACATGCACCATTAAAGGACATTCTTGGATCATGTAGTTTGAGGACTGACACTAAAAGAAAGTATTCAAGAGATTGATATAAATAACACATCAAGAAAATCTATTAGAGCTGAATTGTATATCAATCAAGTCTTTCAATTCTCAAGATAAATCTACTTCAACACAAACCCTATTTTATGGATAAGCCATAAATAACTTGGTCTACTAATGGCATATGACATGCCCTATGGGTTTTATGAGTTGGTCAATAAAACCCCATAAGAGGAGATACAAACCAAAATCTCAACCCAAATAGGTATTTTCAGCTTTGCTTATTCCAAGACTTGAAAATCCTAAGTCTAATGAGAAAAAACAATTAGAGTGTTGCAAATAAACCAAGGTCTATGGTTAACCATGGCTTTGCAATGTTCCTGGGTTAGAGAAATGAAATAAAAAAATCCCTTGGTAAGGTTTTAGACTCCTTCTATTTTCACTCCATGGTCTTACCAATGGTTTTGAACCCATTATTTCAGAAGGCTCAAGGGGACTCAACCCATACAATAAGCAATCAAAGTAAAATTTTGAAAAAAATGGTAGGCTTTGTCAAATTTAGGCATATCTAAAATAACATCAGGTAATAGAGAATCATAATTAGAAACATTACCTCGTAGAATACTTTTGAGATGAATTTCCTCACTTGTTTTGGGGCCATGGTTACTTTCACTCACTCCAACTTTCTCTGCATGTGCAGTTGTAGAGAGAGGTGAAGGTCATTAAAAATAGGGTACCCCCTACCGCTTAGAGGGAAATTCATCGATCAAAATCAAAAATAAATTGGAACAAAATTAAAATCCTACCTAGATACATGTTGATGGCAGTGTGATAGGATGACTTAAAAGCTCATCAACGTAGAGCTTCAAAACCTAATTCCAATTTTCTAGAGGAAAGCATTATTAGAAATCAATTATAGGTATGTGCTAGTTTAAAATGTTACAATTTAAAATTTAAGATCTCAAATTTGATTGGGAATCTAAAATAAAATTTTAAATATAACTTTAAAAAAATCATTTGTAATTTTCCAGCATCATAATTTACTATTACCTTTTCTTTGTCAAGTCTTAACAAGGTGGAATGACTTAAATACTTTGCATAATAAGATGAGGTAATTTTTTGTTGTTGATATATAGGTAAAGATCATACATTACACAAATTAAAGTATTTACTTTTATGAGATTGATATCAAATTAAATCAAATAAAATTTTATAAACTACATAAATTATATAATTTGTAAGAATAAATTTATAAAAATTGAAACATATTTTAGTGATGTTAGAGGCAAAATGTTGTCATATACATAAATAGAAAAATAATTCATAAACATTTCCTTTTACATGTTAATAATTATGAAAAGCATTCTACAATGGAAACTGAGGTGGTGATCATGGATTATAATGTCTTTGAGTTGTAAAAAATTAATTTACATCTAAATTTTGACATCTATTTGACTATCATATAAAAATTTCAAATTTAAATTTGGTATTCATTTAACTTTTATTTATAAAATTTTTATTTTTGTTTAGAGAAGTTGAATTGTAATATCTTGGCTATATTATAGAGTTTTGAACCTAGTTTATTTCTTCGAAAATATTTTTTGATCCCAATATAGTGGTGCAACTAATTTGAATTCTTTTGTCACGATTCAATGGAAAAATTTTGGAGAAGGTACTAAAATTATTAATCAGTGTTTTATGTGATAAATCTAAGATAGGTGTATATCTCAACATTTTTTCAGATATATGTGTTCCAGATATCTATTCTAATATATCTCATAATGAAAAAGGAAAATTAAAAGGTAATTCACACACACACACACACACACACACACACACACACACACACACACACACACACACACACTTATAATATTCATTGATAATGTTAAGTTATGCATAACTAAATATACAAAAGAATAGAAGAGATTTTAGAATGTATTGCTTTACATGATAATAATATCAATGTGTAAAATTGACACTAATTATGTTGATAAATATAACCTAAAATGACAAAGGTCCATGGGTTCTCATGTCATGACTATATACATAAAATCTCAAATATCACTAACATTTATTCATTTAAATAAAAATACATTATATCCCATATATAACTATAATTAAAACAGAAACATAAAAGGGAAAAACTATGTCTTTTAGATTTGTGTAATGTGGTTTAAGATTGTTAAGAAGCTCTGTGTATGCTAAGGTGAGCTCATCTCTATGTGATGTTTCAAATTATTTAGTAAATTATGCCTATGAGATAGTGGCTACTTACAAAATTCAAACCATGCCTCTTATTAGACCTATTTTTGATTTCTTAAAGGTACACAATTCTTCAAGTTATCAATGTAATTGAAATATTTTAAAATTTAATTTAAAGCTTATTTCAATTTTTTAACAAACAAACATATGTTACTACAATAAATTTTAATTACATATTTTTTTAGCCACAAATTTTTTTAATTTATTTTTTTAAAAAGAAAAGTTTGATTTTCCAACAATATCCATCAAACTTGATTCTTTCAAAATTATTATACTTAGAAATTTTTTGAAATTTTTCAAACTCATTTTTTTGCCAATTCTTTTATAAAGATGTCTATAAATTGCTCTTTTGACCTAAAAAAATAACACACTTATCTTTATATTTCTAAGCAGATAATGTAACACCCCATTTTATATGAAATCTCACTTCAAATAATTATTTGACCTTACATAAAGGTTTATAAATGTTTGTATGAACTTATTAATCATTTGAAGGAGTGTATCAAATTGGTACCTAATTGTATTTATTAGTCATAAAAGAGTTATCGACCTGTGATTGAGTTCTCATTGACAAAGAACATAGTCTTCATATAATTTTATTAAACTATTTAATTATACTAATTAATTATGACTAATATTTGATATTAAATAATATTATTATATTGAATATATGTTCAATTTTATATTTAAAAGTATATATTATAAATAACGTAAGATATATTTCTATTGCATAAAATATAAGTGAAGATAAAGACTTCCATGAGAAATGTAATTAGATTATTTATTTTTGTAGGATTTTACTTATATGCCTTTATCTAATGAAAGATGATCTCTATGAGTAATCATTAATTAATGATATTTTTGCTCATGTAATTGGTATAAATATATTGGCAAAGATATTCTTAACTCATAAGCACAATAAACATTGATTAACACTAAACCACTTTAGAATTCTATCATTATAAGAAAATATTAATATTTTTTATTTTTTAAAAAACATCAACTTATCATATATCTAGATTATGAAAATAGACCATCAATTAATAATGAAAATGTGTTATTCCTAAATTGTTTAAACGGGTACTTATTTGTTAGGATATTCTCAACCAAATTAGTAGACATTATACATGATGCCCAATGTTTGAAATTTAAATACTATTAAGTGAGAATATCATAAACATTTAATATCACAAATATATATATAGGTAATAAATTAAAAGGAATAACATAATTATATTTATAAATGAAAACTTGGTGTATTTTCCACAAAAGGATTTTAGGCAAAAAAAAAATGAGGTAATAAATGAGGGATGAACCAACCAGGGAGATTGGATTTTAATGGAAGACAAACATGGGCTTGGTGTGGTGGAAGTAGTCATGCCCATTCCTTAGAGTCAGTATTTTCAATGAAATCATGGTTTAGGTGTATAGATTTGGGGAAAGGCATATCATAATTTAATCTTCAATTTAAGATGATGTTTAACCCTAAAAAATTAGATTAATGAATCTAAAATTAAATAGGATAGAGATAGCCTAGGGTCCAAGGATGATAAATTATCTTTATAGTAGGCTAATTGAATACTAAACTCAGATATACCATATTTTAAATTCATTAAACTGAGATAGGCTAAAAAATAGTAAGTGTAACTATGTTAAATATAGAAAAGACAAAGAAATAATGTACTTAGTTGGTTCATATGTTGACATGGTTCTTGATCGGGAATGGCTAGGAAGCATACTAAAAGAGGGTTATGGAACAGTCACCAAATTCTAGATTAAGTGCCTCTAGAGCCACAAACACTAGAATCAACGTAGGATGGTTGCATCGATGCTAATTTTTGAACTAGACATAGGTGTCCTCTATGGAATACCTATTGGAAAAGAATGTGACTACTTGGATTCTTCTAGTTTTGTCTTCACCTTCACTTTGATGCATTTAGATTTGGGTCATGGACTGTCACTCTTCATGAAATTGTAAAATCCTAGTTCTTCATCTTCATAATGACCTTGGGAATAGTGGGCATATGGTATTAAACTAACCCAAAATACCCAACTATCAATGAATTTTTCCTACATAGCCAATACTTTGAAAATGGCCTTAGATTGATGTAATTCTCACACACATGTTAGCTTGTGTGTGAATCATGTAATATGTGAAAAGTAACAATAGTGACCTATCTTGTAACTTGGCAAATTAGAATCTTTGGATAGTCCTTAAATACTTCAAACATGTGTCTATGTTATCCCTATGACTGATATGAAAATATAAGAAAATAAGGAAGCTTTGCATTATCGAGTGCTTGATTAAATGCTTTAATAAGTTCTTTAGGTCTTTTATGGGTGTCTATTAGCTGAGGAATGAATGTGAGTTGATCTTGTATTTATATTAATGCCTTTGGAGAAATAACTCACATTAAATCACTTAGGTTAATTATTAGGAAATGTTTCATTTTCAAATTGGATGACCTTAGGGCATTGGACACCTACATCATGGTAGGATACTAGCATCGATGCAGGGGTTTTGGGATTGATGCTTATATCACGGCAATTAGAAAATAGGTACATGCTCATAACTTGTAGGGGTATATGATAAGTATATTTTAATAATTATGGATAATATATAAGTCTAGGTCATCAACATAAGACTATTCAGACCAAGAGATAGGCTAAGAGGCACAAGATAAAGCAGATGCAAAAATTTCAAAAGTGAGAAAGATCCAAAACTGAGAGGAAAAGACAAGATCTAAGTTTGCCAAGTCGACAAGACTAAGGTGTTATATAATCCATAAAATATCATCTAAATTTCCTCCCTTTAATTTAGTAATTAAATTGTTGGATTAAAGGATAAGAAATGCATACATGGGTGTGTATAACACATCTTGCCTTTATGTGAGTCCAATTTGAGTGCTTTGTTGGTGACTACCCTAAAACAGATAACATGTTACAATATATAATCAATGCATATAATCTAAAATTGAAATCATTTTAAATGATTAAAATTGAAAGAGCAAAGTTTAGGAGTACACCTATGTATCAATGTAATTGCCTTGCCTATTGACAACTTGATTTAAAAGATGTATCATAATGAATCACTAAAACTAAGATTAGGACAATATATAAATATAAAAAGTGCATATATCTAAGAGATATAGAGATATTTGAAGGCACATGCCCCCAACCTTGGAGAAAAAATGTGAGTTTCCACCCAGTAGTTTTGATTAGCTCAACCGTGTAACCCAATCATGCTTATAACCTAGTGATCATGAGTGAACAAAGTCAACTCATACCATCAAACTGGTGAGGCTAGATGATACAATCAAGTCCAACCTAAATCCTTGGCAAGATTGATATATTTAATCACCTCAACCATACCAAAATCAACCTAACTACTATAGTATATTGGCTCGATACAGTCCATAAAAATTTATCCTAGTGGGTGATGATAGTTCATAGAAGAATGTTTTGAAATTTGAAACTAATTTGGATTTAGTAATATTAGGTGCACATTGCATAACATATGCACTTTAGATATGTCTCATGTTGAAACTATGTATAACAATGATAGAATTATGCCATAACTATGAATCTAAATCATGTAACTGTTTGCTTTGGTCAATTCAAAAACTATGTAAGTGTGGGGAACATGATTCCAAAGCATACCCCCATTATATATGGAGAAAGCTAAAAATTGAAATAAGTGTAAATGTGCAGGAAATGTTTTGAAAACATGCTCCCATTAATTTTAGGTATGTTTAATACTAAATAAATGTGTAGAACATGCTTCTAAAACATGCCTACAGTGAATCTAAAAATTGTGTCAAATGTGAATAAGTGTGGAGAACATGCTTCCAAAGCATGCCCCCACTAAATCTAAAAATTGATATAATATCAAAGTGGAGGACATGTTTCCAAAACATGCCCCCTCTAAATATGGTTGTTTTTAATATTAAATAAATGTGAAGAACATGATTCTAAAGCATGCCCCAACTAAGTCTGAAACTTTGGATGTGTGGAAGCCATGCCTATATGACATGCTCCCACTAAATCTAAAAATTATGTCAAATGTGGAGAACTTACCTCTATGACATGCCCTCATTGATATGCCTCCCTTTTGAGGTGAGGGAAGAATAGAAATCGGTAGTTACCTCACCTTAAAAGGATAAGACAATTCTATAATATGTGAATAGAACCATGCAGCATATATAAAAACATGTCTATGAATAGGACTATGTGATCACATGAAGGCCTAAGATGCATGATAAAGATCGTGGCAATGTATAGATAGTAATAGTATAAGCTCAATAAGCAAAAAAGCACACACACAAGATTACTCAAAATCAATTCAATATACAATAGTCTCAAGAGACCAAAAATAAGGGGCATGTTCAAATGTTACACAATTAAAGGGACATGACTTAGTCAAATATCCATAAAATCAAGGATGACATATTCAAATGTTCATACAATAAATAATGACATGTTCAAATGTTAAATAAATCACACATATGCATGGGGGTTATAAACAAAGGAGCATATTCAAATGCTCGAACAAGCAAGACAATAATAAGGAAAGACACTCAAGGAAATGCATAAAATAAAGCATAAGAAACTAACATAAACATATCATAGCATCCCATGGATCAAATGTGTTAGTAAAAAATGTCAAATCATAACATTTCAAGTACCCTGTGAAATATATAATCATGGATAAAGGCATGTGTAAGTAATTATAAGCGTAAACATGATAATGAAAAGAGATCCTCAAACCATATAACCTGTGAGTGTCATGAGAAAAGAGGTGGATGTCCCCAATGTCCATATGACATGAGTAGAGGGAAGGCCCAACAACTAAAATAAGAATAGATCATGTATCTATGTATATCTGTATTACACTCAAGTACAAGAATGACACACATGTGTATGTAGAAGTAACTGATATGTCATCCATCAACATATAACTACCACATAGATGCCAAGGATCCAATATAATATGTTTATGTTGAAAATATTTTCAGATTTTTTAATTTTTTTTTGGTATTTCAAAGATGTCTAATCATGAAAATCCTCATCATCAAAAGGTGTAGGACCACCTAGAAATTTTATCAATCTTTGTTTATATCAATGTATTGTCACTCATTTTTGGGACAACATATGAACTATTTTGGTCCTGCAAGACTAAAAAATAATCTCTTCCCTTTTCAAAATTTGTTCCTAGCATTCAATTTCCTCATTTTCCAAGCTTTTTGAGTAAAGGGATTAGCAAGTTCAATAGGTTCAAAGGCTTCTGCAGGTGAGTTCAATCAAAATAACAAGTTTCCAACACTTGGTCATTTTCAAGATTGGTTCAATGCCTTGGTTCAACCAAAAAATGTCCATCGGCAAGCTTCTAAGCAAGGATTGAACCATTGAACCATTGAACCTTGAACTAAAAAGGTTCAAGGGTTCAATGGGTTCAAGGTTCAATGTCGTCAGCAAGAGTTGAGTGCATTCATCAAAGTTCAAAGTTCAACCACTTCAAAGTTCCATGGCTTCAAACACTTAACAAAAAACAAAGGCTTGAACCATTGAACCGTTGAACCTTGAATCACTTTGGTTCAACGGTTCAATGGGTTCAACGACCAATTGGTTTAATGCACTTGGTTCAAAAGATCAAAAAGACTTAGCCAAATAATGAAGAATGAACCAATTGAACCATTGAACCGTTGAACCAAAAGGTTTAATGAGTTCACAGGTTCAAAGGCTCAACCAGTATGATGAAGATCAAAGAGCTTAGAAAGAACAAGGAAGCAACAGGCAGAGGAAGAATCAATGAACTGATTAAACCTTGAAATGAAAGAGTTCAAAGTTTAATGGTTCATAGGTTCAAAATTTCAAGGGCAGACTCAATCAAGGAAAGAAGTAGCAAACAGGTGGTTCAACGAATGGTTCAACCAAGGAGTTGGAAAGCGATTAAACCAGGAAGTGATGGAACAAAAGAGACAAAATGAACTGATGAACCAATAAACTAATGTACTTTCAACAGGTTCAAAGGTTTAAGGTTCAACATGGTTCAAGCGAATAGTGACCATTGACAACCCCGCAGACGTCAAATTTAAAGTAAGGTAATATCCATTGAAATTCAAATTACCCAAAGGAATTCCTTCAAACTTTTTATCTAAAGGAAAAGCTCATGGAAAAATGCCTGATGTAAAAAATACAAATAGAGCGGAAGCAACCATGTGTCCCATTGTAACTCAACAGAGTACGACAAGTGTCAACATCTGTGCTTCAAGCTTCTTATAAGTTTCAAATCTTCTCTCAGGGTCCCATAGAAAATTCCAAGTGGCAATCATGGAAGGTTGTAATCTGTTTCTAAGAAGCCACAGAAGTAGCCACGTGCCTTTGCTAAAACTTGATGGAGGTTGCCAAGTGTCAACATCTGTGATCTCTCCCTTTTATGTCATAAGGACTGTGGTGGACCCCAGGTAAGTCACAAGAACAAGAGAAATGTGCCAAGTGTCATCATTCGCATGAATCCAAATGAGTCCTAAATGTTTCTATAGTGTTTCTAAATCCCAGTAGAAGCCACCATGTGTCATCTCCTATAAGACTTTCAAAGGTTTCTAAAATCTCCTATAAGCTAGGTAGATGCTGCCAAGTGTCCTTGCCTGTTTCGGTGGAAGATGCCACATGTCACTTGTTAAAAGCAGTAAAACATGCCACATGTCAAAATTGGAATACTCCCAATACAAAGACTTGAAGAGGCACTCAACACTCAGCAAGTGGAAAAGACACGAAAGAATTACTAAAGAGGATGACGGACCCAAAGATGTCAAATTTGTGGCAATGAAATAACTATTGATCTTTGCAGGTTTAAGCGTGGGATTGAACGCATTCAAAGGACAAAACTAGAAAGGGGAAAAGGTAGCCCAAGGGATCAAATCACAATAGGAAGAGACAAAGAGGGAAATATCTATAGAAGTTATTTTCAGTAGGTGGAACAGTCCATCATGTAGATATTTGGGCCTACAAATATTGAAGGTACAGCCTATTTGTCTTCTTTGGAGTAAAGGCAAAATGGATAGCTATGAGGATAGCCGGTGATAGAATAAGTGACTCAAGCTTAAGAGATGACATTTGAGATGAATCAACATGCCACGGTTAAGGCAGCCACCCTATTCCAAGCATGGCCCTCCCTGACAGAACCAAAAATGCATTCAAGGCATTAATGCACAGCATGGGCCGCTCCATGGAACAAAGTGCCAAACCTTTTTTGGCTGTTATATAATGTAATCTATGATTTTATACAAGCGAGATCTTCCTACTACTAGAATCAAAATGCTGCCTAAATTGAAAGGCGAATACTAAGACTTTGAGCTCATATTGTTGTTCATATTATTTTATTTGAATGAGAAAGCATGTGACTTGCAGACTTTGTGATGTTATAGCTTGTATCATTTTAGGAGATTATTCTTATATCTATCTTCTGAATGTGTTCTTGTTTATTTTATCTAACAAGCAGAACTAGTGGAAGTAATTAGGAAGGTGTCCTAAAGCCAACTGTGGAGAGACTTTGTGCCCCCATAATTGCCTTTACTATGTTTTCTTTCTATTTTTGTGTAAAGGATCTTGGGATGACTTTGTGCCCTCATTATCCTTCATATTTTGTTTCTATGTAAAGGACCTTGGGATGATTTTGTGCCCTCATTGTCCTTCATATCTCACTCTTGGGCGATCGAGGTGGAGACTTTGTGCTACATCTCAGTCTGCTGGTTACTATGCCCTTGGTTACTAGTTACTTTTACTACCTAAAAGAATTATTGTTGTTCCCTGCAAGAACACTTTTGAAAGAAGATAAGTGCCTTCAGTGTTTTCACTAGGATTTTCTCTTCTATTTGTTAACATCATCTCTAAAAAAAGAGAGATGGATGGTGTTATTCTACCCCTGAGTGTTATTTTCTGCATATATATAGTATATAGCCCCCTCATATCTATAGGGAACCTCCCCTTGATGAGAGGAGAGATTTGTCCCCTGGTGATGTAGTAAACCTACACACCTGGCCAACCAATCTTCATATGTTATGGTTGAAGAGACCTATTTTGCTCACCAGTTAGCTGGTTGACAAAATATTCACCCAACAGTCTTTTTGGCGACTCTGCTAGGGACACAGTATTTTTTTTGCAATTTGAAGCCTCAAGCTTCAGATTGAAACATCACTTGTGTCTTACCCATTATCATTATAGTCTTATCCATTTATCTTGCTGTGGAAGAAAGAGCTACTCCAGTGCTTTTCCATTGTTAATTTTCCTCCTAGCTTCACGTAATAGTTTTTGGCGACTCTGCTGGGAATTCAAACAAGCATTTCCTATCCTTATCCATTGTATAATCTAGCGACTTCATTCCATGTCTTACCCATTATCATTATAGCCTTACCATCTTCCTCCATCTCCATTATATTATCTAGTATGCAAAACTAGAGCCACTGGGATAAAACGCGCAGTTTGAAGCCTCAAGCTTCACCCTGAAGCAGGGCCAATTCTATACCATTTTTGTTCTACAATCTGGCAACTCCACGCTATACAAGAAGCTAGAGAGCCCAAGGTAGAACTACTTTTTATACTATTAGTACAGCTTTACCTATCCACACGCTACCCAAATTTGTTATCCCTCTTTTTCATAATCCCATCATGGTAGTTCAAGGCCCCTAGGGTAGCTCATTTGTCAGGCTTTTCATGGAGACACTACAAGATGTTGTTGTAGATTGGTTCTACCACCTACAAGTTGGATCAATGATAGACTGGGATACACTTAAAGCTAAATTTGAAGCCAAGTTTAAACATGTAGAAGATGTGCATGCTTTGTTGGCCCAGCTCACACAGATGAAGAAGGAACCTTATGAACCTATGAGGGATTTCATTGCCAAGTTTGACAAGCTCAGGAATAGAATTCTTGCAATAGCTCAACCAACACCTGAAAACCTCAAATACTTCTTCATTAACTCACAACTGGCTGAAGTGAGTTTTCTACTAAGACGTGTTGGCCACATACACCTTGAGGCTGCTCAAGACTTGGCTACTGAAGTGGAAGATGACCTTATCTTGGTAGAAAAGATAAAGAGAGATCCTAACATAGGAAAATCCTCTTCATCTTCTGAGTGCCCATCTACAGGCACCACAAATCAAATGGTGAAAAAGCTGGCAAATGAACTACTAGCCTTGAAGAGACAAATGGCCCAAGGTATGTCTACTCCTCCTAATCGGGATATGCCAAGGAGGACATTTCAAAATTAGCCATATCAAGGCAATGCATCCAAGAATCAAGGGCAGTCAAATCATCTCCGTCCCCCATAAAGGAACCTTTCCTTCGAAGCACCTCCAACCAAATCAGTAGTTAGATATCTAAAAACTGAACATGATTTCTCTTTCCAACCTGAGTTTGATCAAGAAAATGATGCTAATCTCTTCACTAAGGAAGAAGAAGAATTAGCTGGGGACTCCAACATTAGTTTCTTAAATTACCAGGATGAACCTAGAAGTAAAGGTAAAGTCATCAAGGGATCATATGTTGTGTTCACCTAGTCCAAGAACCAGTCAGCCCAGCAAGCTAGCAAAGAAAAGATAGAGTGACCCCAACTAGCAATTTCAATTGCTAAATGTGGAACCACTCTGCCTTTCTAGCCAAAGGACCTGGTGATTGCCAGAAAGGTAAGTGCCTCAAATATCCCTATGCCTTCTACTTCAAATTCGTAGGCCAATCCTCCCTCTCCCAAAAACCAAAAAGATGAACTCCCATCCTCTCTTCCTAGTCCATTTTAGTCATTTGACATAGTCGACCATGTCAAGAAAAGTAAAATTTCAATGACTAAATTTGAATTCCTACAAGCCAACCTTGAGTAGTTGGACAGGTTGGTGGAGTGTGTGAAGAATACATCCATCCCTGTAGGACAAGAGATTAGAAAGGTAACTCATGATACCCCAAGGAACATGCCCATCCCAGTCACTCAGACATCAGCACCTGAAGCTCAGATTATATTTGAGTCTTCAATCAGGGGTAATTATTTTTTGTCCACAGAGGATGTTCATGTTTTTGCAGATGAAAGTCCTATAGCTGGCAATCCAGGAATTGATTCAAATAAGACATCAAAAGAATTGGAATGGCACAGTATAAATTAAAAAGAATCTTCCATCTCTAATAAAGATAAATCTGATAGAAGATCAATTTTTGATAATGTCTGGATCTTGGAATCCGATGGCAGCAATTCTTCTACCAATGTTGGACCCAGGACTTTGTTGATATCTTCTCAAGGAGATATTTTTCTTTCATGCAAGTTGCCATACAACAACACCAACAACACAGCTAAATGTGAATCTCTATTTCTCAGATTGAAGGTTGCTCAAGACCAAGGTGTCAAACTCTTTTACACTAAAGGAGATGTTGAGCTGATGGTTTGTCAGGAGTTTGATGCTGACAATCAAAACATGTGCTAGAGTGAACCATAAAAATAGCAAGCTATGGTAGTGGACCATAATGCTACACACCAAAGTCAAGAAGAGGAACTCTTTACCAAGAGAGAAAGGATTTATGGTTTTCAGATTGGAGACCATGTCCTGCCATGGCACAAGAAGAGAGAACCAAAAGGAGTGCACAGAAAGTGTGATTCCTAGTGAAGAGTTCCATTCACCTGTCACTAATTCTGGGGACAAAATGATTTCCTACTAGTTTATCAAGATGGAACGCCATCTTCATTATATCACAATGGGTGGCATATGAATCACTTCAATTCTTGAAGCTTTAGATAAGTTCACCTGTACATATGTATATTTGTATAGTCATTAGTTATATTTTGTGCTTTTCATTTTCATTTTTTGGAGCCTTTCTTTTTGGGTAGCATGACTCCATAGCCCAATGGCATACTTGAAGGCACTGGAGATTTTGGTTTTTACTCCCCTCAGTTATTTCAAGTTATCAACTGAAGGAAGTTCCCCAACTAGAGCTAGCTATTGTCCCCAAAAAATGTCACTCATTTTTGGGACAACATATGAACTATTTTGGTCCTGCAAGACCAAAAAATTCTCTCTTCCCTTTTCAAAATTTGTTTTGAGCATGCAATTTCCTCATTTTCCAAGCTTTTTTAGTAAAGGGATTAGTAGTTTCAATAGGTTCAAAGGCTTTTTTAGGGGAGTTTAATCAAAAGAACAAATTTCCAACAGTTAGTCATTTTTAGGATTGGTTCAATGCCTTGGTTCAACCAAAAAAGTCCATCGACAAGCTTCTAAGCAAGGATTGAACCATTGAATCATTAAACCATTGAACGTTGAACCAAAAAGGTTCAAGGGTTCAATGGGTTTAAGGTTCAACATCGTTGGCAAGAGTTGAGTGCATTCATCAAAGTTCAAAGTTCAACCACTTCAAAGTTTCATGGCTTCGAACACTTAACAAAAAATAAAGGCTTGAACCGTTGAACCTTGAATCACTTTGGTTCAATGATTCAATGGGTTCAATGGTGAATTGGTTCAACATGCTTGGTTCAAAAGATCAAAAAGACTTAGCCAAATAATGAAAAATGAACCGATTGAACAATTCAACCATTGAACCAAAAGGTTCAACGAGTTCACAGGTTCAAAGGTTCAACCAGTATGATGAGATCAAAGAGCTTAGAAAGAACAAGTAAGCAATGGGTAGAGGAATAATGAATGAACCAATTAACCCTTGAATTGAAATATTTCAAAGTTTAATGGTTTATAGGTTCAAAAGTTCAAAGACAGCCTCAGTCAAGGAAAGAAGTAGCAAATTGGTGGTTCAACAGGTGGTTCAACAGATGGTTCAACCAAGGAGTGAGAAAGCGATTGAACCAAGAAGCGATGGAACAAAAGAGATAAAATTAACTGATGAACCAATGAACCAATGTACTTTCAATAGGTTCAAAGGTTTAAGGTTTAACATGGTTCAAGTGGCTAGCGACCATTGACAGCCCCATGGACATCAAATTTAAAGTAAGGGAATATCCGTTGAAATTCAAATTGACTGAAGGAATTCCTTAAAACTTTTTGTCTGATGGAAAAGCCCATGGAAAAATACCTGATGGAAAAAATACAAATAGAGTGGAAGTAGCCACGTGTCCCATTGTAACTCAGTAGAGTGTGACAAGTTTCAGCATCCATGCTTCAAGCTTCTTATAAGTTTCCAAGCTTCTCTCAGGGTCCCATAGAAAATGCCAAGTGGCAATCACAAAAGGTTGTAATCTATTTCTAAAAAGCCATGAAAGTAGCCACGTGCCCTTGCTAAAACTCAGCAGAGGCTGCCAAGTGTCAACATCTATCGTCTCTCCCTTTTGTGTCGTAAAGATTGTGGTGGACCCCAAGTAAGTCACAGGAACAAGCAAAATGTGTCAAGTGTCATCATCCACATGAATCCAAATGAGTCCTGAATGTTTTTATAGTGTTTCTAAAGCCCAATGGAAGCCACCACGTGTCATCTCCTATAGGACTCTCAAAGGTTTCTAAAAGCTCCTATAAGTTAGGTGGATGCTGCCAAGTGTCCTTGCCTGTTCCGGTGGAAGATGCCACGTGTCACTTGTTAAAAGTAGTAGAATGTGCCACATGTCAAAAATGGAACACTCCCAATACAAATACTCGAAGAGGCACTTAAGGGTAGAATAACACCATCCATCTCTCTTTTTTCAGAGATGATGTTAACAAATAGAGGAGAAAATTTTGGTGAGAACACTGAAGGCACTTATCTTCTTTTAGAAGTGTTCTTGTAGGGAACAACAGGAATTCTTTCAGATAGTAAAAGTAACTGGTAACCAAGGGCGTAGTAACCAACAGACTGAGATGTAGCATAAAGTCTCCACCTTGACTACCCAAGAGTGAGATACGAAGGACAATGAGGGCCCAAAGTCATCCCAAGGTCCTTTACACAGAAACAAAATATGAAGGATAATGAGGGCACAAAGTCATCCCAAGATCCTTTACACAAGAACAGAAAGAAAACACACTAAAGACAATTATGGGGGAACAAAGTCTCTCCACAGTTGGCTTCAAGACACCTTCCTGATTACTTCCACTAGTTCTACTTGTTAGACCAAATAAATAAGAACACATATAGAAGACAGACATAAGAACAATCTCCTAAAATGATACAAGTTATAACAGCACAAAGTCTGCAAGTCACTTACTTTCTCATTCAAATAAAACAATATGAACAACAATCTGAGCTCAAAGTCTCAGTATTCACCCTTCAATTTGGGTAGAGTTTTGCTTCTAGTAATGAGAAGATCTCCCTTGTATGAAATCAGCGATTACATTATATAACAGCCAAGAAAGGTCTAAGCTTTGTTCCATGGAGCGGCCCATGTTGTGCATTAATGCATTGAATGCATTTTTGGTTCAATCAAGGACGGCCATGCTTGGAATAGGGCAGCTGCCTTAACTATGGCATGTTGATTCATCTCGAATGTCATCTCCTAAGCCTAAGTCACTTATTCTATCACTTGCTATCCTTGCAGCTATTTATTTTTCCTTTACTCCAAAGGAGACAAACAGGCTACGCCTTCAATGTTTGCAAGCCCAAATATCTATCTGATGGATTATTCCACCTACTGGAAATAACTTCTATAGATATTTCCCTCTTTTTCTCTTCCTACTATGATCTAAGCCCTCAGGCTACCTTTTCCCCTTTTTGGTTTTGTCCTTTGAATGTGTTCGATCCCACGCTCAAGCTTGCAAAGATCAATAGTTATTTCATTGCCGTAAATTTGACGTCTTTAGGTCCGTCATCCTCTTTAGCAATTCTTTCATGTCTTTTCCACTTGCTGAGTGTCGAGTGCCTCTTCAGGTCTTTGTATTGGGAGTGTTCCATTTTTGACATGTGGCATGTCCCACTACTTTTAATAAGTGACACATGGCATCTTCCACTAGAACAAGTGAGGACACTTGGCAGCATCTACCTAACTTATAAGAGCTTTTAGAAACCTTTGAGAGTCCTACAGGAGATGACATGTGGTGGCTTTTGTTGGGATTTAAAAACACTATAGAAACATTCATGACTCATTTGGATTCAGGCAGATGAAGACACTTGGCACATTTCGTTTGTTCCTGCAACTTACTCGGGGTCCACCACAGTCCGTATGGATGTTGACACTTGGCGACCTCCATCGAGTTTTAGTAGGGGCACGTGGCTACTTCTATGGCTTCTTAGAAATAGATTACAACCTTCCATGATTGCCACTTGGCATTTTCCATGGGACCCTGAGAGAAGCTTGGAAACTTATAAGAAGCTTGAAGCGCAGATGCCGACATTGTTGCGCTCTGCTAAGTTACAATGGGACACGTGGCTGCTTTCGCTTTATTTATCTTTTTTCCATCAGGCATTTTTCCATTGGCTTTTCCTTTGGACAAAAAGTCTTAAGGAATTCCTTCAGGCAATTTGAATTTCAATAGATATTCCCTTACTTTAAATTTTATGTCTGCAGGGTTGTCAATGTTCGCTAATCGCTTGAACCATGTTGAACCTTGAACCTTTGAACATGCTGAAAGTACATTAGTTCATTGGTTCATCAGTTCATTCTATCTCTTTTGTTCCATCTCTTCTTGGTTCAATCACTTTTCTGCTCCTTGGTTGAACCATCCATTGAACCACCTATTTGTTGCTTCTTTCCTTGACTGAGGCTACCTTTGAACTTTTGAACCTATGAACCATTGAACTTTGAACTCTTTCGGTTCAAGGTTCAATTGGTTCATTTATTTTTCATCTGCCCATTTCTTCCTTGTTCTTTTTAAGCTCTTTGATCTTCATCGTACTGGTTGAACCTTTGAACCTGTGAACTCGTTCAACCTTTTGGTTCAACAGTTCAATGGTTCAATCAGTTCATTCTTCATTATTTGGCTAAGTCTTTTTGATCTTTTGAACCAAGTGCATTGAACCAATTGGTCATTGAACCCATTGAACCATTGAACCAAAGTGATTCAAGGTTCAACGATTCAATGATTCAAGCCTTTGTTTTTTGTTAAGTGTTCGAAGCCATGGAACTTTGAACTTTGACAAATGCACTCAACTCTTGCCGACGATGTTGAACTTTGAACCCATTGAACCCTTGAACCTTTTTGGTTCAAGGTTCAATGATTTAATGGTTCAATGGTTCAATCCTTGCTTAGAAGATTGCCGATGGACATTTTTTGGTTGAACCAAGGCGTTGAACCAATCCTTAAAATGACTAAGTGTTGGAAACTTGTTCTTTTGATTGAAATCACCTGTAAAAGCCTTTGAACCTATTAAACCTACTAATCCCTTTACTGAAAAAGCTTGGAAAATGAGGAAATTAAATGCTTAGAATAAATTTTGAAAAGGGAAGAGATAATTTTTTAGTCTTGCAGGACCAAAATAGTTCATATGTTGTCCCAAAAATGAGTGACATTTTTTGGGGACAACAGATGGCTCCAATTGGGGAAATTCCTTCAGTTGATAACTTGAAATAGCTGAGGGGAGTAGAAACCAAAATCTCTAGTGCCTTTAAGTATACCATTGGGCTATGGAGTCGTGCTACACAAAAAAAAGCCTCCAAAAAATGAAAATGAAAAGCACAAAATAGAACTAAAGACTATACAAATGTACATATGTACAGGTGAACTTATCTGATACATTAAGAATTGAAGTGATTCAGATGCTACCCATTGTGAGACAATGAAGATGGCATTCCATCCTGATAAACTAGTAGGAAACCATTTTGTCCCTAGAATCGGTGATGGGTGAATGGAACTCTCCACCAAGAATCACACTTTATGTGCACTCATTTTGGTTCTCTCTTCTTGTGCCATGGCAAGATGAGGTCTCCAATCTAAAAACCATAAATCCCTGCTCTCTTGGCAAAGAGTTCCTCTTCTTGACTTTGGCGTGCAGTAGTATGGTCCACTACCATAGCTTGTTGTTCTTATGGTTCAGTCCAGCACATGTTTTGATTGTCAGCATCAAACTCCTGACAAACCATCAGCTCAACATCTCCTTTGGTGTAAAGGAGTTTGACATCTTGGTCTTGAGCAACCTTTAATCTGAGCAATAGAGATTCACATTCAGCTATGTTGTTGGTGTTGTTGAATTGCAACTTACATGAAGGAAAAATATCTCTTTGAGGAGATATCAACACAGTCCGAGCTCCAGCATTGGTAGAAGAATTACTACCATCAGATTCCAGGATCCAAACATCATCAGAAACTGATCTTCTATCAAATTTATCTTTATTACAGATGTAAGATCCTTTTTTATTTATACTGCACACTGTTGGGTGAATATTTTGTCAGCTAGCTAACTGGTGACCAAAATAGTTCCTATCACCACAACATAGGGAGATCAGTCAGCCAAATGTGCAAGTTTACTGCATCAGTAGGAGACAAATCTCTCCTCTCATCAAGGGGAGGTTCCCTATAGATATGTAGGAGATGCAGGAGGTTATATACTATATAAATATATGCAAAAAATAAGACACAGGGGTAGGACAAATCATCCATCTCTCTTCTTTTAGAGATGATACTGACAAACAGAGGAGAAATATTGGGTGATGGGGAAGGTGTTTCTCTTCTTTCAGAAGCAACATTCAGCCAAGAGCCAGATTCCTTCCTAAATAGTAAAAATCTTGATGAGGCAACAGAAGGCACTTCTCTTCTTTCAGAAGTGCTTGTTCTTGCAAACAGCAGGACTCTTTTTGGTAGCAAGTAATTGGTAACAGGGGTGCTAAGTGACCAGCAACCCGAGAGAGAAAGACATGAAGAACAATGGGGGCAATCCCAAGGTTCTTTACACAAGAAAGGAAAATGTAAACACACTGAAGGTACTTATGGGGGCACAAAGTCTCTCCACAGTGGGCCTTCAGGACACCTTCTTGATCACCTCCACTATTTCTACTTGTTAAATCAAATAAACAAGAATGCTTTCAAAAGATAGACATAAGAACAATCTCCTAAAGTAGCACAAGCTATAATAACACAAAGTCTGCAAGTAACTTGCTTTCTCATTCAATCAAAGAAATATGAATTACAATCTGAGCTCAAAGTCTCAGTAATGCCTTTCAATTTGGGTAGAGTTTCACTTCTAGTAAGGGGAAGATCTCCCTTGTAACAAATGAGAGATTACAATATATAGCGCTCCAAGAAAGACTTGGCTACTTGTTTTCCATAGAATAGCCCATGCTATGCATTCAATGCCTTAAATGCATTTCTAGGTTTGTCAAAGGACTACATCAAAAATAGGGTGGCTGTCTTAATTATGGCATGTCATTTCATCCCATATGTCTTCTCCTGAGTCTGGATCATCTAGACTGTCTCCTCTGATGTTTGCACAGCTATCCATTTTGCCTTTACTCCAAGTGAGACAAACAGGTAGAGCCTTCAATGTTTGCAAGCCAAAATATCTACTTAGTGGACTGTTCCACCTATTGAAATTACTTTTACGCAGATATTTTAGGCTTTTCCCTCTTTCTACTTTTGTCTTTTCTAGCTTTGTCTCTTCTTAGAATTTAAGCTCTCAGGGCTACATTCCTAGCTTTATTGGCTCTTTATGCTCCTTCTCTCAGTGGTTCTCCCCTGGCATTTTGGCCTTTAAATGCATTTGGGTCTGCGCTCAAGCCTTCAAATATCAACGATTATTTCATTGCCACGAATTTGACGTCTGCAGGCCCATCACTTTCTTTGGCAATTACTTCAGCTTTGTCATCTAATCTTTCCCAGAGGGGACCTACCCTTCAGGGCCTTTAGAAACGGTCTACTTCCTTTGGTGAGAGCCTCCTACAAGGGTACCTACCCTTTAAGATCCTTCAGGTGGCCTTCAGGCTTTATTTCCTTTGTTGTTTCTTTTGCCAGGCTTTTGCTTTATGTCGGGCTTTTTTCTTTACTTCGGGATTTTGTCTTTACTTTGGGCTTTTGTCTTCCCAAGTGAATTCCTTCGGCCTTCTTTACTTAATCATTTCCATCAGACAAAAAGTCTAAAAGAATTGTTCCTTTTGGGCCTTTGA
>JARHVA010000836.1:42500-215000 GCA_037957365.1 Torreya grandis | reverse complement strand
CTAAATTTTAAAAATGTATTTCAAAACATATACCTTATTATTTCAATACAAGGCACTTAATTCTATCATACCTCACATAAAAAGGGGGACATACATAGGGCTTGTTAAAAATGCATTTTAGCATATCATGTAAAATTTAGAATGGCTCAAAATAATCACAAACTATAAATACACATAAATATGAATATTGGGGGCACATGACATATAGGTTCACTTAAATCAAATCAAAGTCATAATACATAGATTCAAAATAATGAAAATTCAGATTATAAAAAAGAGTATAGGTTCTAAACAATTCAAAATAATTCAGATTTCAATCACATGACACATATTGGCACATTGATACAGATTATGAGGGCATATGACATACATATATGCACTTAGTTTTCAAATAAAAAAAGACATATTTATACACACTTTAAGGCATATACAAAATAGTTCAAAGATCAAAGTTATAGGTGTCAAATGCAATTACAATTGAGCATATAGATGCATGAAATTATATATCATTATGAAAAATTAAAAAATTTCAAAAGCATGATGCTTGTTCATGCACAATTTTTAAAGATCAAAGGGGAAATTTCAAGAGTTCAAAGGCATGATGCTTGTTCATGCATAGTTTAAAAGGTCAAAGTTAAAAATTCAAAAGAAAATATTCACTTCAATTCAAATTTATGATAAATGTGATCATGATGGACCATGTATACTCTTCATTATCTTTTGATCATGCAAAATAGAATCTAGTCCATTTTTAGTGGTGTGATTTGATTTTTTATGGGTAATGTACATTGAGGTTTAAAGACATTGAATTGCATTGGCATTAATTCTATCAAACCCATTATGTGGTTCCATCTTCTATTGTAGGTGATGTATGTTCTAGTCTAATGACACTCAAAGGTCTTGACATCTCTTCTAGTGAACCTTAATATGGTTCCATAATTTGTTTTAGATTATTATACTGAGTACTACTTCATATTCATAAAATTTATAATAGTACAACTTTACAACTCATGGGATTGATTGGTTAAATTCAAAAATTGAGACTTGATCACTATTAAATCATCAAATATTCATCATAAACAACTGTACTATTCAAAGTGATCTAGCAAGAGGGAACATTTTCTCCAATCTCTTCTCTTAGGATATGAGATAAAAAATAGCTTAGTTACTAAAGTTGATATGGTTATGGGTATATAAACACATGATGACATATGGCTATCCCTTTATAGATCGATGGATTGTTAATTTTTATGGCTAGGATATGAACATGATCAAATGCATCCTTTGTCCACTTGGCATAACATGATAATTATCTGAAATAAACATGATACTACATGTATACATGTGTGCTCTTTCCTTACTCTAAGTTTTTGTAATTTAAAAATTTAGGCTTTCAAATTTCATATATGAACATTAACAACTACATGTATTATTAAAGATTTTGCCATGACATATTTTACATAATCAAAACTCCAAGTCATAATATAAAACATGTATACAAATTTAGTTTTTCTTCTTTCTTTTACTATATAAATTTCATTAGTAAAAGTGGGGAGGGGGTGGGCAGCATGTAGACACCTAAATTTGGTACAAGCTTGTGCTTTATGTCATTTCTTGCAATTTTATAAACATAAAATATTTCTTTATTATAGTCATAGAGTTTTTATATTGGTTATTCATCTTGTCATTTTGTCACAAGGATATCTAATTTTTATAATTTTTCTTTTACGACAAGCCTATTGTATATGGATAGGATCGATCTTTGGCCCTATCTATGAAGAACATACTTATCTAAGCATAATTTTTAGAATTTATTTTGAGTCAAGTTTCATTTAATTATTAATTGTGTCCATTTGGTATTATATTTGATAATATTTTTCATGCCAATAGGCCAATATTGAAAATAAAAAAATGTATAAATTATACAAGGTTTCCCTAAGGCATTAAATTATGCTTTTTTCACTTTAAAAAATCTATTCAAATATTTTCATGTTCTATCTATAGATTTGTTGAAGCTAGATTCAAGAGTTTTAAAGGATGAATTCAAATTTGCATGTTTATTCCAAGGGTAAAATAGGATAGAGAGAATATAAAATTAAATTCATAATTTATTACCTAAAAATAAGTGGGAGAACTAAATTTGAGTTTGATCCTTCTTTAAAGTATTGGAAATGTAGTGCAGTGCTTGGTCACTCAACAGGGATTGACCAAGGTTTGTCTAAATCAATCCCTTTCACTTGACACCGCAAAACTTGATATACATTTTGTTTTATGTATAAAAATAGGGTTTGGTCATTAAAAGTATATCAAATGACATTAAATATATATAAAAGTGACAAAATCCCTAATTTAGATAGGTGAAGGTAGTGAAATGATCAAATTTTTATCAGTCAATTGGGACAAGTCCATAATTGATGAACTCAAATAGTCTGCATTATAATCAACTTATAGTGGTTGCATCCAATAATATTATTTGATTTTACAACTGATTTTTTATATTCATAATTTTAGTTTGTCTTTTATTTTTAGTCATTATTTATAGTAATTAGGAACAAGTCTGCACTTAAGGGATTCAAATGGCCTACATTTAAATGTATTATGAGATTCAAATGTACAATTTAAGTATATCTCTTAATGTTTTCCAAAAATAACAATTTTCCATATTTAGAAATTTGTCAAAATTAGAATCATTGATTATTTTAAGTATTTAGTATTATGATATTATCTAATTTTAAACCTATATACTCATAAACATTTTATTCATTTTCTTAAAAATAGGGTAAAGTAATCTACTGAATACAATATCCTTGTATATAGACAAGGACAATAAATCTAAGGTTGAAATTACTTTAAAAAGTCTTATTGAGGAACATAAAATATAAATTCTTTATAAAAATTCAAGAGAGTGTCAAAGGAGAATAAAATTTTGTTTATGAGACTTCTTTTCACCCTTGCAGGTATCCACAAGAGGATTATTTTTGTATTTCCATTTAATATTATTCAATAAGGTTTATAAATTTACTTCATTACTTTAATTTGGATCTAAACCTCACTATAGAGTAGATGAACACAATTAAGTTTTTTCAATCTAAAGTTGGTTTCATGTAAAAACTTTTACCTCATCAAAAGTAATAGATAAAAAATAAATGGAAAATTTTTATAGCATTAAAATAGTATACATAGGTGTAGAGTCATAAATTTATTATTATATGCTTGAAGACATTAGTTTTGACCAATATTTGACATGCATGACTTACATGTATACATTTGACTCTTAATCATATCATCCCCTATCCATTTATCTATCTATGGCCTTGGCCAACCCAATTTTATCTCAGTCATGTTCATTATCTCCCCAATCAATTCTAGAACACTATCATCCTAATAAAACTATCATCATATTTAAAATTATTATTTTTCCTTCTCTGGATAATGTCAGCAACAATATGATGTTGGTGGTTACCACAAACATTCACCTTTGCTGATAGTGTCCCAAGACCTATAACAATTCAAATATTTCCCTTTTGGTTAGCCTAATCATGTTTCCTAGGTTGGTTATGGGGGAAATGACATAAATTCATCTAAAAACACACATCTATCCTAATTCCATTCCTATGTAAACCTATCTATCACTCATATTGGAAATATTTAGAAATTCATTTTCACACCTTTAATAAATTATATAAAATAATTCAAATATAAAAAGATATTAAAGGAATAGTCCAAAATATAAGAATAAATATAAGCACAAGGTCAAAGTTGCATGTTGTCACATGTTAAAATATAAAACATTGAATTGCACTCTAATTCAATAAAATTGAGCACACACACATGTAGGTGAGATAAATAGATGCATTTTGAGACCTATTTAGAGTATTTGAATGTAGGAAATAGTCAATCAGTTAGTGAAGAGTGCTTAGGGTTTTTCAACCCATATTTTACCCCCTTCTTTGAAGTCAATTGGGTGTGAAAAATAGAAATAAAGGTTTTAGGAAAAATAATAACAAATATGGATCTAAAGATAGGACCAAGGTTAATAAATCAAATAGAAATAATCTAAATATGAAAGAATAATGATTTGTAGAAGAGCAAATCTAAAAAATTAACATGGAAAGTTTTGAAAAATTGTTGATAAAAATGAATTTTACAGATGTTTGGGCTTTTTCGAAAGTGTATACATGGATTTTGATAGCCTATCATCTAATACAACTAGTCACAAATCTTACACAATATCAAAAAACTATACAGAGGTAGTGAATAATACAAAACAAAATATCATAAAATGGTCCTCTCTTGGTAATTTATATATTTAATAAGTGCAATCAATATCTATTTATAAATTCAGATTATTTTAGTTTATGTCATATATTATACAATATAAATTTCAAATTTTTGGTCTATTTAGATACACTAAATCCAAAATAAGTTAAAACATTATAGAGAGCCCAATCTTTATTTTGAGCACATAAATATAGGTCTTTATCCTTTAGGGTTCATATTTACTTCTTAGGGTTTCATATTTCTCTTATGTTAGGGCATTAGTTATGATTTATTATTTCCAATTATATACATAAGTGAACCCTATCATTGATAATAATGGATACTCATAGTTTAATTTATGATTCAAAATATGATTTTCATGATTGCATGATTGTTTCCCACAATATGTGATATGTTACAATGCATGCAATAAAATGGGTAAATTTAGTGGCACTAAAACTAAGAAAGATATTAATAATGAATAATTATTAGCTCTCCTTAGTAACACATATTATCTAAATATATAATTTGAGATGCTTTTGTTTACTATTCAGTATCAAAGGGCATGTATGACTCCTTTCATTCTTCATTCCCATAGACCTCATTGTATTGATAGATACCATCCCCCATTATTTTCCTTGGATTATATTCAATCATGAATTCCATGATATAACAACACAAAGAGGTAGGGTCTCATCCTTATTGAGTACCAGTAAATACAACACATGAATATGATATCATTAATAAAATTAAGAATACTCTAGCTAAGATCTCAACAATAAAATTTCTCAAGAGGTCCATGATTTACAAGGATATTTTGTATACAAAATTACATGATAAAACTTTAGAAAATGATGCAATACCTTTTAAATTTACATCTATTGTCAATACAATGAATAATAATGAAGACAAGATTTATTTTGAGAAAAAATATTGTCCTACTCAACATAAATATAGCCTAAAACCTCCATTGTTCATTCAAGTGTGAATCTCAAATAAAGGATTCAATCATGTGTAATGGAAGAGGATTGAATATTTTAAATATCACATTTATAAAAACACTAGGTATCAATATGGATTCTATTCATAAATCATACAAGAATATAAGTGGATTTTATAATATTCCTCATCATGTGCTAGGACCAATTTATTTTGGATGTAAAAGTGTACCACAATATTTTAATTAATATGTTTGATATCATGCCACATAATTTTAATTATAACCTACTATAGTCTTATAAAATATCATTTTAGTGTAATGAGTGTCACTTAAGACTGTATGCAAAGGCAAATGCAATTGATCTAAAAATCAATCCCAGCTCGAAAAAGATAAATCCTACTTACACTTTTGATTTTTGATACATTAGATATTCAAGGTCATGACCAAGATGGATCCAATAAACCTATCAAAAGAATCTCTTACCATAATAATATCACTAGGGAGGGTTTGAAAGCCTCCAGTCAAGCAAAACTATGCAATAAACCTAACTAGGTTCTATGTTTTCATATTCACTAAACTAATAATAGGTAAATTAAAGTCTAATATAGTGCTCACCAAAGCTTGTGGCACAAAATAGGGGTAATAAACATTAAAAATATATATGCATAGAAGACATATACTCACATCAATGTATACAAAATCCTAATGTATGGGAGAGAAGTAAAAATGCATATCTATCTACTCTGACAAAGGAGGAATGAAGTTAGTAATACTTACCTTTGAAGACAAACCCACCAAGCCTCAATCTCTCTCTTGACCAAAGTGATTTTCAAGAGGTTTTTTTGGCATGTAAAGATGACAGAGATAAATCAGCTCTAGGATACACAAACTATCTATGCATCTAAAAGACTTATCTACAAGACAAGATCCATATCTCCAAAGAAAGTATGAAACCTTAAGCTATGCTACTCAAGTATAATGGTGGATAAGTAGATGCAAAATATATATATCTTCTTATTTTCTTCCCTAATAAATGAAAAAATAGATGTGTTTATATAGATGGATCTAACCCTACTCCTTTCTAAAAGTTTAGGCTGATAAGGTCAACCCAATCAACCTTGTATCATTATTGACAAAAATAAAATAGGACCTGGTATAGGTCAGCCTAGGGCTGATCTAGAACCTAGATAAGTTTTATCAATTAGAGTACAAGGTTCATGGGGCTAATAGTGTAACATAAACTATCAAAAAGGATTTTAGGATAGGGAAGTGCTAATGAAAGTGTAAAATGATTAGAGGAGGGTGTAAAATAAAAGGAAAAGCTTAGGGGAATGCTTTTAGGAGATGGGTGTGTAGATAAAAAGTGGTAGTTTAGGGATAATAAACCTACAAAGTACCAATGGTTTACCCACCCCTTTCCTAGTACACCCCTTAAGGTGTGCATTTAGAGAGATTGAGACTTGAAGGGTTCCTACAAGAGAGAAAACATCAATAATTGATGAAGTTTAAAAATATTATGTGTATACATATGCCACACTCAAAACTCATCATGTGTCATGTAGATGAAACATGATTTGGTGCTTCGAGAAAAGAACATAGAAACACACAATGTTGAAGCTAAATAATTTATAGTAAAGATAAAATAAGATAAAAGAAAGGACATAATTAAAAAATACGTATCTTTACTTACCTTAGTACTATAAAAGGATATGTAAGAAATGTGAAAGTGTCCAATGTAGAAAATATTAGGTGAAAATGTAGAGATTAGTGAAAAAAGATTAAAAAAAATTGAAATTTTTGTAACATAGACATATAATAGGTGAAAATATTATGTACAATTTCAGGAGTCCAGGACATTTTATGGTTTGGAAAAAGAGCTAGTAGAGATAGATATATGATCAAAATATGAAATATGACTGTAAATATTTGAAAGGTAAATAATTTTGAATAGTAAATATAAATAGGGTGAAAAACAATTCATTTTTTATTTTTAGTATTTCAAGAAAACAAATCTCTAAGAGACCTAGTTGGAGACCAGAGAGCCATCATAGTGAGGAGATGCTTGCTGAGATGGGGAGGATGCATAGTGGTCACAATAAATGCATCATAGGTAAGCAACTAGAAATTTAAATTTTTTGAATATTTTGTTTTGAAATTGATCTAAATATAGAAAAGTGATTGGTAGGTGAAATCTAGGCACCAAAATGAACCCTAAATTTTTTTTAGGTACACTAGGTGTAAAATGGGGTATCAGGTGGGAAGAATTCAAACCAATAAATACCTAAGGCATTTATGGTAAATGGTCAAAAATTTATCGCTATGGATGAATAGAGTCAATTGGTTGACTTAGTCTGTAAGGCAAGGGAGAGTAATAAGGATGACTATATAGCGGTGGGCCAATTTAGTTTGCTAAGAGGGGGTTGACTGCATAGCAGTAGGTTGACTTAGTTTGTAAGAGAGACAAAGCCAACCATATATAACAATGTTGATATAGTATCTTAAGGCAAGAAAGTGGATGATCTAGTATTAGATAGGCTAATTTAGTAGGAATTTGATAGGTCTAATTTAGTATCCCAAAGAAAGTACATGGCTGATTTAGTATTGAATAGGTTGATTCTATAGAAAATAGAGAAATTAAATCAAAGCAATTGAATTTTTAAAAATTTTAAGAATGTATTTTGATTATTAATGACATGGAGATCTAATACATCATTTATTATTTTATATTTTGAGAATACATTAGAGGTATTGGTGACTGATAGATGCATCATGGCTGTATACTCAAATTTAGTCATGAATGCTTGATAATGTCAATTTTGGCCCATATTTACCTTACTTTAATTGAGTCCTTAAATTGGTCCTATTTCACCACCTCACTTTATCCTAAGTAATTTTATATGGGCACATCCCTTATAATTTTTTTACACCTATAAAAATATTATTAATTTTTAAAAACCCCTCTGATCATATTTACAAACATTTCAAATTCTTAAGATCAAATGTTACCCTTCCTAAGTTATAATTGACCTAAATGGGTTGAGATTACAAGTTACCTTTTATGGTTTGATATTTCCATTCACCCCATGAATGACTCTTTTTCAAACTAAAACCCTTATTTACAATTTGGTCCTTATTTTTAGGATAAGTAGTGTGATGTTTCATCCATTTGGATTGTCATAAATGCACATTAAAGCCACTTATTCTATAACTTATCAATTTCACTATTTAAGAATACTTATACTAGTTCACACTGAGAAAATCTTCTCTATTATTTCCAAATTTGATTATATTAACTTGAATTATCTCTTAGATAGGTCATGAGTCTATTATATTCAAGTTAATAAAAACATTATTAAATTTTCAAGCCATCTCTAAATGCATACATGTAACAAAGGAAAATTATCACACTAAGCACTCTAAGTGGTAGAACTATGTGAGGCTTGATTCCCTCTTTGAATTAATATGGACATGTAGGTGGAATTCAATAATCACATGTCTAATTAGGGTTAGCTAGGCCCATGACACTTTCCCCTCTATTTTTCAAGTTTTTTAGATATCACAAATGTTACATCCTAATTCTTCGTAAGATAAACTTGTTAGATTATCCATGGATGTATATAGTTTACATGGATGTTTTTAATTAATATGTAAGATATATGTTATTATGGGGAAGTAGGATATTGCTTAAGTTACATGTTTATATTGCTAAAAGCTAGTTGTAGTGTATATGTTTACATTATGAACATGTTGATTTGTTAGTTCAGTTATATTTTATGATGTTAGTATATCCTATTGATATGATATAACTACCCACTTATTGTAAGGCTGATTTAGGAAAAATAATCCTTCCAAGTGTGCCAGACGGAGAGCATCATCAGAGAGGATGACATAGATCGAGATGTTAGAAGATGATAGAGAAACTAGTTAGAACCTTACACACACCACATTAGCTAGCACATGATTAGATGCATAATTAATGGTTAGCATAATTTTTTTTGATGTTGTCTACATTAGCTAGTCTAACTTGGTTGCTAGCATAGTTTAAAGGTTATACAAAATTTGTTTTATGAGTATGTCCATTAAAGACTATTTAAAAAAATATGATCTACTTAATTAGACTAAATACAAGTTATTGATTTATGGATGTATATGAAAAATATTCTAACTATAGTAACTAAAATAAAATAAATTACAATTAGGTGGAAAAACAAGGAAAAAAACAAAAAAAACAAGGAAATAATACAAAAAATTAAAATCAAATAAACAAATTTAAAAATAAAATAGTGTTGCATAAAGGGGATAGGAAAGGTAACACAAAATTTAGAGGTAAGGTAACTCAGAGGAAAGGAAAAGGAAGCATGAGGTAGGAAGTAGAGTGAAGGATTTTGAGATTGTATTTTTTAGCTTGAACTCCATAACTAGGGGGTTTGAGTGGTTGCATGTTATGGATGAGCTTAGTATATTTGTGCTGGATGAATCAACTTAGAATTGGCTGAGATGACTGCATGGAGGGCAAAGGACTCTAACACCAACATAAGGTAGGCTCTAATGATGCCTATGCAACATCAAAATAAAGAGATTTTTTTTTTAATAATTACATGGTTGTGAATGCATGGTTTTTTAATAGTATTAAGTTGTAGATTGACATAGGGGTATACATATTAGGTATATATAAACTATATCTTCCTCTCTCATCTCTCTTTGTTTTTTTTAGCTGAACCAATCTTAAGATGTTGAAAACCTTTCAAATATATTTATAAAAGACTATGTGTAAATTTATATCCATTCAAAAGTAGATTTTTACGAATATATATATATATATATATATATATATATAACACCATAGATTATTGTGTAAATAAAATCATGTGTGTGTGTATAATAATTATTCAGTATTATTATACATGAATAAAGGGTTGTTATGAACTTGATATTTAGATGAGATCCTTATAGCAGGAAAAAATTATTGCTATAGTGATTCATCTTAAATAAGCAACAATTTATTACTACAGTGACTCACATCAATGTAGTGACCTTTATATACCATGAAGTCAATATAATTTAAGTCCAACGTAAGCTATATTTCTTTGAATGCTAGTATCCCATTGAAACTTAGGGTATACCTGAGTGGTATAATTGCATACATACTTGATTGTTATGTATGTGAATCATTTGATTCTTGAAATTGTAAGTTTGGTTATGTGTTTTAAAGTAGTTGTAAACTATGATAGTATGGGATATCATAGAGTACTACAATATAAATGTATTTTGTACCTGAATAGTACATACTATAATTATTACATCTAGACTCACATATACATTTAAATAATTAAATGTATGTGTGATGGTTATTACTACTAATAACATGTTTTGTGATAGTTAGTAGGACTTTGTGTATGCGTGCATATAACCTTGAGAGCTTAACAAATGCTATGATAATATATTATTGTGGTCTGTGGGAACTATGACTTACTTTTTTACATATATTTACTTGAATAGAGGCTTATGTTTCCATGTATTTAAGAATACTTTATATGACTGATTGTGGAAAATTAGTAGTTATGTCTTAGAATACTAGACTATGGTAATATGGGTTATCACAGGGTGTAATATGTTTGGAAATGAATTGTGGTAGTGAAAATATGTATTTACTTAGGTGTTATAAACTATAATAATTATTTCTAGTATGAGATAGAAAATAATGTAAGATTCATTCATATATTTGATAGAATAATGTATGTTTTGGTTACTCCTATGATTAGCATGTTATATGATGTGTTTGCTAGTAGGATGTAAATTAAATGAATCTTGTGTTTGAATTGTATTTTACCAATGTACATTTTTGATATGGAGTAAGGAGTGAGATGGAATTCATTAGATTACTAGCATCACAATGCCAGATGAAGGTAATTTGATCAAGTGGTGTGTATGAATTTGATTGATCTATAGATCATTATTATTTATTATTTATAAAACTTTGGGCTAAAGTATGTTTAATGAAAAATTATGATTTCATGAGTATGATTTATATGTTTTTGTGATATCATGTAATAGAATGGTTTTTTATGATAGATTGCATGTTTAGTTTAGAAATAATACAACACACAGGTACTTGCTTGTCTCTTTGGATTCTTACGTCATCACTATATACTCATTCATGAAGGTAGGGCCATTTCCTAATGGGATTAATACAAGGGATTATTGGTCTATGGTTGGTGTGAAAAATTATTCATATGATTTTCTCCCTCCCCATAGTAGTACTACTTACTAAGATGACACTTGAGATTGACACACATACTTGAGTTCAAGACCTATGCTTTGGGGAAGCCATGATTATTATATGTACATTGTATTGTATATTACTTATTATTGCATAATGTCATGAAGACTTGTAATTACTTATTATTGTACATTAACAGTGGTGGTTGTATACTAGTATCAGCTATGGCTAGGTTATTATAATTACTTTCTATATTTTCATTATGTTGTGCTCTCATTATATTAGAGATAAGTCCAATGCCAAAACCAATCTATCAAAAGTCTCTCTCTCTCTCTCTCTATATATATATATATATATGTATATGTATATGTATATGTATATATGTATATGTATATGTGTATATATATATATATATGTATATGTATATGTATATATGTATATATGTGTGTGTATATATATATATATATATATGATACAAATATAACATGATATAATATCACTCAATAATGGGCTGATCACACTATGCCTCTCCACCTCCCTTTACTAATAAATGGCTATGAGAAGAGGAAACTACACTAGAAGTTGGTCATAATGTCGAGTAAAATTGAATCATCCACTCACTATCCTCATATATAGTTACTCATGCTTGTAGTGCAACATTATCACACTGAAACTATACATAATCATGAAACACCTTTAGGCCTAGATCTATTAATTAAATAGGATGGGGGATATGATGTATAGTAACAACTACCCTTATTTGATCATGTTTGATGACAGCCACATTTATATTAGTTATCACATCATCACACTATCTTGCTGACGTAACATAGTCTATAATAAATTTGATAAATTGATCATTCTCACTCACAATTTATATCACCCACTTTAAAATATCACCAAGAACCACATAATTAGGCATATTACATGTAAGTATATGGAGGGATGTATATATGATATCCACCCAATACTCATCATTCCTTAAAAAATAATTGATATAGAATATTAGTATTAAAGTTATGAATATAAAAAATCTATGCATAAACATTAAAGAATACAAATACATACCTATAAGAGGCACCTAAGGATCAACCACTATCACACCACCTACATCCACTCCACCTCATACCCCAAGTGGAATCCTATACAATAACTAAGAACAAATCAGGCTACCTATGGGTCGACCACCATCATGTAAATGCTAGTGTGAAACCAACATCATCCACATTTAGAATCTATATCACTAGATCCACATCTACCAAGGGGATGTGAGTCATGTATATAAAAATAGGTTAAACCATAACCCCCTCATGTATTATATTTATAATAGATCATCTCCACATTTATGGTGTTGGGGGTACATCCGAATGTCAAAATGTCATGTGAAACACTCAAATTAGAATCACTCATACACCTCAAGCCATAAATAATGTAACTAATAGCTCATATGAACTCACATAAACTCCACCCCATCCTCTATCCCTCCTTTAAATCATATATATGATCACAATAAAATATATCTAGAAGATAGTTAATCCAATATCCAAAGACACTCCATCATCCCACCTCTCATAATGCAGGATGTACTCACCTATATCTCAACATATATCTATAGATGATCCTATCAACCATGAGGCATACACAAAGGTTGAATCACTAAAATGTGCTTATAGGCCTAACAATGTAAAAAAGTGTTTGATCCCAATCCTCTTCCAAATCCCTTTTGGGTAAACCTATGTAAGTCCATGTATACGTGAGTCACCATAATACAACCCCAAAAATATATAATGCCATGATCCTCAATATCATGAACAAATTGGTGAATTTAATACAAAAAAGATACACCACTTACATCAATTTAAAAAAATCCTTTAGAGCACAAAAAAATTTCTAAAAATGTAGAACATTTGATAGCACAATCTCTAAAAATAAGATAGTAGTATCATTGGGGCCATAATGAGCACACCAAGTGTGTCTAGTCATGCATAAATGTGCCTACAGTATATGATCTAGCCGATCACCACCCTATAAAGTCAATCATATCCCAAAAATAGGCACCACATAATCTTCCATACATCTCTAGGGTTATTTTCATCTCCTTTATCAAAATCTAAAAAGTACAAGTATTTGAGTTTAAGTGCTCAATCAAGGTAGTCATTTTTTGCATGTCATAAGGCATCAATTCCAGATGCCTAAGATTATAAATATTACTTTTGTCTAGTGTATCCATATCACCATTGATCAATATTAACACATATACACTATCCGTCATATGGCCACATCAAAAAAATTTGACCCATATATTAATGTGCAATCACAAATTCACAAAACCAAAAATTAGCAATCTCATACAAAAAATTAATCAACAAACTTAAAGCATCACAACTACTTTTTTTTCAGACATGACCATGGTCATGTGGACAGATCTAAAAATAGGTTTAGCATGATCCAAATAGGTCCACAAGCAATTTCTATAGTAATTAGATAGGTTTATGGATAAGCCCACACTCAACTTAGACAACTTCGATAAGGTCTGGACAAGATTAGTAATGATTTGACACAACGAACAAAGCAAAAAATTACATGTAAATTACATAAAAATGAATAAAGTTAAAAAAAATTGCATAAAATTTTGATTTTTTAAACCTACCAAGGGCAAATAATATTTCAACTACAAGATGGCCACGACTTGCTCAAAGCAACAGAGCCCTATCACTCTCCTCTATGGAACTTATCATTCTCAGTACTCAAAAATCATGAAATATCAATATGTAAATAAATTATAGTTTTTTTATAGCTAACCTATTAATATGGATTTATTTTTTATTTTTGAAAAATTAAAAACATTTATAACTAGTTCCTCAAAAACTTGACCATATGATATCTCAGGCGATACATATCAAAATAACTCCTCTTAAGTTGTATTGGAACACACACAATGTATTATTTCACATTATAATATTTCCATCACATCAATCAACCATTTAAAATATTTAAAATGCAATGCTTATCCACTTCTTTATAGATTTTCCCACATATTATTCATTATCTTGAAATTACTTCACTATAAGTATAGTTATTTTCTAAAAATATTGTCAAAATTTAAATATATGAAAATAATAAACAATTCAAGATATCTAATCAAGCAAACACTAAATTTCAAAACATATACTTTATTATTTCAATACATGGCACTTGATTCTATCATACCTCACATCAAAAGGGGGACATGCATAGGGATTATTACAAAATACATTTTAGCACATATTTATACACACTTTAAGGCATTATAGACACCATAATTTAGCACCCTTGCTCTATTCTACCATGTTTTAGGCTATCACTTTATCCCTAGTTTTCTAAAGCAAAGTGTTTTGACTTGTCACAACTTTCCTTGTATAAACGAACCCTGAAATTGGCTAAGTTTGAAATGTCGTAGAAACCTCTAAAAATATATATTTTGTATCTTAACTCCTAGAGGTCCGAAACCACACTCAAACATCCTGCAAGTATATACATAAAATATAACTTAAATTATAGGTTTACATTTAACTATGGACATTTAGTTTCTTATAGAAACTAAATGTCCATAATTAAATGTCAACCTATACTTAAATGTTTATTTTATGTATATACCTCTTATTTCACTCATGGTAATCAATCCTATTAATTACTATTTACCATCCAAAATCTAATAAATCAAATCTATTTAATTAATAAAACAAATTCATTTAATTCTTAAAACCTCCGTTTTGTCCTTATTACCCCTTTTACCCAACCTATTCTCATGCCTAATAACCTACAAAACAACTCCCCCATGTCATATGCAGAATCCCCATGTAAAGCAAAACTTTAATAGATTGATGTTGATTATGTTGGATCGACATCAATCCATATAAGCATGTCAAACCATCCCCAAAAGGGTTCAATAAAATATGCAAGTTGAAAGACCTAGACTTTGGAGGATTGTTTCTAGCATTCAGAGGCCACAATTCATAGCATTTACAGTCCAAAATACTGTCTAAAAGGCAATCACATTGAAGGAACACAATCATGTCCAAGTAAGTTATATTTTTTTTCATTTCATTATTTATTTTCAAATCTGATTTAAATCCTTCATTATATGTTGTTAGATCATTTCATTATTACATCCTATGTTTTAAGCCCCATTTCTAGCCCATTTCCTAGCTTGTAGACATCTTTATACTTTCCTACAACCACTGTATACTTCTTGGAACTCATTTCTCATATTCTATACACTATGACAGGATCGACCATGATCTAGGAGGATCATGGTCAATTTTATAGGATCGTTATCAATTCTATCTTTTTGTAGAAAACTTTCAATTTCAGCCCTTTAGGACTTTCTATTTATTTCTGTAGGTTCCTATCTATCCCTAAACCTCTTTAATATATCCTAATCATCCCTAAGCTTCCCTAATCTATTCCTAATCCTTATTTTAGGATCTTTATCCCTCACCCATCCAATATTTATCCCATCATCTTAGCTGACCTTGTGTGTATGAGGTCTAGTTCCTAGCCTAAACTTATCGGCAACCCTTTATGCCGCTTGTGTAACCAAACCTTTGTTTGTGTTAACTTTTTCATCTTAATCTTTATTCATTTATAGTTGCATCTAATCATTGTTTATCTATTTATCTTATCCATCTATATCTATTTATCTTAAATGTAATAAATAATTTGAATTTATCTAATCTTTGTCAAATTATCTTTTACATCATTTATATTTTGTAATTTATATCTTTTATCTTCATTATCATTCTTAATTGAAAATAGTGGGATGACATCCATCTGAGAAAGCATGCCACTTCTTAGTATTGTTTTGTAACTAGGCAACCCACTCATAGCTCTTTTGATCCCATTTTTTGTTTAAGTGTGGTGTATTATAGGTCATTCCTCTGCAGCCAAAGAGGAGTTCTCATAATCAAGCTTGATCAATGGTGCACAACCAACCATCCATATCTGCAGGTAATCTTAAAAACCTTTCATGTACTTTGTTTTTAGTAGTTAATTAGATCACATTGAAAAAACATAAACAAACTAAAATAGGCATATAAAAAATAGTTAAAAGATCAAAGTTATGGGTTTCAAATACAATTATAATTGAGCATAGATATGCATATCATTCTATATCATTATGCATAATTTAAAATTTTCAAAAGCATGATAATTTTTCATGCGCACTTTTTAAAGATCAAAGTCAAAATTTCAAGATTTAAAAGGCATGATTCTTATTCATGCATAGTTTCAAAGGCCAAAGTTATAAATTCAAAATCAAATATTCAATTCAATTCAAATTTATGAGCAATGTGATGATGATAGGCCATGAATACTCTTCATTATATTTTGATCATGAAAAATATAATCTAGTCCATTTGTAGTGGTGTGATTTGATCTTTTATAGGTAATGTATGTTGAGATTAAAAGACATTAAATTGCATTGGAATTAATTATATCAAACCCATTATGTGGTTCCATCTTCTATTGTAGGTGATGTACATTCTAGTCTAATGACACTCAAAAGCCTTGGCATCACTTCTAGTGAACCCTGATGTGGTTCCATATATATTTTTAGATTATTAGATTGGGTAATACTTAATATTCATAAAATTTAGAATAGTGAAACTTTATAACTCATGGGATTGATTGGTTAAATTCAAAAATTGAGACTTGATCACTCTCAAATCATCAAAGATTCATCATAATCAACTACATTCTTCAAAGTGATCCATCAAGAGGGGACATTTTATCCAACTTCTTATCTTCGTGTATGAGATCAAAAATAGCTCAGTTAGTAAAGGTGGTATGGTCAAGGGTATATCAACACATGACGACATATGGATCTCCCTTCATAAATTGATGTATTGTTAATTTTCATGGCTAGGACATGAACATGATCAAATATCCTCTATCCACTTGGCATAACATGATAATTATCCAAAATAAACATGATAATACATGCATAAATGTGTTCTCTTTCCTCACTCTAAGTTTTTGCAATTTCAAAATTTAGGCTTTCAGATTTCATATATGGACATTAACTATTACATGTGTTATTACATATTTTTCCATGATGTATTTTACATAATCAAAACTCCAAGTCATAAGATAAAACATCTCTACAAATTTAGTTTTTCTTCTTTCCTTTACTATATAAATTTCATTAATAGAGTTGGGGAGGGGGTGGGGGGCGTGTAGACACCCGAATTTGGTACAAACTTGTGCTTTATGTCATTTCTTTCAACTTTGTAAACATAAAATATTGACAAAACATGAGGAATATATTAGTTAATTTTACTTAGATATTTCTTTATTATAGTCCTTGAGTTTGTATACTAGTTATTAATCTTGTCATTTTGTCACAAGGATCTCTAGTTTTTGTAATTTTTCTTTTAGGACAAGTCTATTGTATATGGATAGGACTGACCTTTGGCCCTATTTGTGAAGCACATACTTATATAAGCATAATTTTTAGAATTTATTTTGAGTCAAGTTTCATTTAATTATTAATTTTATCCATTTGGTATTATATTTGATAAGATTTTTCATGCCAATAGGCCAATATTGGAAATCAAAACATGTATAAATTATACAAGGTTTCTCTAAGGAATTAAATATGGTTTTTTTCACTCTAAAAAATCTATTCAAATATTTTCATGTTCTATCTATAGATTAGTTGAAGATATATTAAGGAGTTTTAAAGGATGAATTCACATTTGCATGCTTGTTCTAAGGGTAAAATAAGATAGAGAGAATATAAAATTACATTCATAATTTCTTACCTAAACATAAGTGGGAGAACTAAATTTGAGTTTGAGCCTTCTTTAAAGTATTAGAAATGCAGCGTAGTGCTTGTCTAAATCAATCCCTTTCACTTGACACCCCCAAACTTGATATAAATTATGTTTTAATATAAAAAAATAGGTTTTTGTCATTGAAAGTATATCAAATAACATTAAATATATAGAAAATTTTCAAAATCCCTAATTTAGATAGGTAAAGGTAGTGAAATGATCAAATTTTTATCATAGTCAATTGGGATAAGTCCATAGTTGATGAACTCGAATAGTCTGCATTGTAATCAACTTATAATGGTTGCATCTAATAATATTATTTTATTTTGAGACCTCTTCAAAGTATTTGAATGTAGGAAATAATCAATCAATTAGTGAAGAGTGTTTAGGGTTTTTCAACCCATATTTTACCCCCTCATTTCAAGTTAATTGGGTGTGAAAAATGGAAATAAAGGTTTTAGGAAAAATAATAAAAAATATGGATCTAAGGATAGGACCAAGGTTAATAAATCAAATATAAACAATCTAAATATGAAATAACAATGATTTGTGGAAGAACAAATTGAAAAAATTAACATGGAAAGTTCCAATAAATGGTTGATAAAATGAATTTTACAGACGTTTGGGCTTTGTCAGAAGTGTCTACATGGATTTTGATAGCCTATTACCTAATACAACTAGTCACAAATCTTACAAAAATTCAAAAGACTATACATAGGTAATTAATAATACAAAACAAAATATCATAAAATGGTCCTCTATTGGTAATTTATATATATAATAAGTGCAATCAATATCTATTTATGAATTCAGATTTTTTTTTAGTTTATGTCATATCTTATATAATCTAAATTTCAAAATTATGGCCTATTTAAATACAATAATTCCAAAATAAGTTAAAACATTATAGAGAACCCAATCTTTATTTTTAGCACATAAATATAGGTCTTTATCCTTTATGGTTCATCTTTCCTTCTTAGGGTTTCATATTTCTCTTATGTTAGGGCATTAGTTATGATTTATTATTTCCACTTGTTTACATAAGTGAACCCTATCATTGATAATAATGGATATTCATAGTTTAATTTATGATTCGAAATATGATTTTCATGATTGCATGATTGTTTTGTACAATATGTAATATGTTACAATGCATGCAATAAAATGGGTAAAATTTAGTGGCACTAAAACTAATAATGAATAATTATTAGCTCTCCTTAGTAACACATATTTTCTAAATATCTAATTTGAGATTCTTTTGTTTACTATTCAATATAAAGGGCATGTATGACTCTTTTCATTCCTCATTCCCCTAGACCTCAATGTAGTGATAGAAACCATCCCTAATTATTTTCCTAGGCTTATATTCAATCATGTGGTCCATGATATAACAACACAAAGAGGTAGGGTCTCATCCTCATTGAGTGCTAGTAAATACAATGCATAAATATGATATCATTAATAAAATTAAGAATACTATAGCTAATATCTCAAAAATCAAGTTTCTCAAGAGGTCCATGATCCATAAAGATATTTTATATACAACATTTTATAAAATTATGCAATACCTACTCACTTTAAATCTATTATCAATACAATGAATAATAATGAAGACAAGATTTATTTTGAGAAAAAATATTATCCTACTCAACATAATATAGCCCAAAACCTCCCATTGTTCATTCAAGAGTGAATCTCAAATAAGTTATTCAATCATGCTGTGGTAGGTAATGGAAGAGGATTGAATATTTTAAATATCACATTTATAAAAATTCTAGATATCAATATGGATTATATTCATAAATCAGGCAATAATATAAGTGGATTTTATAATATTCCTCACCATGTGATAGGACCGATTTACTTTGGATGTTAAAGTGTACCATAATATTATAATTAATTTGTTTCATATTATGGGGCATAATTTTCATTATAACCTACTATAGTCATCTAAAATGTCATTTTAGTGTACTAAGTGTCACTTGAGGCTATATGCAAAGGGAAATGCAGTTGATCTATAAATCAATTCTTGATAGAAGAAGATAAATCATACTTACACTTCTAATTGTTGATACATTATATATTCAGGGTCATGATCAAGATGGATCAACTAAACCTAGCCACAATAATATCATTAGGGAGGGTTCCAAAGCCTCTAGTAAAGTAAAACTATGGAATAAACCTAACTAGGTTCTATGTTTTCATATTCACTAAACTAATAACAAGTAAATTAAAGTTTAATAGGGGTAATAAACATTAAAAGTAGACATGCATATAAGACATATAGTCACACTAATGTATATATAATCCTAATGTATGGGAGAGAAGTAAAAATACATATCTATCTACTCTTATAAAGGAACAAAGTTAGGAATACTTACATTTGAGGATGAACCCATCAAGCATCAATCTCTCTATTTACCAAGGTGATTTGAAATAGGTTGTTTTGGTATGTAATGATGACAAATATAAATCATTTCTAAGACACACAACCTATATATGCATCAAAAATACGTATGTAAAAGATAAGATCTGTATCTCTAAAGAAAGTATCGAACCCTAAGTTATACTACTCAAGTATAATGGTGGATAAGTAGATGAAAAATATAGATCTCTTATTATTTTCTTCTCTAATAAATGACAAAATGGATGTGTTAATATATATGGATCTAACCCTAGTCCTTTATAAAAGTTTAGGCTAACAAGGTTGACCCTATCGACTATTGTCAACCAGACTCACACCCTTGTGAAGGTAGTTTTAGGCCATCACAGTCTATTGAAAAATGGAAAAAATCCTAGGATGTGGGTGGCCTAATTATTAGATTGAATATCTAGATTCTAAGGGCTAGCTCCCTTTGGTGTATCAATTAGGATCTCTACTCTACACTATAAACTATTGGGAAAGGTAAGAAAGAAAATTAAAAGGAAATCGTATCTAATGATGGTGATACACTTGTATTTTTGTTCATCCACTCAATCTAAGCTTCTAAAAACACTGATTAGACAAGAAAAAGATTGAATTTTCAACTCCAATTAACTCTTATGTGTTAGTATTTCATGAAAAGGTTTTTATCTGATGATCAAAGCTTGAGGGAAATGATGGAATAGGTCTGATTCAAAGCACTAACCAACCACTTATATCCACTGTGAACTCAACCAAAAGACATCAAACATAAAATATGACTTGCATAATCTGATTAAATATAATACTAGGTAAGAATTAGGACTTGACAAGGAAGGAAATTTTATCACATGCAAATCACTGACATAGATACACTATACTAGCATCCTGGAGTTTGAAAGTAGTCCTATTTATCTAAAAAAGGTTATAAAACTAAAATTTTGGTAGAGTTTAGTCTTGCCAAAAGAGGGATCTCATTCAACACTAAAAAATCCAACTTATATATAAAAATCATACAAAATCCAAGAGATTGGCACTAAATATAGAAGAGGAAATCAACTCCCACATCACCCCAAGTCCAACTTCAGCTATGCCAAGATAACCAAGCCTTCTAATAATATCCTTCTGACTTATGTCCTACATGAGAAGCTCTTTGGAATTAAAAATGATGGAGACCCCATTTCATAATAACTATTTAGAATAAACATTAAATCCTTAAAAATTTATCAAACATGCATGGATGTTTGGTAATTCAATTTTCTTCATGCATGATGTTATGCCAATCTTCAAACACTTGAAGTTGAGTTAGAAGTGTTTAAAAATACTTTGATTAATAATATAAATAAGAGTGCATGCATGAAATTCCATATTAATATTAGGTATTTAATGTTGAAACTCCATGTTAGCTCCTTAAACTGCCATCCAATGCTAAACTACTCAAGCCCTTTATGCATTCGAGTCTCCTTTTTAGAATTGAAAGAGCTGTGCTTGAAGGTAGTTGCATGTATTTACCAAGTGAAAATGATTTGATTATTTCATTTATTATTTAGCATGATCTTTATTATAGTCTCAAACTATAGATCTTCTTATATATGGAAAAAATAATATCTTTATTCATTTATTGCATGTTCATGCTTGTCCTGGATGTGTCTAATCGAGCTTGGGCTACTTTGCATGCTCTACATGTATTCCTTCATCATTTATTTTGGCTCTTTATTTATGTTTGTATTCCTTTTGGAGTTATTTCTATCTATTCCTATGGAAAATATTTATTTTTTCATTTCCTTTGAGCTTTCCTCCTGAACCCTTTTCTTCGTTCACTTTCTCAAAATTATTTCTTCAAACAATTTACTAGGCCCATTTCTCATGGACAATTTATTTGAATCTTTTTGATTATCACTTTCCCATGGAAAAATTATCTATGATAATTCATACATTTGGGATTTTTAAAATGGTCCCTCAGATTATTGGAATGTGCCCTTAAATCTTTTATTTATTACCCTTCAGAAAAATGTTTGGTCCACTCATAACTTTGAAAATGACCTTTTCCAAAGATACCCTTTGGCTTTCTTAAAATGGACCTTCCTGAAAGGAAAGAGCCCTTTGGGAACCTTAAAAAGTGACCTTTCATAAAAGTTGTAAGTGTCCTTCATAAAATTTGAAATGGTCCTCTGCCAAGAAAAGTGCCCTTCAAAAAAATTGAAATGGTCCTCTGCCAAAAAAAGTGCCATTCAGAAAAGTTGTGTCCTTCAGAAAGATATCCTTTGGATTTTTTGCTTTACTCAATTTTCATGGATAATTTATCTGAGACTTTTCTCTTCAAACTTTTTTCCCAAAAGAATTGTTTTAGACTTTTTTCTTGAAAGAATTCTTTCAAACTTTTTTCCTGAAAGAATTCTTTTTGAAGGAAAAGTGTCCTTCAAATTTTTTGAAAAGAACCCTTTGAAAAAAATGAAAAGGACTTTTTAGAAAGGAAAGATCACTTTGATAACCTTGAAAATTACCTTTTCCTTGGAAAATACCCTTCGGGAAAGTGTCAAGTGACCTTCTGGAAAAGTTGAAAAGGCCTTCAGGATTTTTGAAATGACCTTCAGAAAAATTGAAAGTGACCTGTTCCAAAGAGAAGGTGACCCTTCAAAAAAGTTGTTTTGGTCTTCAAAACTTTTGAAATGGTCATTTTCTAAAAGAATGTGACCCTTTATGTTGAGAAGTGCCTTTTGTATTTCCTACAAAGAACCCTTCAGAATTTGAAAATGGACCATCGGCTTTTAAAAAGATTGGACCATTGGCTTTTTAAAAAGTGCCCATTTCCTTAGAATTTAATCCTGAAGAAATTCCTTTAGGAATTTTTTCCTAAAAGACCAATTCCTTTGGGATTTTTTGAAATGGACTATTGGACCTTTTTTGAAGATGGACCCCTTTTTTTGGACCCAAATAAGCCTCCATAATGCTTTTCTCACAAAAAACCCTCTGAAAACCAAAGTGAATTCCTCAAAAAGACCTATTAATCATAGATTATTTCAAGGGATTTTTAGGACAAACAACTAAATCAAAAGACAAACTAGCATGATATGCAAAATTTCAAATGATAGGGGTGACAATCTAATCTATGGGGCAAAATTGTCAACATTTTGGTGACTCAACTAGGAAGTATGCCTGCTATGATTGAGAACCAAAACATTTACATGAATCTTGGACTCATAAAGTAATGACAAATTTGATCCATGACTACAAACTCTCTTTTGACCTAGCATGAGATAACCTTTATCCTCCAGAAAAAGAAGGGAAACACACAAAATAAGAAAAGTAACTAAACAAAGTAAATGTGAAAACAAAGAACTTATTTAGGAGAAAATAGAACTAAACTAATGTGCTTAAACAAAACTTGGAGGAAATCAAATAAACTAACTATGCACAAGAAGACAAGCTTTTCAATAACAATGTTTTAGATGTATCCCATTGGCTGGGATTAGAAGCTCCTCACTATCCATCTTTGCAAGTTGGAAGGCATTATAGGATTTGCAGCTAGAGATTGTGTATGGGCCACTCCAAAGGGAGTCAAACTTCATGTGCCTTCCTGGTTTAGCTCTATCCTCATCCCACTTGAGGACCATATCTCCTTCTCTGAAACTTTATGAAGAAGCTCCTTTGTCAAATGCTATTTTCACTTGTGCTTGATAAATTTCTGTGGCTAACATGGATTGATTTCTTATTTCTTAAAACTTCATAAGCTTGGCATACTTGATCTTCATAGGCTCATTCTCCAACAATTCAAGTTGATGCATTAGTTCTAAAGTAGGAAACTGAAGAGAAATGAGTAACCTTGCTTCATTACCATATCCCAGCTTGTATAGAGAGTTGGTTATTGATTTTTTATAGGTGATCCTATCAGCTCATAGAGTTGACTTCAACTTGAGATGCCGTGACCTTTGATTGTCTTCAATAGTCCTTCTTATGATCTTTAATAGGTTCTTATTCGTAGACTCAACAAGGCCATTGCCTTGTGGATAATAGTTTGATGAAGAGCTAAGATAAATTCTATGTTGAACAACCCATTGGCTGATCTTAGTTCCCATAAAATCCATTACATTTTCAAAAATAATGGTTGAAGGAACTCCAAATCTAGTAAGAAGACTTCATAAAAATCTATAACATTGGTTTTATTTGCTTCTTTCAATGCCATTACTTCTATCCAATATGTGAAATAATCTATAGTAATTATAATACATTTATGTCCTAAACTTGAAGGAGGATTTATGAGAATGACAAAGTCTAATACTTATTGGATAAAGGGATGATACACTATAATTGGTTGAAGAGGTAAAGTTGCAAGTTTCACTTTTCTCATAAATAGAGCACAATGTTTGCACTTCATTACCCATGCATGACAATCACCAAATATACTAGGTCAATAGTACCCACCTCTCATGATCTTAAGGGCTGAAGTTCTTACAAAAAATGTCCTCCACCATGTCCATCATAGAATTCTTCAAGCAATCTCTAAGTTTGTCTTGGCTCTATACATCTTAGCAACATGCCATTGATATCTTTCTTGAAAAAAACACCATTAATAAGCAATAATGGAATTAATTGAAACCTAAAATATCTTCTTTTTGAAGAACTTAGATGAGAGGGATAAATACAATCTTGGAGGTAGCTTACTAAGTCATGAAACCTGTTGGAAGGTGAGGTATGACCAGTTGTAATCTCTTCATCATTTGACACCAAAACAACCTCATTAGTCTCTTGCAAGTCTTGAGATAGATGCTCATAAATTCATTTGCCTCTAATTAGCTTTGTGATCTTATTTTCCATGTCATACTCTATTACCTTGGTTATCCAAATAGCTCTCTTCTCATTTATATCTTTGTTCAAATGGAGCTCCTTGATACTTGGATGGGGAACCATTAGGTGTATTTTATTGTTAAACAACAAGTATCTAAACTTTTAAAGAGACCTTATAACTAAAAGTACATTTTTTTTCAACAAAGGATTACCTTATTCATATTCTTCCAAGCCTTGACTAAAGAAATATATTAGCTGCTCTAAACCCTCATGATTTTGTTTCATAAGAATGCCTGAAATGGTGTCCATGTTAGCATAAGTATACAAAATGAAATATTTTTTGAAATCTAGATTTATAAGTGTAGGAGCACTAGCTATGGCCTTCTTAATATCTTCAAAACTTTTAATTTCTCCTTTAGACCAACTAAAGCTCTGATTCTTCTTTAGCATGGTTGTAAGTGGCTTAGCTAAAATGACAAAATCTAAAATATATCTCCTTATGAAGTTGATTTTTCCAAAGAAGCTTTGTATAGCCTTTTTATGCTTAGGTAAGGAAAGTGCAATAATGGAGTCTACCCTTTTAGAATATATGCTTAAACCATGATTTGAAACAACATGTCCAAGAAGCTTACCTTCATGAATTGAGAAGATACATTTTTTGGGGTTTAAAGATATCCCAAATTGCTTACACCTTTCAAGCACTTTCTTGAGATGAACCATGAGATATTCTGTACTCTTTGAAAAAACTATTATATCATCCAAATAAACAAGTATAAACTTGTTAAGAATCCCTTAGAATTTCATATCCATGTCTCTCTAAAAGGTTGCTCTAGCATTAGATAAACTAAATGACATTTTTCTATATGCAAATATCCCCCACTTGGTTGTGAACACTATCTTAAATTGGTCCTCATATTTGACCAAAATCTGATTGTAACCACTATATCCATCCAACAAAGAAAACCTCTCTAAACCTGCAACAAGCTATAAAATTTGTTCTATTAATGGTAAGAGATAGTAATATTTAAGTGAAGCCCTATTCAAATCATGAAAGTCAACACACAATCTAATCTTGCTATTCTTCTTCTATATCAGAACAATATTTTCCACCCAAGTTGAGTACTTGATTGGAAATATAATAGTTAACTCTATGAGCTTGTGAAGTTTAAATCTCATCAAAGCTCAAGATTATGATTAATGGGTCTTTATCTTTGTCTTACTAGTTTAGTTTCAACTGTTTCTAACTATTTTTTGCTTTTCACATTCAAAAGAGATGAGAAACTAAGAGGTAATGGTTAGGGGTTAGATGATACCCAAATGAAGTTTGTGCACCGTATCCAGACGACTGAAGGAGATCCTCTTTAGCTGTGGAGGATGACACCTGTAGAAGAAAGAGACTCAAACACAGAGATTGTTAGATAGAGATAAGTTGGACTGCCAAGTGATATGCTCGGTCCCAGAAGCACAAAGACTTCTTTGAGGGATGATAGTCCACTGTTTATAAGTAAAAGTGTTGGAAATAAAGAAATGACAAATGACTAGCAAAGAGGAAATTAGATAATGTGTACTTGTTTCTTTGCAGTCAGTCTGCCATAGTCACCGACATCAGTAGTTATGCTAGCGTCAGTTGGACAAGTTGCTGATGTTAGTTATGATGCTAACGTCGATAGGGGAAAATGTCGATGTCGAATAGGGCAATGGCCTTGGATGAGTTTTTGGACAGGGTTATGGTTGATAGAGGGGTCTGGAAGTTATATCTGGGTCTGGAGGTCTATACAAGATTGCAGGGAAGCTAATAGAGTCTTAAGAGGGACAAGGGGTAGAGGATAGGTTGTCAAAAGGAGTAAGGATATGAGGAAGGCCTCTCAGCCTCTCCAAGAAGAAAGTCAGGTATGGTTTGGTCTACAATGCTTAGAACTAGTAAAAAGAGAACTAATTACTGATGCTTTTTAAACTACTGAAATGAAAGGGTAGAAGAAATACTTAGCTCTGGTTTGCTGAAGAAAGAGTGTAGAAGACTTGTTGCTAATGCGGCTGATGTAGAAGACTTCTTACAATGTTTTTAACCCAAAGTCTAGAGCTATTTCTGTAGAGTGCCTATAGCCTATGATGCTTGGTGTGTGTCTTGGAGAGAGAGAGAGAGAAGTTGGATTCAAAGCAAGAGAGTTAGCATTCAGGTCTATGATTTGGGATTGTGATTTGGGTCTGTGATTAGTTTTTCATTCAGCCTATGAGTTGGTTTTAAGCAACCGACGTCGGCGATCTCGCTGGCATCGGCCGATGGTTGATCGATGTTAGCAGCTGGAGGATGGGTAAAAAGGCTATTTTTAGCCTTTTACCCATTCCTCTGTCTGTTGAGTTTAGTGGTCATGGTTAAACGGTTGAAGGTGGGTTTAATAGGCATGGGGATTAGTGAGAGAGTTAGAATGATTAGTCATAGGGTAATGAATGAGGGTATCCAAGGGTGAAGAATCCAAGGGTGAGGTGTCAAGGGTGATGTGTCATGGGTGAGGTGTCAAGGGTGGTGTTATTAATTTAAAATAGGTAATTTATTTTAAATTAGTAAGTGTGTGGGTTAGGAATGTTTGGAAGTGGACCAAGGGGACCAAGGGAGAGTTGATTAAGGAATAGACACAATTTTGGTGTCTACATCAACCTCTAAATCAATGGTGTGTTGAGCTAAACTTGGATCAAATCCCTTGAGATCACTATATTTCCATGCAAATACATCATCAAAACTTGTGTATAACTCAATGAAAGCTTCTTTTTTTAAAGGAGTGCATACCTTACCCAACTTCAAAATCTTACCAGTTGTAATCTCTACATTGGCATAGTGCTCTTATTTTGTTGAAAAGGATGGATTTTCCTTCTTTAACTCATCATCACCACTAAAAATGTTCTCAAGTGTGGCCAATCCTTTAGGTAACTTATTTGTTTTTAGTTTCACAATCTAATCACCATACACTATAGGCACTTTGATTGGTTTCTTGAAGAAAACTCAGCCTGCTCCTGTAAGAAATTTGATTATCATATTTGAACACTTGACAATTATCATGATTATCTGGAATGGAAGGCCTTACAACCACCTTTATATGTGACTATTTTTTTTATTTTTTATATCATCTGGGATACCAAATTATGCCCCAATGACATCCAACCTATCTGCATGTTTATTCTTGCCTCTTGGTATTGCCTAAATATTAAAAGATTAAAAATCTTCAATTAAGTCCTATATTTTATGCCTATAAGATTTAAGAAACAAAATTTTACATGCATTTCAACCTCTTACTTGGTGAACTATAAGTTCACTATCACCAAAAACTTTCAAGGTATTGACTTTCATCTTCCTAGCCCATTGCAAACTGTGAACTAGTGCCTCATACTCAGTAACATTGTTTAAACAAACAAAATAAAATTTAATAGAAGATAATACCTTTGATTTGTTGTAGAAAATAACATCATTTTAGCTCTGGTATCATATTTATTCCTTGATCCATCAAAGTACAATTGCCACAAACTTTCACTAGATTCATCATCATTAACCATGGCTGGAATTGGTACATCATTCTCATGAAGGCAATAGACACAAAGTCCTTCTTCTTCCATAAAATTATAAGGATAATGATCATGAAAATTAGAATCCCACTCATCAAAAAACAAATCTGGAACTCCATCTAAATATGATCCATTTTCTATTCCACTAGTTCATAGTACATCATCCAAGATGATACAATTAGTGTTTACAACACTTGGCATATATGGCTCCATATGGAAACATGCAATAGGTTTAGAATGAATCATTACCTTATACCATACATTGTTATGAATAATAAATAAGTTCAATTAGATAATAAATATGCTCCAATCTTTGAGGTGAAGTCCTTTGAAAGGCACATAACAAAGTAAAGAGGCAAGTCTACCACAACATCTTGCTAAATAGTAACATTGGGATAAGCATGTAATGTCAATTTTAGATTCTTGATGATGCCTTCCATTTTTTTTGTGATCCATCCAGTCTAAATACCCCCTTAGTGTATGGCTCATAAGTAAGGCCAACCTTGTTTGCAATTTGCTTAGGCATGACTATGCTACTAGCTCCACTATCCACCATACAATTATGAACAAAATTATCACCTACTATCAAAGAAAGGTAGAAAGGAGGAGTTTTATTTTATTTTACCTCAATTTTATCCACCTTTACCAACTTATTTACTTGATGTACTTGTTACTTAATTGGCTGATCTGAATTAGTTAAGACAACACCTTCTTTCTTAACTAGTTTTGGAGGCAATTTGAGAGCTAAAAGCTCTTGGATGAGCATATATTTTTGTCCTAGAATGGAACAAGAATCCCACATGATAATTATGATATTATACTTTTTCATCTGATCCACTATACTAAAATGAGATCCACCAACCTTTGGTTGCACTTTCTGAAGCACTGGCTGTTCACAAACTAGAGGTAGTTAATGAACTTTACTAACCTCTATATTCTAATTGTTTTGAGTTGTAGGGGTGGTATATTGGTCTTTTATACTCTTAGAAATAAGATTAAGAGTATTATCAGAATTTATCACCTCTTGAGCCTCATCAATGGCTCTCTTTTTAGCTCTAGTTATAGCTGTAACTTGAACACTTGTATAGTTAGTTTCAACACCTTAAGTAAAAGCAACATGATCATCCACTTGCCAATATAAATTAATGGAATTAGGCTAAACTTGAACCTATTGAGTCTCTCCTTATGATGCCAAACTTGTATCTTGGTACTAACCTCCTTGAAAAGAAAACTTCTTTTCTTGTGTCATTTGTGGCATAGTGATGTTTTATGATACCAAGGCTTATTTTTTATCATCATTGAGATTTTAGGAATGCCAACCTGAATCCTACATCAATTTGTTTTAAGGTTGGAATTTGAAGTGGAAAGAGAATTAAGATCTAGGGTATCATATGGCTTAGCTGGAGTTATAGCTCCTTATATTTGATAAGGTGGTCTATACTCTCTAAAACCTTGATAAGGAGGCCTTTGATCTTTGAAGGGATAATAGGTGGTTTGATTTTATTGTTGATAGGGCCTATTATCCTGATATTTTTGTCTCTTAAGTTTCACTATTTCATTCCCAAAGGATTGTAAAAAGCTTTTCAACTCTCCTATCTCACTAGCTTGACTAGTAGGGGCTGTAATTTGCACTTGAGGTGATGGAATAAGAGCTACAAATGGGATTTGAGGTAGTTGAGGGGATGGTATGGACTTTATTTATAGAAATATAGACATTAGAGGTATTGGAGAAAGCTTAATAGCTTGTATCACACTATTCTCTACCGTTATTGCAACCTCATAAGCATTTGGCAAAATAGTACCACCCATTGACTGTATCAGCACACTAATGTTAGAGTTAAGGGATTTTAAATAATATATAAATGCATATTCAAGAGATGGCCTAATAAACATAGGTAGTTTAGTCCATGTCTTTTAGAACCTGAGATTAGAATTAGACATGAACTCATGATAAGCTCTCATTATGGTAATTAACTATTCAACCAAAGAGAGGTGATCAGATTTATCTTCAAATTTCTTGACTAAGGATGCACCCAATTCATCCCAAGTAGAAATGGAGTTTAGTGCAAGGTTTTTATACCACTAAAATTCTTTTCCTTTGAAGGAAGCAACAAACGATCTAATAGTAACATTATCTTGAACAACATTATGGACTGAATAGAGATTAACTACATCCATGATGTGCTCAATAGGGGTTGTTTGATTTTCTTATAAAAATAATGGGATACTTTTGAGAGAAGACATATGAATGTCATCAAACTAGGCTAGATTCAATGGGCTACCTCTATTTAATAGAATAAACAATTGGTTTCTGATAGCCATTTGGATAGTAGGGATTATAGTGCTTAAAACAATAGGATAACCAAGAGAAAAATATTTCTTTTGAGGATATGGATTTGCCCTCCTAAACCTTGAACTATTATATGATATAAATTCAAAAGGAATACCTTTACTTGATGAGCTTGTGGTAACTTTCGCATGAAATAATTGCTTGAATGATGCTATGAGCTCTGCAACTAGATGTTGGTGATGATGAATATCTTCTACTACTACAAAACTTCTTCAGATATGCAAAGAATTTATTTGATGACCCACTGGGCATGCCAAAAACTATTGTCAACTAGACTCACACCCTTGTGAAGGTAGTTTCAAGCCTTCATAGTCTACTAAAACATGGAAACAATCCTAGGGTGTAGGTGGCATAATCAACACATTGAATCTCTAGATTATAAGGGTTAGCTTCTTTTGGTGTATCAATTAAGATCTCTGATCTACACTACAAACTACCAAGAAAAAAGTAAGAAAAAAAATTGAAAGGAAATCCTATCTAATGATGGTGATACACCTGTATTTTGGTTCATCCACTCAATTTGAGCTTCTAAAAGCATTGATTACATAAGAAAAAGATTGAACTTTCAACTCTAATTGACTCTTGTGCATCAATATTTCATGAAAAAGTTTTTATCTAATGATCAAATATTAAGGGAAATGATAGAATAGTCTTGATTCAAAGCACTAAATAACCACTTATATCCACTGTGAACTCAACCAAAAGACATCAAACATAGAACATAACCTACATAATTTGATCAACTATATTGCTACGTAAGAATCAAGACTTTAAAAGGAATGAAATTTTATCACATATGCATGTCATTAACATAAATACACTATACTAGCATCCTAAAATCTAAAAGCAATCCTTTTATTTATCTAAAAAAGATTACAAAACTCAAATTTTTATAGAGTCTGGTCTTGTTAAAAGAGGCATCTCATTCAAGGCTAAAAAAGCCAACTTATATAGAAAAATCATACAAAAACCAAGAGATTGACACTAAAAATAGAAGAGGAAATCAACTCCCACATCACCCCAAGTCCAAATTCAGATATGCCAAGATAACCAAACCTTCTGATAATATCTTTTTAACTTATGTGCTACATGAGAAGATCTTTGGCATTAAAAATGATGGAGAGCCTATTTCATAATCATTATTAGAATAAACATTAAATTCTTAAAAAATTACCAAACATGCATGGATCTTTGATAATTCAATTTTCTTCATGCATGATGCTACGCCAATCTTCAAACACTTGAAGCTGAGTTAGAAGTGTTTGAAAAAACTTTGATTAATAAGATAAACAAGAGTGAATGCATGAAATTATATATTAAGATTAGGTATGCAACATTAAAACTCCATGTTAGCTCCTTGAACCACCATCTAATGCTAAACTCCTTGAGCCCTTTATGCATTCAAGTCTCCCTTTTAGAATTGAGAGAGACGTGCTTGAAGGCAATTGCATGTCTTTACCAAGTGTGAATGATTTGATTATTTCATTTATTATTTGGCATGCTCTTTACTGCAGTCTCAGACTATAGATCTTATTATAGATGGAAAAAATAATATATTTATTGGTTTTTTGCATGTTCATGCTTGTCTTAGATGTGTATAATCAATTTTGGTCCACTTTGCATGCTCTGCATGTATTCCTTTAGCATTTGTTTATGATCTTTGTTTCTATTTATATTCCTTTTGGAGTTATTTCTGTCGATTCCCATGGACAATATTTCTTCATTCATTTCCTTTGGGCTTTCCTCACGAACCCTTTTCTTCATTCACTTTCTCAAAATTATTTCTTCGGACAATTTTCTTGGTCTATTTCTCATGGATAATTTATCTAAAGCTTTTTTATTATCACTTTCCCATGGACAAATTGTCTATGGGAATTCATATCTTTGAGCTTTTGAAAATGGTCCCTCAGATTATTGGAATGTGCCCTTCGGTCTTTTGTTTATTATCCTTCGAAAAAATATTTGGTCCACTTGCATCTTTGGAAATGACCTTTTTTGAAGATACCCTTTGGCTTTCTTAAAATGGACCTTCTTGAAAGGAAAGATCCCTTTAGCTTTTGTGAAATGGACTTTTCCAAAAGGAAAGAGCACTTTAGGAACCTTGAAAAGTACCTTTTACTTAGAAAGTAACCCTTAAAAAAAGTTGTGTCCTTTGGAAAAGTTGAAATGGTCTTCTGCAAAGAAAAGTGCCCTTCAAAAAAGTTGAAATGGTCCTCTACCAAAAAAATTGCCCTTCGAAAAAGTTTTAAGTGTCCTTCAAAAAAGTTGTTTTGAACAAAATGTCCAAAACAATTCCTTTAGAAAGATATCCTTCGGATTTTTTACTTTCTTCAATTTCTACAGACAATTTATTTGAGACTTTTCTCTTCAAAATTTTTTATCAAAAGAATTATTTCAGACTTTTTTCTTGAAAGAATTATTTTAGACTTTTTAGTGTACTTCAGAATTTTTGAAAAGAACCCTTCATAAAAAATGAAAAGGACTTTTTCGAAAGGAAAGAGCCCTTTGGTAACCTTGAAAATTACCTTTTCCTTGGAAAATACCCTTTGAGAAAGTGTCAAATGACCTTTTGGAAAAGTTGAAAAGGCCTTCACGCTTTTTGAAATGACCTTCAAAAAAATTAAAAGTGATCTATTCCAAAGAGAAGGTGACCCTTTGGAAAAGTTGTTTTAGTCTTCATAACTTTTGAAGTGGTCCTTTTTCGAAAGAATGTGACCCTTTATGCTGAGAACTACCTTTCAAATTTCCTACAAAGAACCCTTCAGAATTTGAAAATGGCCCATTGGATTTTAAAAATATTGGACCGTTGGATTTTTTAAAAGTGCCCATTTCCTTAGAATTTAACCTCAAAGGAATTCCTTCAAGAATTTTTTTTGAAAGACCAATTCCTTCTAGATTTCTTGAAATGGACCATTGGACCTTTTTTGAAGATGGACCCCTTTTTTTGGACCCAAAGAAGCTTCCATAATTATTTTATCACAAAAAACCCTTTGAAAACCAAAGTGAATACCTCAAAAAGACATTTTAATCATGGATTATTTCAAGGGTTTTTCAGGACCAATAATTGACTCACAAGACAAACTAGCATGATAAGCAAAGTTTCAAATGGTAGGGGTGACAATCTAACCTATGGGGAAAAATTGTTAACATTTGGTGACTCAACTAAGAAGTATGCCTACTATGATTGAGAACTAGACCATTTACATGACTCTTAGACTCACAAAGTAATGACAAATTTGATCCATGACTGCAAACTCTCTTTTGACCTAACATGAGAGAACCTTTATCCTCCAAAATAAGAAGAGAAACACACAAAACAAGAAAAATAACTAAACAAAGCAAATGTGAAAACAAAGCACTTATTTGGGACAAAATAGAACTAAATTAATGTTCTTGAACAACACTTGGAGGAAATAAATAAACTATGTATAAGGATCCAAACTCTTCAGTAGTAATGTTTTAGATGTATTTCAGTGACTAGGATTGGAAGTTCCTCACCATCCATCTTTGTAAGTTGGAAGACATTATGGGATTTATAGCTAGAGATTGTGTATGGGGCACTCTAAAGGGAGTCAAACCTTTTGTGCCTTCCTAGTTTAGCTCTATCCTCATCCCACTTGAGGACCATATCTCCTTTTCTGAAACTTCATAAAGAAGCTCCATTGTCAAACACTCTCTTCACTTGTGCTTGATGAATTTATTAGTGTAGGTTTTTATTTTTCCCTATTTTTTAATTAGGAAAATTGTATTTTTGTGCATACATGGAGTTTTCCTATATTTGTGGGATAGGCTAGCTTACGTGGAGGTGTGTGTCATAGATGTGTCATAGGTGTCATAAGAATGTCATAAGTAACTCCCTTGATGGGAGTTACTTCTCTATTTTTAGCACCTTGTCACCACCTTTCATGGAGGAGTTACAGTCTATTCTTGGGGTGCCTTGACCACCTTTTGTGCAAGAGTTACTTACGTGCTCTCCTATATGTATTCCTCACTTTAGCCATCTCATGTTAATCAAATATTGGGTTTTCTCTTATTTTATCTTGTGAAATTTATCTTCTTGTATAATTTTAAATTTCTTTAGTATCTATGTGGTGTGCACTTGCTTCATCTCGTGTGATCACGTCTCCATTGCATTCGCATTATCTAAATTCTGGAAACAACTCCGATATGGTATCAGAGCCAACCTGATAATCATGTGTCTAGTTATGTTGTTAGTTTTTTTTGAAATCAAGAGGAGTGGAGTTCTCTTTATTTTTTTATTTCTAGATCTGATCTAAAATAAAAAAAACTTTCAATATCATTTCTTGTGTTCTTTTTTATCTTTTCCTTGGAATCCTTGGCCTTTGGGTGTCTTGGCTATCTTATCTTCAATATTTATAGGCACAACATCAACTTTAGGTGTTGGTTTTGTAATGGTAGGTGTCCTTGCAGGGCTTCTAACAACCTTCTTTATAGCAGCTAGTTTAGCAGTCAGCTTGGCAGCAATGGCCTGCTTGACTGTAGGATTCTGTGCCTTATTTTGCCCTCTACAGACTTGTCTCCTCCTACCACTTTTCTATGCCTTATTTTGCTACTTCAGCTTGGGCACCATGGTTGTGTGCAGGGAGTAGAGGGAGGAGCAGCATTAGCCACACCATCAAACAACCACTCCAAGCATCAGCCATGCCAAGCAGCTGTACAGTGTCCAGCATGCAAATGCGTAGTGAGGTAGTGACTCATACTATCTACTGTGTGTTTCAACTTGTCTCTTCTCTATCCCACTGTTGTGCATTGAGAGGTCTGCAGATTATTCATTTTCTTTTTTTGACAGCAAATCAGAACTATTTTTTTTTAAATGGTGCCCCTTCTTTGCTTGGCATCCCATGTGGGCCCTTGGACACTTGGCATCCATAAAATTGTCTTTTGATTCTTTTTTTTAGTTAAAAATTGACTTGTTAAAAAAAATCAGTCAATTTGACTGAATATTAAGTTTTTTAGACAATTTGAAATTTTGGGGGTTTTAGATTTAAACTTGTATCTTCGCCTGTCGAAGACGAAGGGTGAGGCCCGGGTTAGCAGGAGGCCAATTCCCCCTCACACAAACCTCTTTTGGATTCCTCTCTCCTTACTAAATCCAACGAGTGGTTGGAGGCCACTTTCTCTCTCAAAATAGACATTTTTAAAATGTTTTAGTGCTTTTTTTTGCAAAAACACTAGTTCATAGGAAAATTGAACCTTTAATATCTTGCAAACAGTAGCTCGGATTTGTGTGCCATTTTTTGCAAAAGTGTTTGTAATTAAATTCTCCATAGCATAGGCTTGTTATTTGTTAAAAATTCACTAGTTTATAAAGTGCCTAGAATTTGGGTCTCTCAAGACGCATTTTTGACTGAGTCTGACGTCCTGCTTGCTTATAGTATTGCACTAATTGCTCTACGACACATTCTCGGCTGAGCCCAACATCTTTTGAGTATGCACTTGCCTATTTGGGGGGGGGGCTCAATATTTTGAGGGGGTGTGATTACTTTTCACAACTTACAAATCTTTGCTTTCGTTCTCCTTTCTCCATAATTTTACAATTTGCAATCAACAAAACTTCACTTAAATTCAGCTTAAAATGGACTCTTTTCAACTTAAACCCCTAACACCCTTCAACTATCATGAATGTAACATTAAAATTTAAATCATTCTTAGAAGCAAAGGGTTGTATAGGATCACCATGGGTACTGAAGTATAACCCAACACTGATGCTGAAAAGGTCAAGTGGTACAACCTAGTGATGAAGCTTATGGATTACTGAGCTTGTCTGTGTTTCCAAAACTTATTTTGCATTTAGAAACCTCCAAGACTCCAAAAGACATATGGGACACCTTAAAACTCTTATTTGGGAAGCTTGATGAGATGAGAGCTCATGAGCTCAAAAATGAACTCATAAGTCTAAGTCCTATCAACTTTGACACCCTACATGACTTCTTCACTAAGTTTAAGGCCTTTAGATTGAAACTGAAAGAAAGTGGGATAGAGAAGAAAGATCATCAACTCATCCTTTCTATTCTCACAATGTTAGGTCCAAGCTATTCAGTCTTTGTCTCCACTTTCCATGCAACGAAATGTGCCCTTAGCACTAAATGGAAAATGCCTTCTTTGGATTCATTCATTGCCAACTTGACTAGGGAGCAAGATAAGCTAATTCAAATGGGCATAATGAAGTCTACTCAACCCCAAGCTTTGATAGCTGGAAATGGTAAGGATAAGACTTCAACAAAGGAGAAGAAGAAAAAGAACAAGGACCAGGAGAAGAAGAAAGAAAACAACAATTCTACCAAAAACAACACTGAGTCTTCCTCCTCCAATGCTAAACCTAAGAAGGAGAAGGTTAAGTGTGCCTATTGTAAAAAGATAGGGCATGATGAACACAAATGCATGAAGAAACAAATAGATCACCTAACTCATCTTTTAGAGAAGCACAACATAGGTGTTTCCGAGTCCATCAAGTAAAATTCATCTACCCAAGATTCTACCAAGGCAAATGACAAGGGTAAGGAGAAAGAAAAGGGCAAGGCCCTTGTAGCAACTACAGCTTCTACAACATCATGGGTCATTGATTCAAGTGCTTCTCACCACATGGGATCTTCACTAGTTGAGTTTTCATCCTTAGAGCCTTATAGCATGACTTCAATTAGTTTGGGTGATGACACATCAGTTTCTATTACAGGGAGAGGGTCAGTTGAAATGGAAGGAGGAACATTCAATAATGTTTTAAGTGTTCCTTCTCTTTCAACCAATCTCTTATCAGCGTACCAGATCACTCACATTGGTCAGGGCATGAGAGTTGAGTTTTCACCAGATTTAGTGGCTATCATGGAGTTGCATAGTGATATTACAGTGGTAGTGGGTAGGGCAGATCACCAAGCAAGGTTATACACCTTCTCACATTTTGCACTAGATTCTTCTCCAACAGCATTGCTAACACATTCAGATGGAGTTAGAAAACTATGGCATGAGTGGTTTAGCCACCTTAACTACCACTACCTTGAGCAACTTTGCAAACATGACATGGTCATTGGCTTACCTTGTGTCCAATTCTCAAAAGGACTTTGTGAGGGGTGCTCCCTTGGAAAGCATCCCAAAGCAAAATTTGACAAAGGCAAAGCTTGGAGGGCTTCACAACCTTTGGAGTTAGTCCACAGTGATGTATCAGGACACTTTCCCAAACCATCTTTCACAAGGGCCAAGTACATCCTCACTTTCATTGATGATTTCTCTAGGTACACTTGGATATATTTTCTCAAACAAAAGTCTAAAGTGTTGGAAAATTTTCTAGAGTTTAAGGCTCTTGTTGAGAAATAGAGTGAGAAATCCATCAAGGTTCTTTAAACTGATAATGGAGGGGAGTATGTTAGCAATAGGTTTGAGTAGTTTTGCACCACATAGGGGATTGATTTACAGTGCACAGTCACTTACAGTCCTTCATAAAATGGGGTTGTAGAATGCAAAAATAGGTTCTTAAAAGAGATGGGTAGCTGTATGATTCACTCCAAATCCTTAGCACCACAGTACTAGGCTGAAGCCATCAATTGTGCTTGCTACATTCAAAATAGGGTTCCTCACAAAGCTTTGAAAGGGATAACACCCTTTGAAGCTTGGCATAAAATAAAACTTGATGTTGAGCACCTTAGAGTTTTTGGATCCCCAGCCATGGTCCACATTCTGAAGAAGAAATGCAAAGCTATGGAATGTCAGTCGAAGCCTTGCATCTTTATAAGATATTTAAATGGTATTAAGGGGTATCACCTTCTAGATCCAGTCACTCATGAGTTGTTCATCAAGAGAAGTGTCCATTTTTAGGAGAGTCCTAGAGACTCAACACTTGAAACTTCTTCTCCCTCATCAGAGCTACTTCTTCATGATGATTCCTCATTAGATTCAGATCATCCACAACAAGTACTTGAGCTAGAGACATATTCTTCTTCTTCAAGTTTAGACAGTGAGGATAGTGATGCAGGGTCATCCACCTCTAGTCAGTTAGAGGATGAGGAGTTAGCACCTGACTCGCCCACTTCTGGGCCACTTTAGGCTAGACAGTCACTTAAGAGTGCTGACACTTAGGTAGGAGATCCCACAGATAATAGATGTACTAGGGGGGATTTTTAGAGAGATCCACATGCCTTCTTTGCTTCAATTTTAGATCCATAGACTTTTCAAGAGGCATTTAGGGTACTTGAGTGGGATAGTGATATTGAGGAAGACTATTCTTCCTTAATAAAAAATCACACTTGGGATTTGACTTCACTTCCTAAGGGAAGAAAGATGGTTCGATGTAGGTGGATATATCAGACCAAGTTTGTAGTAGATGGGTTAGTTGATAAGTACAAGGTGTGATTGGTCACCAAGGGTTTCTCACAGGTGGTAGGCATTGACTACTCAGAGACCTTTGCACCTGTTACAAAGATGACTTCTATCTGACTCACCTTGGCTATTGCTGCAACACATGGTTGGGATGTGCACCAGATGGATGTAAAGAGTGCCTTTCTTCATGGAGACCTAGAGGAGATCTACATGGAGCAGCCACCAAGATTTGTTCAAGATTCTTCCTTAGTATGTATACTTAGGAAATCTATCTATGGCCTCAAACAAGCCCCTCGGGCTTAGTATGCCAAGATAGATTCCTTCCTTCTAACAGCGGGTTTCACTAGGTGCCATTCTGATCCCAATGTCTACTTCTTGCCATAGGATGATTCGCTCCTAATTTTGGTTCTATATGTTGATGACCTTTTGATCAAGAGGAGTTCTTTATCGACTATTGTAGTGGTGAAGGCATTTCTCCAAGATAGATTTGACATGATAGACTTGGGTTTGTTGCACTACTTCCTTGGCATCAAGATCTCATAGTCAGATTCAGGTATTTCTCTTGCATAGCCTAAGTATGCTCTTGACTTATTGGCTTGGTTTCACATGACTAATTGCAAGCCATCTTCAACTCCCTTTCTATCAAGAGTCAAGCTTGAGGTTGACTGTTATTCACCATTGGTTGATGCCACTCGATATCGACAACTTGTTAGTAGTCTCATATACTTGACTCACACTGGGCTCAACATATCATATACAGTGGGACTTGTCTCCAGATTTATGCAAGAACCTCATGAGATGCATTGGAAAGTAGCTAAGAGGATCTTGCATTGCATACAGGGTTCATAGAGATATGAGATTTAGTATAGATTTGGCATAGAGGTTGACTTGGTTGGATATACAGATTTAGACTGGGCTAGTGATTCACAGACTCGCAAGTCCACTTTTGGTTACAGTTTCTCTCTAGGTTTTGGTCCTATCAATTGGTCTAGCAAGAAGTAGAATGCTATTGCTATATCATCCATAGAGGTAGAGTATAGGGGAGATATTAATGCAGCTACTGAGGCTATTTGGCTTCAGGGGATTCTTTTTGAGTTTGGCATTTCTATCAGGCAGCCCACCATCATTTATTGTGACAACCAAAGTACCATTCAGATTTGTAGGAATCTAGTTTAGCACTAGTAGACCAAGCACATAAAGATTCACATGCATTTCATTCGAGAGCTTATTCATAGTCAGGTCATTGACTTGATATTTTGCCAGTCTTCAGAGCAGGTTACAGACATCTTCACCAAACCTTTCACCGAGAGCAATTTCATTCATCTACAAGCTCTTCTTGGGGTGTGGTCTACATCTACAACAACATCATCTTCAGGTGGGGCCTTCTAACCTCTTCATTTCTTTTATGTCTCTCTTTTTGGGGGGGAGTTTTTTCCTACGAGTTTTCTCCTTTTCTCTATCTTATGAGAGATTGCATTTGTACATGGGTACCTCATCAAGCCTAGTTGCCGAGACCCATTTTATATTTCCACACTACCCACCTAAGCTACACTTAGGGGGGGTATTAGTGTAAGTTTTTATTTTTCCCTATTTTTTAATTAGGGAAATTGTATTTTTGTGCATACATGGAGTTTTCCTACATTTGTGGGATAGGCTAGCTTATGTGGAGGTGTGTGTCATAGATGTGTCATAGGTGTCATAAGAATGTCATATATAACTCCCTTGATGGGAATTACTTCTCTATTCTTAGCACCTTGTCACCACCTTTCATGGAGGAGTTACAGTCTATTCTTGGGGTGCCTTGACCACCTTTTGTGGAGGAGTTACTTACGTGCTCTCCTATATGTATTCCTCACTTTGGCCATCTCATGTTAATCAAATATTGGGTTTTCTCCTATTTTGTCTTGTGTAATTTATCTTCTTGTATAATTTCAAATTGCTTTAGCATCTATGTGGTGTGAACTTGCTTCATCTCATGTGATCACATCTCCATTGCGTTCGCATTATCCAGATTTTGGCAACAACTTTGATAGAATTTCCATGGCTAGCACAGAACAATTTTTTATTTCTTCCAACTCCATAAAATCAGCATACCTAATCTCCATAGGCTCATTCTCCAACAATTCAAGTTGATGCATTAGTTCTAAAGTAGGAAACTCAAGAAAAATTGGTAACCTTGCTTCCTTACCATATACTAGCTTGTATAGAGAGTTGGCTATTAATTTTTTGTAGGTGATCCTATCAGCCCATAGAGTTAACTTCAACTTGAGATGCCATAACCTTTAATTGTCTTCAATAGTTTTTCTTATGATCTTCAATATATTCTTATTCATAGACTCAACAAGGCCATTACCTTGTGGATAATAGTTTGATGAAGTGCTAAGACAAATTCCATGTTGAACAACCCATTGGCTGATCCAACTTCCCATAAAAGCAATTGCATTATCAAAAATAATGGTTGAAAGAACTCCAAATCTAGTAAGCAAACTTTATATAAATCTAGAACATTAGTTTCATTTACTTCTTTTAATGCCATTGCTTCTGTCCAACATGTGAAATAATATGTAGCAGTTAGAATCCATTTATATCTTAAACTTTAAGGAGGATTTATGAGACCAATAAAGTCCAATCCTTATTGGATGAAGGGCTGATCCACCACAATTGGTTTAAGAGGTAAAGCTACAAGTTTCACTTTTTTCACAAACATAACACACTGTTTTTAGTTCCTTACCCGTGCATGACAATCACCAAATATACTAGGCCAATAGTACCCACCTCTCATGATCTAAAGGGCTATAGTTCTTGTGAAAAATTGTCCTCCACCATGTCCACCATGGAATTCTCAAAGCAATCTCTAAGTTTGGCTTGAATCTATACATATTAGCAACATGTCATTGATATCTTTATTGAACAAAACACCATCAATAAGCAAGAATGGAATTGATTGAAACCTAAAATATCTTTTTTTTAAGCAATTATATGAGAGGGATAAATACCATCTTGGAGGTAGCTCACAAAGTCATGAAACTATTTAGAATGTGAGGTATGACCAGCTACAACCTCTTCATCATTTGACACCAAAATAACCTCATTAGTCTCTTGCAAGTCTTGAGCTAGATGCTCACAAAGTCCTTTGCCTCTAATCAACTTTGTGACCTTAATTTCCATGTCATACTCCATTACCTTGGTTCTCCAACCATCTTTCTTCTCATATATATCTTTGTTCAAAAGGAACTCCTTGATGCTTGGATGGGGAACCATTAGGTGTATTTTATTGTTAAATAACAAGTATCTAAACTTTTAAAGAGACCTTATAACTAAAATTACATGTTTTTCAACAAAGTAATACCTTATTTCATATTCTTCCAAGCCTTGACTAAAGAAAGCTACTAGCTACTCCAAACCCTCATGATTTTGTTGCATAAGAATGCCTGAAATGGTGTCCATGTTAACATAGGGATACAAAATGAAATATTTTGTAAAATCTATATTTATAAGTGTAGGAACACTAGCTATGGCCTTCTTAATATCTTAAAAACTTTTAATTTCTTCTTTGGACCAAGTAAGGCTTTGATTCTTATTTAGCATGGCTATAAGTGGCTTAGCTAAAATGGCAAAATCTAAAATATATCTCCTTTTGAAGTTGATTTTCCCAAAGAAGCTTTGCATAGCCTTTTTGTGCTTAGGCAAGGAAAGTACAAGAATGGAGTTTAACCTTTAGAAATCTATAATTAAACCATGATTTGAAACAACATGTCCTAGAAGCTTACCTTCATGAATTGAGAAGCTACATTTTTTAGGGTTTAGAGATACCCCAAATTGCTTACACCTTCCGAACACTTTCTTGAGATGAACCATGTGATCTTCTCCACTCTTTAAAAACACTATTATATCATCCAAATTAAAAATTACAAACTTTTTAATAAGTCTTTAAAAGGTTTCTGTAACATTAGTTAAATTGAATGGCATCTTTATGTATGCAAATATCCCCCACTTGGTTGTGAAGTCTGTCTTAAATTGGTCCTCTTCTTTGACCAAAATCTGATTGTAGCCACTATATCCATCCAACAAAAAAAAACCTCTCTGAACCTGCAACAAGCTATAATTTTTTTTCCATTTGATGGCAATGGATAATGATATTTAAATGACACACTATTTAAATCATGAAAGTCAACACATAATCTAATCTCATTATTCTTCTTCCATACATAAACAATATTTTCCACCCAAGTTGAGTTCTTGATTGGAAATATAATAGCTGACTCTATGAGCTTGTGAAGCTCAACTCTCATGAAAGGCTCAATCTTAGGATTAATGGGCTATTGTCTTTATCTTACTAGTTTAGTTTTAGCCTCTAAATCAATGGTGTATTGAGATAAACTTAGATCAAATCCCTTGAGATCACTATATTTCCATGCAAATACATCAACAAAAATTGTGTATGACTCAATGAAAGCTTCTTTTTGTGAAGGAGTGCATACCTTACCCAACTTCAAAATCTTACCAGCTAAAATATCTACATTGGCATAGTGCTCTTCTTTTGTTGAAAAGGATGACTTTTCCTTCCTTAACTCATTGTCACCACATAAAATATTCTCAAGTGTGACCAATCCTTTAGGCAACTTATTTGTTTTTAGTTACACAATCTGATCACCATACTACTATAGGTGCTTTGATTGGTTTCTTGAAGAAAAATTAGCCTCTTTTTGTAAGAATCTCATAATTTGATTTTCATATTTGAACAATTGATAATTCTCATGATTATTTGGAATGGAAGGCCTTACAACCACCTTTATATGTGACTAATTTTTTCATTTTTTATATTAGTTGGGATACTAAATTGTGCCCCAATGGCATCCAACCTATCTGCGTGCTTATTCTTGCCTCTTGGTATTGCTTGAATATTAAAAGCTTGAAAATCTTTAGTTAATTCCCATATTTTATGCCTATAATATTTAAGCAATAAATTTTTACATGCATTTAAACCTCTTACTTGGTGAACTATAAGTTCACTATCACCAAAAACTTGCAAGGTATTGACTTTCATCTTCCTAGCCCATTACAAACCATGAACTAGTGCCTCATATTCAGAAACATTATTTGAATAACCAAACTAAAATTTAATAGAAGAGAAATACCTTTGCTTTGTTGGATAACGAACATCATTCTAGATTCACTAGATTCATCATCCTTAACCATGGCTAGAATTGGTACATCATTCTCATGAAGGCAATACACACCAAGTCCTTCTTCTTACATCAACTTATAAGGATCATGTTCATGAAAATTAGAATCCCACTCATCAAGAAACAAATCTATAACTCCATCCAAAGGTGATCCATTTTCTACTCCACTAGTTTCTAGTACATCATCCAAGATGATGCAAATAGTGTTCACAAGACTTGGCATATATGGATCCATATGGAAACATGCAATAGGTTATAAATGAATCATTAACTTAGTAACATAATAGTTTTTAACAACAAATAATTCTAATCAGCTAATAAATATCCCCCAATATTTGAGGTAGTCCTTTGAAAGGCACATAGCAAAGTAAGGAGGCAAGTCTACCACAACAACATCCTGATGAATAATAACATTGGGATAAGCATGTAATGTCAATTTTAGATGCTTGATGATGCCTTCCATATTTTTTGGTGACCCATCCAATTTCAATACCCCCTTAGTGTATGGCTCATAAACAAGGCCAAGCTTGTTTGTAATTTGCTTAGGCATGATTGTGCTACTAGCTCCACTATCCACCATACAATTATGAACACAAGTATCACCTAATATCAAAAAAAGGTAGAAAGGAAGAGTTTTATTTGATTTTACCTCAGTTTTCTCCACCTTTACCATCTTATTTACTTTATGTACTTGTTATTTAATTGGTTGATCTGAATTAGTTAAGACAATCCCTTCTTTCTCAACCGATTTTGGAGGTAATTTGAGAGCTAAAAGATCTTGGATGAGCATATATTTTTATCCTAGAATGGAAATAAAATAATACATGATAATGATAATATTATACTTCTTCATCTGATCCACTATACTGAAATGATATCCACAAACCTTTGGTTGCACTTTCTGAAGCACTAGCTGCTCACAAACTAGAGGTAGTTAATGAACTTTACTAACTTCTATATTCTGATTGTTTTGAGTTGTAGGGGTAGTAGGTTGGTATTTTATAATCTTAAAAACAAGATTAAGAGTATTATCAGCATTTATCACCTCTTGAGACTCATCAATGGCTCTCCTTTTAGCTCTAGTTATAGCTACAACTTGAACACTTGTATAGTTAGTTTCAACACCTTGAGTAAAAGCAACATGATCATCCACTTGCCAATTTACATTAATGGCATTAGGCTGACCTTGAACCTATTGAGTCTCTCTTTGTGATGCCAAACTTGTATCTTGGTACTGATCTCCTTGAAAATAAAACTTTTCTTGTGTCATTTGTGGCATAGTGATGTTTTATGATACCAAGGCTTATTTTTTAGCATTATTGAGATTTTAGGAATACCAACTTGAATCCTGCATCAAGTTGTTTTAAGGTGGGGTGGGAACAATGGAATTTGAAGTGGAAAGAGCATTAAGATCTATGGTATCATATGGATTAACTGGAGTTATAGCTCCTTATATTTGATAAGGTGGTCTATTCTCTCTGAAACCTTGATAAGGAGGCCTTTGATCTTTGAAGGGCTAATAGGTGGTTTGATTTAATTGCTGATATGGACTATTAGCCTGATATTTTTGTCTCTTAAGTTTCAATATTTCATTCCCAAAGGAATGTTAAAAGCTTTTCAACTCTCCTATCTCACTAGCTTGACTAGTAGGGGCTATAATTTGAGCTGAGGTGATAGAATAGGAGCTAAGGATGGGATATGAGGTAGTTGAGGGGTTGGTATGGACTTTATTTATAGAAATATAGCATTAGAGGTCTTGGAGAAAGCTTAATATCTTGTATCACACTATTCTCTACCCTTATTGCAACCTCATAAGCATTTGGCAAAGTAGTACGACCCATTGACTGTATCAACACACTAATGTTAGAGTTAAGGGATTTTAAATAATATATAGATGCATATTCAGGAGATTGCCTAATAAAAATAGGTATTTTAGTCCATGTCTTTTAGAACCTGAGATTAAAATTAGACATGAACTCATGATGAGCTCTTGTTATGGTAGTTAACTATTCAACCAAAGAGAGGTGATCAGATTTATCTTCAAATTGCTTGACTAAGGTTGCACCTAATTCATCCCAAGTAGAAATGGAGTTTAGTGGGAGGTTTTTATACCACTAGAATTATTTTCCTTTGAAGGAAGCAACAAACAATCTAATTATAACATTATCTTGAACAACATTATGGACTGAATAGAGATTAACTACATCCAGGATGTGCTCAATAGGGGTTGTTTGATTTTATCCTAAGAAGAATGGGATACTTTTGAGAGTAGACATAGGAATGTGATCAAACTAGGTGAGATTTAGTGGGATACCTCCATTTAATGGAATAAACATCTAGTTTCTGATAGCCATTTCAATAATGGGGATTGTAGTACTTAGGACAATAGGATAACCAAGAGAGAAATATTTCTTTTGAGGATATGGATTTTCCCTCCTAAACCTTGATCTCTTATATGATATAAATTCAAAATTAATACCTTACTTGTGGAGCTTGTGATAACCTTTGGTATGAAATAATTGCATGAATGATGCTATGAGCTCTGCAACTAGATGTTGGTGATGATGAATATCTTATACTACTGCAAAACTTCTTCAGATGTGTACATAATGTATTTGATGTCCCACTAGGCATGCCAAAAACTATTGTGAACCAAAATCACACTCTTATGAAGGTAGTTTCAAGCCTTCACAATCTGCTAAAACATGGAAACAATCCTAGGATGTGGTTCACCTAATCAACAAATAGAATCTCTAGATTATAAGGGTTAGCTCCCTTTGGTGTATCAATTAAGATCCCTACTCTACACTAAAAATTATTGAGAAAAAAATTAAGATATAAAATTGAAAGGAAATCTTATCTAATGATGGTGATACACCTATATTTTGGCTCATCCACTCAATTTGAGCTTCTAAAAACACTAATTGACTCCTATGCATCAATATTTCATGAAAAAAATTTATCCAATGATCAAAGATTGAGGAAAATGATGGAATAGGCTTGATTCAAAGCACTAACCAACTACTTATATCCAATATGAACTCAACCAAAAGACATCAAACATAGAACATGACCTACATAATTTGATCAACTATACTGCTAAATAAGAATCAAGATTTGAAAAGGAAAGAAATTTTATCACATATGCAAATCACTGACATAAATACACCATAATATCATCCTAAAATCTGAAAGCAATCCTTCTATTTAACTAAAAAAGGTTACAAAACTCAAATTTTGGCAGAGTCTGGTCTTACCAAAAGAGGTATCTCATTCAAGGCTGAAAAAGCCATATTATATAGAAAAAACATAAAAAATCCAAGAGATTGGCACTAAAAATAGAAGAGGAAATCAACTCCCATATCACCCTAAGTCCAACTTGAGCTATGCCAAGATAACCAAGCCTTCTGATAATATCCTTCTAAATTATGTTCTACATGAGAAGCTCTTTGGCATTGAAAATGATCAAGAGCCTATTTCATAATCATTATTTAGAATAAACATTAAATTATTAAAAAATTATCAAACATGCATGGATCTTTGGTAATTCAATTTTATTTATGCATGATGCTACACCAATCTTCAAACACTTGAAGCCGAGTTAGAAGTGTTTGAAAAAAAATTAATTAATAAGATAAATAAGAGTGCATGCATGAAATTCCATATTAAGATTAGGTGTACAACATTGAAACTCCATGTTAGTTCTTTGAACCACCATCCAATGCTAAACTCCTTGAGCCCTTTATGCATTTGATTCTCCATTTTAGAGTTGAGAGAGTCATTTACAAAGGCAACTACATGTCTTTGCCAAGTGTGAATGATTTGATTATTGCATTTATTATTTGATATGCTCTTTATTGTACTCTCAGACTATAGATCTTATTACAGATGGAAAAACAATATCTTTATTGTTTTTTTGCATGTTCATGCTTATCTTGGATGTGTATAATCAAGTTTGGGACACTTTGCATGCTCTGTATGTATTCCTTCGACATTTGTTTGTGATCTTTGTTTCTATTTGTATTCCTTTTAGAGTTATTTCTATCTATTCCCATGGACAATATTTCTTTATTCATTTCCTTCAGGTTTTCCTCTTGAGCCCTTATCTTCATTCACTTTCTCAAAATTATTTCTTTGGACAATTTGCTTGGTCCATTTCTCACAGACAATTTGTCTGAAGCTTTTTGATTATCACTTTCCCACAGACAAATTATCTATGGGAATTCATACCTTCAAGCTTTTGAAAATGGTCCCTCAGATTATTGGAATGTGACCTTCAAAATTTTATTTATTACCCTTCAAAAAAATGTTTGGTCCACTCACAACTTTGAAAATGACCTTTTTCGAAGATACCCTTTGGCTTTTTTAAAATGGACCTTCCTGAAAGGAAAGATCCCTTTGGATTTTGTGAAATGGAATTTTCTAAAAGGAAAGATCCCTTCAAGAACCTTAAAAAGTGCCTTTTCCTTGGAAATTAACCCTTCTAAAAATTTATAAGTGTCCTTTGGAAAAGTTGAAATGGTCTTCTACCAAGAAAAGTGCCCTTTGGAAAAGTTGAAATGGTCCTCTGCCAAAAAAGGTGCCCTTCGAAAAAGTTGTAAGTGTCCTTTGGAAAATTTGTTTTGGACAAAATGTCTGAAATAATTCCTTCAGAAAGATATCCTTTAGATTTTTTTCTTTCTTCAATTTTTGTGGATAAATTACCTGAGACTTTTCTCTTTAGACCTTTTTCTCGAAAGAATTATTTTAGACTTTTTTCTTGAAATAATTCTTTCTGAAGTGAAAGTGTCCTTTAGAATTTTTGAAAATAACCCTTCAGAAAAAATGCAAAGGAATTTTTCAAAAGGATAAATCCCTTCAAGAACCTTGAAAAATACCTTTTCCTTAGAAAATACCCTTCAAGAAAGTGTCAAGTGGCCTTTCAAAAAAGTTGAAAAGGCCTTCAGGATTTTGAAATGACCTTCAAAAAAATTGAAAGTGACCTATTCCCAAGAGAAGGTGACCCTTTGGAAAATTTGTTTCGGTCTTCAAATTTTTTGAAATGGTCCTTTTTCAAAATAATGTGACCCTTTATGTTGAGAACTGCCTTTCAAATTTTCTACAAAGAACCCTTCAAAATTTGAAAATAGACCGTTGGATTTTAAAAAGATTAGAACATTAGCTTTTTAAAAAGTGCCCATTTCCTTAGAATTTAACACCAAAGGAATTCCTTCAAGAATTTTTCCCAAAAGACCAATTCCTTTAGGATTTCTTGAAATGGACCATTGGACCTTTTTTGAAGATGGACCCCTTTTTTTGGACCCAAAGAAGCCTCCATAATGCTTTTCTCATAAAAAAACCTATAAAAACTAAAGTGAATGCCTCACAAAGACTTTTTAATCATGGATTATTTTAGGAGATTTTCAAGACCAATAATTAACTCACAAGACAAACTGACATGATATGTAAAGTTTCAAATGGTAGGAGTGACAATCTGACTTATGAGGCAAAATTGTCAACATCGACCTTGTATCATTATTGATAAAAATAAATTAGGACTTAGAATATGTTAACCTAGACCCTAAATAAGGTTCATCAATTAGAGTACAAGGTCGATGGGGTTGACAGTGTAATGTAAACTATCAAAATGGATTTTAGGCTAAGGAAAGGCTAATGAAAGCATAAAATGACTAGAGGAGGGTATAAAATAGAAGGTAAAGCTTAGGGGAATGTTATTAGGAGTAAGTTTTGTAGATAAAAAGTGGTAGTATAGGGACAATAGTCCTACAAAGTATTAATGGTATGCCCACCCATTTCCCAATGCACCCCTTAAGATGTGCACTCAGAGAGATTAAGACTCGATGGGTTCTTACAAGAGAGAAAGCACCAATAATTGATAAAGTTTGAAAATATTATGTGTATACATACGCCCCATTCAAATCTCATCACATGTTATGTAGGTGAAACATGGTATGATGATTCGAGAAAATAACATAGCAATACACAATACTGAAGCTGAATATTTACAATAAGGATAAATTAAGATAAATGAAAGGATAAAATTGAAAAATACATACCTTTACTTACCATAGTGTTGTAAAAGGAGATTTAAAAAATATGAAAGTGTCTAATGTAGAGAATATTAGGAAAATCTATAGAAATTAGTGAAAAAGAACAAAAAATTGAAATAGACATATAATAGGTGAAAATATTCTCTATGATGTCAAGAGTCTAGAATATTTTACAGTTTGGAAAAAGAGCTAGTAGAGACAAATATATGAAATATGACTATAAATATTTGAAAGGTAAATAATTTTGAATAGTAAATACAAATAGGGTGAAAAATAATTCATTTTTTGTTTTTACTATTTTGAGAAAACAAAGTTCTAAGAGACCTAGTTGGAGACCAGAGAGATATCATGGTGAGGATATGATAACTGAGATGGGGAGGACACATAGTAGCCACAACAAGTGTAGCACAAGTAAGAAACTAAAAATTTCAAAATTTTGAATATTTTGATTTGAAATTGAGCTAAATATATAAAAGTGACTGGTAGGCAAAATCTAAACACCAAAATGAACCCTAAGAAAGTTTTAGGTACAATAGGTGTAAAATAGGGTATTGGGTGGGAAGAATTCAAACAAAAAAATGTCAAAGGCATTTATGGTAAATGGTCAAAAATTTACCACTGTGGATGAATAGAGTCAACCTAGTCAACTTAATCTATAAGGAAAGGAGAGTAATAAGGCTGACCACATAGTAGTGGGCTAATTTAGTTTGCTAAGAGGGGGCCGACTACATAGCAGTGGGTTGACTTAGTTGTTTAGAGAGACAAATCCAATTGTATATAACAAGGCCGATATAATATCTCAAGGCAAGAAGGTGGCTGATCTAGTATTAGATAGGCCAATTCAATAAGAATTTTACAAGGCTGATTTAGTATCCCAAAGAAAGTACATGGCTGATTTAGTATTAAATAGGTCGATTCTATAGAAAATAGAGAAACTAAATCAAACCAGATGAGTTTTTTGAAATTTTAAGAATGTATTTAGATTATTAATGACATGGTGCTCTGATACATCCTTGATTGTTTGATATTTTATAGAGACACCATAGGTATTGGTGACTTATAGATGCATCATGGATGCATACTCAAATTTGGTCATGAATACTTGATAATGTCAATTTTGGCTCACATTTACCTTACTTGACTTGAGTCCCTAAATTGGTCTTATTTCACCACCTTACTTTATCCTAAGTACTTTTATATGGGCCCATACCTTATAATTTTTTTTCACCTATAAAAATATTATTAATTTTTAAAAACCCCTCTAATCACATGTATAAACATTTTAAATTCTTAAGATCAAATGTTACCCTTCCCAAGTTACAATTGACCTACATGGGTTGAGATCGCTAGTCGATCCTAGACTTTATGGTTTGATCTTTCCATTAACCTCATGAATAACTCTTTTTTAAAATAAAACCCTTATTTATAATTTAGCCTTATTTTTAGGATAGTGTGATGTTTCATCCATTTGGATTGCTATAAATGCACATTTAAGTCACTTATTCTATGACTTGTCAATTTCACTATTTGGTCACACTTATACTATTTCACACTGAGAAAAGCTTTTATATTATTTTCAAATTTGATTATATTCACTTGAATTATCCATTAGATAGGTTATGAGTCTATTATATTCAAGTTAATAAAAACATTATAAAATTTTCAAGCCATCTCTAAATGCATATGTGTAGCAAAGGAGTATTATCACACTAAGCACTCTAAGTGGTAGAACTATGTGAAACTTGATTCCCTCTTCAAATTACTATGGACATGTAGGTAGCATTAAATCATCACATGTATGATTAGGGTTATCTAATCTCATGACATTCCCCCCTTTATTTTTCAATTTTTTTAGAATCATAAATGTTACATCTTGATTCCTCGCTAAACAAACTTACTAGATTATCCATGGATATCTATAGTTGACATGGATATTTTTAACTAAGATGTGAGATATATGCTATTATAAGGTAGTAGGATATTACTTAAGTTACATGGTTATATTACTAAGAGCTAGCTATGGTGTATATGTTTACATTATGAACATGTTGATTTGTTATTTTAGTAATATTTTATGATGTTAGTATATCCCGTTGATATGGTCTAACTACCTACTTGTTGTGAGTTTGACGCAAAAAAACTCATTATTTAGAGTGTGCTAGAGGGAGATAATTATCAAAGAGGGTGACATAGATCGATATGTAAGAGGATGATATATAAATTGGTTGGAACCCTACACACACCACATTAGCTAGTGCATGATTAGATGTATAATTAATTGTTAGCATAACATGTTTTGATGTTTGCATTAGCTATTCTAACTTGGTTTCTATAATAGTTTAAAGGTTATATAAAATTTTATTTATGAGTATGTCCATTAAATACTATTTAAAAAAACATGATTTACTTAATTAGACTAAATACAAGTTATTGATTTATAGATGTATATGGAAAATACTCTAATTATTGTAATTAGAATAAAATAAATAAAATAAATTCCAATTAGGTGGAAAAATAAGGAAAAAAAAAGAAAATAAAATGAAAAAATAAAATCAAAGAATTAAATTTAAAAATAAAATAGCGCTGCATAAAGGGGATGGAAAAAAATTAAACACGCCATTCATAGGGAAGGCAGCTCAGAGGAAAGGAAAAGGAATCATGAAACAAGAAGTGGAGTGAAGGATTTTGAGTTTGGCTTTTTTATCTCAAACTCAAAAACCAGGGGGTTTAAGTGGTTGCACGCTATGGATGAGCTTAGTATCTTTGTACTGGATGAATCAACTTAGAATTATCCTAGATGACTACATGGATGGCAAGGGACTTTAACATCAAAATAAGGTAGGCTCTGATGATGCATGTGCAACACTAAAATAAAGAGAAGTTTTTTTACTAATTAAATGGTTGTGAATGCATGGTTTTCTAATAGTATTAAGTAGTATATTGATGTAAGGGTATATGTATTAGGTATATATAAACTATATCTTCCTCTCTCATCTCTCTTTGTTCCTTTTTAGCTGAACCAATTTTAAGATGTTGAAAACCTTTCAAATATCTTTATAGAAGACTATGTGTAAATTCATATCCATTCAAAAGCAGAGTATTATGTATATATATAGTACCATAGATTATTATGTAAATAGTAACATATATATATATATATATATATATATATATATATATATATATATATATATATATATATATATATAAAATTGAAGAGAGGGCTTTTATGAACTTGATATTTAGATCAAACCCTTATAACATGAAAAAAGTATTACTATAGTGATTCATCTTAAATAAGCAACAATTTATTATTGTAGTGACTCACATCAATACGACCTTAATCTACCAAATAGTAAATAAAATTTAAGTCCAGTGACTTGTGTTCTTAGAAAAATATTTTATAATTATAAAATAAGCAGCCTAAAAGTATGTATTACAATGATTCATTACCTGGGGTGATTCACAATATGCAACGACTCAATGGCTATGCAAAAAATTATAGTTTTATAGTGTCTCGAAGTCAAGGAGAAAGCAATGATTTAATTTAAATATGCAACTAAAACATGTAGAAAAGTTAAAAAAAAGGAGTTCTTTGGTGTAACTATCCAAAAATATGTAAGGTCTAATCTTTTTGAATAACTAGTTGATTTATCAAATATGGTTAATAATATCACTGCATGTGCTTGGATATTTACTATTGTGCATGATATATGAAATAACATGTGAAATGTTAAAGACTATAATATTTTATAGTAATTCTAAGTGATTTATATAGTGGATATTTTATAATTAGCTACCAAAATTTATATTGTAATCTTATCTTAACTATATTAACTATATATAGAAAAATTAAATCGATGTGTTACATATATCCACACATAGATCTGGTTGTATTATCTTCATGTAGTAGTAGATCTGATCTCATATACTAGCACATATAGATTTTAATCCAAGAATGGATGTGATAATTAGTATAAATGTGGTGCTTTGAATAAGTATAGCATTAGACAAGGCATATCATTTTATATAAATTATAAATGAGAGTTGATCTTATTTCAATGATATATATATATATATATATATATATATATATATATATATATAATGATAGTATCATATATATACTTCATTATTTCCCTGTTGGTAAAGATTATCATGTGGTGTGTAAAAATATCCCATCATGTAATGATTGTCATGTACATCACATGTATTATACTATTATTTTATCATATATACTTTATCATCAATATTTTTATTTTATGGGAATGATGTACTCATTCCATTAATATTTACTATATTTATAGGCCATATATAGTTAAGGATGAGTTATTGCAACATAATTCCTTTATACCTTTTGAGAATTATGGATTAGTGAATGTTATGTTGATCCAATGGTAACCTACATATAATATGTATTATGAGTGTAACATTATGCATGAGGGCATGTGAATAGACAACATATGAATATATATGCATGAGGGCATGTGAATAGACAACATATGAATATAAATGCATTGGGATGCAAGTCTATTGCATAATTTTGACTAGTATACTATCATAACTTGAGTTATTTAGTTATTTGTGCAATTGATGAAACTTATGTCTATCATATAAGAGCAATTTGGATATTGCCAAATACTTATATGTAAACCCTAAAATGTAAAACTATGTGGTATTATGAATTTGTGTACAAAGTTACACACATTTTGATCATCTCAGGATGAAAATCTTCCTAATTAGGAATAAATAACTATGAATGGGTTTTACATTAAATATCATCCATATATGTATATTTTGTGAACATGAAAGTTCTAAAGATTGTTGGAGCATAAGGGGGCTCTTAATTAGGACATATTAGTGATCATTGTGTTGAGTTGTGGAGCTAAAAGCTTCAACTCTTTGCAAACAGAAGGAACAAGAAGGTTGCTAAGATCCAGGAGCACTGGCGTCGGTAGCAGGACCGACGTCAGTTGTGACCAGTGCAGAAGGCCATCGGCAATGGCAGGGAGTCGGCCGACGTCGGCAGAACCAGATTAGCAGGGACCGGCATCGGTCACCTGTGTGTTCCAGAACTGCTCATTGCATGGACAATTAGTTAAGTGAACAAAGTGTTTGCATGTAAAGGCCAGTTAGAGTCTTTGGCTACGAGGATAATTGTATAAATTAAGAGTCTCAGTTATTGTTTAAGATAGGGATCTATTTATAGACCCATTGGCATGTATTGTAATTAAGGAATAAGATAAGGAAGGCAAGGAAGTTTCTTCTAAGTGTAAGATCATTGAGTTGCAGGTTGTTGTAAGCTCACAGGAGATCTACATGTGTGAGTATGGTCTGTTGAATTGCAGGTTGCAGGTTCATGGGAGATCAACTTGAAGTACTTTAGAGTGCTTGGTGAACTGGCAGGGTTATTACTGACTAGTTGGAGAGGTGAACACCAATTCTGTTTGTGAGTTAGTTGTTGGGACCATTTTTTGTGTAGGAGAGTGTTGTGTAAGAAGAATTACTGTACACTTGAGGTGTGGCAAACCTCTGTAAGGTGGAAGAGTGTGGCGGCTCTTTATTGTATTCTTTTCTGTAAAGTGTTAATACAAGATAGTGTATTGTCTCTCATATTTTGTGCTATTGGTGAATTCTAGTTACTTGTGTTTCTGGTTATTTCTGTATTTATAATTGCTTATATTTGGTAATCATAATGTGCTCTTTCTGAGGAGCAAGATCCTAACAAAGTGGTACCAGAGCATGTTTGTTGTTCTAGGTGCCTGACAAGTGGTATCAGAGCATGTTTGTTGTTTTAGGTGCCTGACAAGTGGTATCAGAGCATGTTTGTTGTTCTAGGTGCCTAACAAGTGGTATCAGAGCATGTTTGTTGTTCTAGGTGCCTGACAAGTGGTATCAGAGCATGTTTGTTGTTCTAGGTGCCTGACAAGTGGTATCAGAGCTATTGGTTGGGATACTAATAGATTGGATTAGATCTGGTTAGTGTGTTTTGATTACAGGTACTCACAGGGTTTCTATTTGAGTGGGAGTTGAGCAATGGCAGAAGACAGTAAGCTACGGATGGAAAAGTTTAATGGCAAGAACTACCAATTGTGGAGGATGCAGATTGAGGATTATCTATATCAAAAACATTTGTACTTACCGTTGGGAGGGGTTAATTGCAAACCCTCAGATATGAAAGATGAAGAATGGGAGGTTCTTGATCGAAAGGCTCTGGGATCTATTAGATTGAATCTTGCATCATCTATGATTTCTAGCTTATCACAGTGTAAGACAATGATGGAGTTAATGGAATCTTTGGCAAATTTATATGAAAAACCCTCAGCTTCTAATAAGGTATTTCTTATGAAGCATTTATTTAATTTGCAAATGTTGGAAGGTGGATCTGTTCATAGCCATCTTAGTGATTTCCATGGTTTAGTAAACCAGCTAAGTTCAGTCAATATTGTATTTGATGATGAAATTAGAGCTCTCTTAATCTTGTGTTCATTACCTAAAAGTTGGGAAGGTTTGGTAATGCCAGTTTCTAATACTGTGTCTCCTTTAAAAGTCTTAAAAGTGCATGATGTTGTGAGTGTGATCTTGAATGAAGAGATACACAGGAATAACACAGGTGAATCATCAAGAAATGCTTTGAGTGTTGAAGGCAGAGGAAGGCAAAGAGAGAAGATAGAGCATGGGAGATCAAGGTCCAAGATAGGTAGAAGATCCAAGTCCAGGTATGGCAGAATAACCTGCTGGAAGTGTGGAAAGCAAGGGCACTTAAAGAGAGATTGCAGATCAGGTGAAGATTAGCATGAAGGACATGAAGAAGAAGCAGATGTTGCAGATTACGCTGCACGGGATGCTCTGGTATGTTCTTTAGATAAAGTAGAATCTTGGGTTTTAGATTCTGGTGCCTCTTTTCATGCATCCCCACATAGGGAATTTTTTCATGAGTATGTCCAGGGAGATTTTGGGGAAATTTATGTAGGGGATGGTAAGCCTTGTCAGATTGTTGGCAAAGGGAAAGTGAAGCTGAAACTGCAAACAGGTAACACATGGGTGTTAAAGGAGGTCATGCATGTCCCAGTTCTGGAGTAGAATTTGATTTCTGTTAGAAGTTTGGGTGATGAGGGTTGCACAGTAACTCTCACAGCAAACTCTTGGAAGGTTTCCAAGGGTACACTTATTGTAGCTAGAGGTAAGAAAGTAGGTACGCTTTATCTATCTACTTGTACTACTAATTCTCTTTCTGGGTTATCTACTTCAGCTGTAGATTCAGAGATGTGGCTTGATAGGCTTGGTCACATAGATAAGAAAGAGATGCTTGTTCTTGAGTCAAAGGATATGCTTTCAGATTTGGAAGGTATAGATCATGGTTTCTGTATGCACAAGAAGAAGGTAACGTTTCTTGAGGAATTCGATGTTAGTGACAAGAACAGGAAAGCCTTGGTTTTCAAGGAGAAGGTGATGGACAGAGTTCAGCACAAGATGTAGAAGAATTCTGAGCAGAGCAAGGGTGATTTGGACAAGGATTTGATCCAAAAAGAGCTCGCGAGAAAAAGTTAGGTCTCATTAGAAAAACACAGAGACTGACATCGGCAGGAAAACCAGCGTCGGTGTCCAGATAGGGACCGACGTCAGCTATGTGTAGCTCGACGTTAGTGACTCAGGGCAGATATCAATCGATGTCGGCCAAGGTAAAATGATGTTGGCAAGGGGGTAGTCACAGGGAACCGACATCGGTCGGGTGCAGACTGAGATGTGACTGGCATCAGTTACTGAGACAAATTTTGGGTGGATAACAAGCTGTCATGGTGTCTCAAGCGCCCATATGGAGGACTGAAGGTGTAAGTAAGTTCTTAAATTCATCATTTCCCTTCTTTACACTACTTGTTGCTCACTTATGGCATAGGACTAAGAAGTTATTGAAGAAGCAGAATAGCTAGATCCAAGAAACAGTGGGAGCTAGGCATGGATGAGGATGTGATTCCTTGGAGGAGTACCAAACAGGTGTTTTGGGTAGAGTGGCCAGCTGGAAGTAAGCACTGAGAGATGAATGGATGTTGAGGATAAAGAAGAGCGTAAATGGATACGTGAGATGGAAGATCAGGTTATATGGTCTTGTATTAACTGCAGGGCAATGGAGGTTTGATCATTGTGTTTCTCTTTACCAGGTTGGATAATATTAGCTACATTATCCTATTACTATATGATGTGCTTGTTGCAGGGTTACATATACAGGGTATTGATGAACTAAAGGTAAAGCTAGTTCAGGTGTTTGTCATGGAGAATCTGGGAATAGCAAGATTCTTTGGCATGAGTGTGTTCTAGAGACATGGTAGGTCATATGTTGACTTTATTTCAGGATGATTGTGTGAAACCGGTTAGCACGCCGATGGTTGGACAATTCTTATAACAGGTGTCTTGATTCACATAATGAGGTTGAGTGCATGGTATGTACTAAACCTGAGTTTTCCCAAGTAGTGGGAGTTGTCACAAGTTGGACCCAATCTGGGAGAGAACCATTGGAGGGTAGTTCAGTGGATTCTTACAGGGACTAGCAGCAGGTGCACATGCTATGTAGGTTTAGGTTATTTTCTACATGGTTTGTAGATGTGGATGTGGCAGGTGATTTGGATGACAAGTTTTGTACTACAGGTTTGTGGTGGTTGGTCTTCAAGAGTGATCTTGAGGAGGGATACAAAGCCAAGGGAACGAACTAGATGGAGTACAGGTATAGGTACAAGTTGTAGCTGTTTATCTCCAAGTGGGAGATTGTTGAGTTGTGGAGCTAAAAGCTTCAACTCTTTGCAAATAGAAGGAACAAGAAGGTTGCTGAGATCTAGGAGCACCGACATCGGCAGCAGGACTGACGTCGGTCGTGACCAGTGTAGAAGGCCACCGGCGACAGCAGGGAGTCGGCCGACGTCGGTAGAACCAGATTAGCAGGGACCAGCGTCGGTTGCTTGTGTGTTTCAGAACTGCTCGTTGCACAGATAGTTAGTTAATTGAACGAAGTGTTTGCATGTAAAGGGCAGTTAGAGTCTTTGGCTGTGAGGATAATTGTCTAAATTAAGAGTCTCAGTTATTGTTTAAGTTAGGGATCTATTTATAGACCCATTGGCATGTATTGTAATTAAGGAATAAGATAAGGAAGGCAAGGAAGTTCCTTCTAAGTGTAAGATCATTGAGTTGCAGGTTTTTGCAAGCTCATAGGAGATCTACATGTGTGAGTATGGTCTGTTGAATTGCAGGTTGCAGGTTCATGGGAGATCAACTTGAAGTACTTTAGAGTGCTTGGTGAACTGGCAGGGTTATTACTGACTAGTTGGAGAGGTGAACACCAATTCTGTTTGTGAGTTGGTTGTTGGGACCATTTTTTGTGTAGGAGAGTGTTGTGTAAGAAGAATTACTGTACACTTGAGGTGTGGCAAACCTCTATAAGGTGGAAGAGTGTGCCGGCTCTTTATTGTATTCTTTTCTGTAAAGTGTTAATACAAGATAGTGTATTGTCTCTCATATTTTGTGCTATTGGTGAATTCTAGTTACTTGTGTTTCTGGTTATTTCCGCATTTATAATTGCTTATATTTGGTAATCATACTGTGCTCTTTCTGAGGAGCAAGATCCTAACAAAGTGGTACCAGAGCATGTTTGTTGTTCTAGGTGCCTGACAAGTGGTATCAGAGCATGTTTGTTGTTTTAGGTGCCTGACAAGTGGTATCAGAGCATGTTTGTTGTTCTAGGTGCCTGACAAGTGGTATCAGAGCATGTTTGTTGTTCTAGGTGCCTGACAAGTGGTATCAGAGCATGTTTGTTGTTCTAGGTGCCTGACACATTGATATAATATTTACATATCATTAGACTACATACATATGGTATATGTTATGATAATCAAGTATTCATATATAGGAATTATACCTATAGCTAAATAAATGGTTAAATGAATTGTTCAATTTATTACAGACTAAACACTGTAACATTATGGAATAACCTCCTAGAAATGGAATAAATTGTCTAAATGAATATTATAATGGACTTATGAGTTTTCTATTTCTCTATAAATGATTGATGTTTTATGACAGTTGATAAGACTTTATATATGCATGCATACAACCTTGAGCTATTAATGAATGCTATGATAGTATATTATTGTGTTTTGTGGGAACTGTGACTTGATTCATTACATATAGTTACTTGAATAGAAGCTTATATCTCCATGAATTTAAGATTACTTCATATGACTGAGTGTAGAAAACTAGTAGTTATGTCTTAGAATACTAGACTATGGTAATATGGGTTATCATAGGGTGTAGTATGTTTGAAAATTATTTGTGGTAGTTAAAATATGTAGTTAAATGTGTATTTACCTAGGTGGTATAAACTATAGTCATTATTTATAGTATGAGATAAAAAATAATGTAAGATTCATTCATACATTTGATGGAATAAATGTATGTTTTGGTTACTCTTATGATTAACATGTTATATGATGTGTTTGCTAGTAGGATGTATATTAAATTAATCTTATGGTTGAATTGTATTTGACCAATATCTATTATTGATATAGAGTAAAGAGTGAGATTGACTTCTTTGGCTTACCAACATCATAATTTTAGATGAAGGTAATCCAATCAAGTAGTATGTATGAATTTGATCGATCTATAGATCATTATTATTTATTATTCATAAAAAATTGTAAAAATTTGGGCCAAATTATGTTTAGTGAGATATTATCATTTCATGAGTATGATTTACATGTTTTGTGATATCATACAATCGAATGATTTTCTATGATACAATGTATGTTTAGTTTAGAAATCATACAACACATGGGTACTTTTTTGTCTCTCTAGATTTTTGCACCATCACTATCTACTCATCCATGAAGGGAGGGCCCTTTCCTAATGGATTAGTATGGGGGATCATTGGTTTGTGGTTGGTGTGGTAAAGCACTCAAATTATGCTCTCCTTCCCCACAACAATACTACTTACTAAGATGACACTTGCGATTGCTACAAATTTTTAAGTTTGAAAACTATGCTTTAAGGGAGCCATGTATATTATATGTACATTGTATTGTATGGTACTTCTTATTGAATAATGTCATGAAGAGTTGTAATTAATTATTATTGTACATTGATAATGGTGGCTATAGACTGGTATCAACTGTAGCTAAGTTATTATGATTACTTTCTATATTTACATTATATTGTGCTCTCATGATATTAAAGATCAGTGATATGTGAATTAATATGATTATTTTATATTATCATGCTTTGAGTATTTCTTATGGTCTTTGTAGATTCTTGTGGTGTAATCTATTTTTGGTATATGTGTTTATTAAAAAAAATCATGTACTTCTAGTTTATCTCAATGGAGTTGTCATATGTGGTATCATAGTTGTGGCTCAAACTCTAGGACCTAATGAGTCCATTAGCATTTTTGTGTCTTTCTACTCACCAGAGTGAACCTAATGACATGAAGTATTACACTGGTATTTTTGGATTTGTAGTTCCTTAGTGTAATAATAATGTGTGTGGGGAAAATGGAGTGTGTACCTTAAGAGCACTCATACTCTTTCGAGTTGTTAAGGGGTTGGTTTATTGAGTGTCCTAATGTTGATAATTGTATACAAGATTTGTATAGGTGAGTACATAGTATAGTTCATGAGCTATGAACAAGATATTTCTACCATAGTTTGATCACTTAGATCTAACACCTCAAAGATAATTACATCTTTCTTAGTAATCGGGTCACCTTCACCATTGGTGTTTTGTGTTGTGAGTGTTTAATAAGAATGAGATGTTTCTCATTTAAATATATGTGATTTAGTTTTTGTGTCTTATATTCACTAATCCTAGGAATGTAAATTTTTATAAGACCATTTTTAGTTTGGTACCACCTAATGTAATGGGAATCTTCTTGTATTAGAGTGTAGATGTTTTGGTTGAGAATTCCTTTGTGTTAGGAGTCTATTTATGGATTGACACCCTATGAAGTGTCATCTCTCATAGTGGGATTAGATGTGAGTTGTCACTCCCTCAATTTTATTTGACATCATTTTAAGAGTATGAGAGGATTCTTAATTTCCATGATGTTGATTTAGTGTATTCTTAAATGGAAACTTTTTTTGAAATGTTGTTTGACCACATTCCTTGAAGTTCAAGGGGAGAATGTCTTCTAATTTTTGTTGAGAGAGAGGTTTTAGGATTGGATGGATGGATACATATTTGTGGTTAGTATATTTCTCTTTTGGTTGCATAAATAGATAGTGATTCGACACTTATAGATTTGGTAAGTAGGTAGTGATTTGGTGACATTGAATTATGGTGTTTTCTTTTTACCTTGTGAGGGTATGAAGGAGTTTTATTTTTTGAGATGATAGTTCTCTAATTTTCACTTATGACTCTTTAGGTTCATCACTTTATCTAACATGGAAACTTTGACCACGTGGAGTGGCAAACCTTGAATTTATATTAAGAATTATAGTTTGAATATAATTAGTATGATATTATACACCCTTGATTAAATTGATATTGTTCCCTTTTTCTTAAATCATTTTGTATTAAAGAGATATTTTTTTACCTTTTGTTAAAAGCAAGTAGGGTAAAAGATGTTTACAACATCTTGTTAGTATAAAAGGGTTGAGATAACTATTAATTTATTGCATTCTAACTGAGCAAGTAGGGAGATATTATCTCGCTTAATCCCTTATAAGGTTTAAAGGATAGTGTGATCCGTAGAATTTGTATGTTATGTTATATTTAAAATTCTTTTCTCTTAACTATAAATATAACACTATAAGTTAAGCTATGAAATATGATATTAGTTACATTTGAATAGTAATAGCTTAATACAATTACAAACTGTTTTTATGATTTCTCTTGTACGTATATTGGTACATCTAGAATTACTTAGCATATAGTATTAATTTCTATAATCTATTAGTATATAATTGTAATTCATTGAACCTTGTGCACATTTTAGAGATCACTAGGTTTTAGAAACCTAAGGAAAGAGTGGTGAATCAAGGATGTGAGTACTAAATGATAGGAGTGCATCCTACTTAGTCTCATATTGACTCGATAGTTACTAGGTTTAAATCTGATAGATGGACTTGTCAAATCTAATATTTGGCAGACAAATGTGTTAAGTTTAGTCATATGGCCATACACATGTATAGAATAGAACATTTATTCCTTAATTTTATATACATTGGACATGTAGTAGCTCCAGTTCTTATTCATCATCATACTTTTTAGAAGCTCCATGGAGGAGAGACAATATTGACATGTTATACTTATCAAGAGCATGTGGGTCACGATAGTATTAACTTATGCACATCATTCTTGTTAGTTTCCCTAACTACCTTTCTCTAGAATGAGAGAAACACTCTTTGGGTTAGAGAGAGATGCATAAAGGGGATGGAAGGTTTTTTGTAACTCTCCCTAGCCATTTTTTTTGAATTTTATGATGATCTCATGTGCTTTTATAAAGTCAATGAAACTTTCACTACGATATGAGGGACCCTTCAAGGAAATAAAAGTGGTTAGTCCTATAGTAAATAGGCTTATCTTAATAGTTCTAGACCTTAGGGTGGTCATGATAGAACCAATCAAAGTAAGTAATACTCATAACCATGTTTGCATAATAGGGAGATGTTATAACATAGGGTCTTGTGGGATTAATACTCCAATAATAGTACAACTTGAAGGAACTACAGTGAGTTCTATAGGTAATTTCAAAATTATTTGCTTAATTTGATATTGTATACCATATTATTACTTTGCTAAATAATATTTTTAATTTAGAACTTATGTTTAAATAAGAGTAATCGGGGATGATAACTAGATTTAAAGGGGAATGGTGTTACATCCTGATTCCTCACTAGGAAAATTTGCTAGATTATCTATGGATATCTATAGTTGAAAAGTTTAGATTTGGATAATTTTAACTAAGCTATGAGATATATGCGATTATTGGGTAGTAGGATATTGCTTAAGTTACATGTTTATATTTATAAGATCTAGTTGTAGTGTATATGTTTACATTATGAACATGTTGATTTGTTAATTTATTTATTTTTTATGATGTTAGTATATCCTGTTGATATGGTCTAACTACCTATTTGTTGTGAGGTTGACATAGGAAAACTCATTTCTTAGAGCATGTTGGAAGAAGATAATTATTGGGAGGGTGATATAGATCAAGATGTCAAAGGACCACATAGAAATTAGTTGGAACCTTGCACATACCACATTAGCTAGCACATGATTAGATGAATAATTAATGGTTATCATAATGCATTTTGATGTTATTTTCATTAGTTAGTCTAACTTGGTTGCCATAAGTTTAAAGGTTCTACAAAATTTGATTTATGAGTATGTCCATTAAATACTATTTAAAAAACATGATTTACTTAATTAGACTAAATACATGTTATTGTAATTAGAATAAAAGAAATAAAACAAATTCCAATTAGGTGGAAAAATAAGGAAAAAAGAAAAAAATAGGGAAATAAAATAAAAAACACAAAATCAAAGACTCAGATTTAAAAATAAAATAACACTACATAAAGGGGATGGGAAAAAAGGGGAAATACACCATTTAGATGGAAGGAAACTCAGAGGAAAGGAAAAGGAAGCAAAAATCAAGAAGCATAGCCAAGGATTTGAGGATTGGATTTTTCATCTCAAACTCAATAACCATGGGGTTTGAGTGGTCACATGCTATGGATGAGCTTAGTATTTTTTTGCTAGATGAATCAACTTACAATTAGCCATAAGAGCTGCATGGATGGTAAGGGACTTTAGCATCAACATAAGGTAGGCTCTGATGATGTCTATGTAACAATAAAATAAAGAGAAGTTTTTTGTATAATTACATGGTTATGAATGCATGGTTTTTTAATAGTATTAGTTGTAGATTGATGTAGGGGTATATATATTAGGTATATATAAATTATATCTTCCTCTCTTATCTCTATTTTTCCTTTTTAGCTGAACTAATCTTAAGATGTTGAAAACCTTTCAAATATCCTTATACAAGATTGCGTAAATTTATATCCATTCAAAATTAGAGTGTTACACACACACACACACACACACACACACACACACACACAACACCATAGAGTATTGTGCAAATTATTTGTATATATATACAACTAATAATTATTTTAGTATTACTATATTTGAAGAGAAGATTGTTATGAACTTGATATTTAGATCAGACCCTTATAATAGGTAGAAATTATTACTGCAGTGATTCAACTTAAATAAGAAACAATTAATTAATGCAATGCCTCACATTAATGTAGCGACCTTTATCTACTAGACAATAAATAAATTTTAAGTCTAGCGACTTGTGTTCTTAGAACAATGATTTATAATTATAAAATAGGTAACCTAAAAGTATGTATTACAATGGTTCATTACCTAGGGTGATTTGTAATAAGTACTAACTCAATGGCTATGCATAAAATTATAGTTTTATATTATAGCAAAGTAAAGGATAAAGCAGTGATTTAATTAAGATATATAACTAAAACATGCAATGAAGTTAAAGGCAAAGGTAGCACTTTGGTTCAATAATCCAAAAATATGTAAGGTTTGATATTTTTGAATAACCAACTAATTTATCATATATGGTTAGTAATATCACTATATGTGCTTAGACATTACTATTGTGCATGATATATGAAATAACATGTGAACTATTAAAGACTATAATATTTCATAGTAATTCTATGTGATTTATATAGAGGATATTTTATAATTAGCTACCAGATTTTATATTATAGTATTATCTTAACTATTTTTAACTATACAGAGAAAAATTAAATCATTGTGTTACATATATCCACACATAGATCTGGTTGTATTATCTTCTTGTAGTAGTAGATCTGATCTCATTTACTAGTACATATGGATTTTAATCAAGAATTAGATATGGTGATTGATGTAAATGTGGCACTTTGAATAAGTATAAAATTTTAGGCAAGGCATAACATTTTATATAAATAATAAATGAGAGTTGATCTTATTTCAATGATTTCTTAATATATATATCTATGAATAGATCTGCGAAATGATGATTTGTTCATGTGCTAGGTTGAGTCTATTCATTATGAATTTTATTCATATATATAGATATAAAAGAAATAAAAATGTTATTTTATATATATGTTATGACAACATATATATATACTTCGTTATCTCCCTAATGGTAAAGATTATCATGTGGTGTGTAAAACTACCCCATCATGTAATGATTATCACATAAAGTTCTTGTATTATATTATTATTTTGTCATATATATTTTGTCATCAATATTCATATTTCATGGGAATGATGTGTAACTCATTCCATTAATAACTACTATATTTATGGGCCATGTATATAGTTAAGGATGTGTTATTACAACATAGTTCCTTTATACCTTTTGAGGATTATTGGTTAGTAAATGGTATGTTGATCCAATGGTAACATGGGTATAATATGTATTATGGGTGTACTAGTATGTATAAGGGTATTTTCATAGATAACATATGAATATAATGGGATGTGGGTCTATTGCATAATTTTAACTAGTATATTATCACGACTTGAGTGATTCACTTATCTATGTACTTGATAAAAATTTTATGTATCATATAAGAGCAATTTGGATAATACCAAATACTTGTATGTGAACCTTAAAATGTAAAAGTGTGTGGTCTTGTGAATTTGTGTACAGAGTTATACATATTTTGATGATATTAAGATAAAAATCTACCTAATTAGGAATAAATAACTGTGAACATGTTTTACATTAAAGATCGTCTATATATGTATATTTTGTAAACATGAAAGTTCTAAGGATTTTTTGGAGCATAAGGGGGATCTTAATTAGGAAATATTAGTGATCATTGATATTATTAGGTATGGAGCCTAATTGTCTTCTAAGATCAGAGGTTAAAATTTTGATGTTATTTTAGCTAGGTTTGGATCCCATTTTTGTATCCTTGATGGTGTGGGGGGTTGCAAGGGGGGAAAGCCTCCGTATAGGGTATGATGGTGGGTTTGGGGTCCATGTGCCCCAGATAAATGTTTTATTAAAATTGTCTTATTAAATTACAATTTTGTAGTCAATTTAGGCCATTAATTAAATGTTTTTAGATCTAATGATAGAGGTTATGTTTAGGCATTTTTACCCTAAAATATATTGATATATGGCTGAGATGTAAAATAGAATGAATGATTGTATATAAAGAGGAGGAAAAAAAGGTAGAGAGGTGTAACAGGGTTGGTTATAGGATTTTATTTCTCCCTTGTATTGTTGAAAATAATATGCTAGACAAGTTTGGTGGATGTAACCCATCTTAGGTGAACCACATTAAATATGGTGTCTCATGTTATGTGCATGTTTATGTTTACTTTTTGAATGTTTGATTAATTTATTTCATAGTTTCTCTTATATATGATTTTGGGATAGATCTAAGTTTTAATTTATCCTAACAACTGGTATCAGAGTAAAGGTTTTTTGCATAATTTTAAATCACAAGAAGAAAAGAGTTTGACCTCGAGTGGAATCTATAGTGGATGAAAATAAATCTAAGGTGGATAAGTTTAATGGATAGAAATTTAGATTGTGGAAGATGTAGATGGAGGATTACCTTTACCATAAAGACATGTCTTTACCATTGGGAGGGCAAGCCAAGAATCCATAGACAATGTCAGATGAAGATTGGGAACTATTAGACCAAAAAGCCCTTGAAATCATATATTTATGCCTTGCATCTTCTGTAGCATTCAACACATCACAAGAAAAGATAATAGAAGGTCTTATGAGCACATTAGGCAAGTTATATGAAAAACCCTCTACCTCAAATAAAATATTTTTTTATGAAAAATTTGTTTAATATAAAAATGTCTAAAAATGGTTTAGTACCAGATCATTTAAATGAGTTTAACATGGCTATTAGTTAGTTACATTCCATAAATATTAACTTTGATGATGAAGTTAGGGATCTTCTTATTATTTATTCCTTGCTTGAAAGTTGGAATAGATTTGTAATGGTAGTAAAAAACTATGTGTCTAACAATGCCAAACTTAAGTTTGACGATGTGGTGGGCATCATCCCAAGTAAGGAAATGTGAATGAAAAACACAGGTGAAACATCCATATCTAGAAATGTATTAAAAGTGGAGAACAGAGGGACATAGAAGAATAGAGAAAGAGGAAACTGTAGATAATCAAAAATGGGTGCAAGATCTAAATCAAGAGGCAAGATGGAATGTTGGATCTATGGTAAGCGAAGACATACAAAGAAAGAGTGTTGGTTTCGAAAGGAAAAATTGGGTAAAAGCCAACAAGAAGGTAATAGAGAATCAAATGTAGTAGGTGATATATTACAACATGCTCTTATACTTTATTTAGATAATATTACTAAATCTTGGGTTTTAAATTCAAGTGTTTCTTTTCATGCTATAACTCATAGACATTATTTTATAGATTATGTTTAAGGTAATTATGAGAATGTTTACCTTGGTGATGATGAAACCTATAACATTGTTATAAAATGAAGTGTTTAGGTTAAATTACAAAATGAAAACACTTAGGTACTGAAGGATGTAAGGCATGTTCCAAGCTTGAGGAGAAATCTAACCTTTAATGGTAGTTGGGTAGTGAGGGTTGTATGGTCACATTTACAGCCAAATCATGGAAGGTTAAAAAGGATTCTTTAGTGGTTGAAAAAGGTAAGAATGTAGGCACTTTATATTTTCCTAAAAATGATGCTAATTCATCATATGTTGTAGTTGATACAGATAAAGATGTAGCTTTGTGGCATTGCAGGCTTGGCCACATGAGTGAAAAGGGAATGAAGACCCTACATGCAAAAGATAAACTACCAAGTTTGAAAGAATTAGATCTATAATTTTGTGATCACTGTGTATATGGGAAACAAAAATGTGTGAGGTTTTTCAAGGTTAGACCATCTAAAAAGAAGCAAAAGTTAGAGCTTGTGTATATAAATGTATGGGGACCAACTCAGGTATCTTCACTTGGTGGTTCATATTATTATGTTACTTTTATTGATGATGTAACTAAGAAGGTTTGGGTATACTATATAAAAAGGAATTTTTATGTTTTTGATACATTCAAGAAATGAAAAGCTTTAGTTAAAAATGAAATAGGCTTAAAACTAAAATGTCTCAAATCAGATAATGGAGGTGAGTATTGTAGTAACACATTTAACAATTTCTATACAAAAAGTGGAATTCATAGATAGAAAATAGTTCCAAGAACACCACAATAGAATGGTGTGTCAAAAAAAATGAACATGACTATTATGGAGTGTGCCAGATGCATGAGATTGCATACAGGTTTACCTTTATAGATTTGGGTAGATGTTGTAACTACAATAGTTTATCTAATAAAAAAGGACCTTTGAGTGCTTTAGATGGTGGAATACCAAATGAGGCATGGACTGAAAATAAGGTAGATTATTCTTTCCTAAGAGTTTTATGTTGTGAGGCATTTTCTCATATTGAAAAATATCATAGGAATAAGTTAGACTCTAAGTCTCAGAAATGAACATTTATTGGTTATAGAATTGATGACTTTGGATTTCGATTATGGAATATGGAAGATAAAAAAATAATCAAGAGTAGAGATGTTGTGTTCAATGAAAAAGTCATGTACAAGGATCAGTTGTAGGAAAGAAAGCAAGAAGAATCCAAAAAGGAATATACAGTATTAGAATACATTACATAAAAACATTTCCCAAAGGTTCTTGATCAAAATGTGCAAGAGAAACATGTACCTCAAACCCCTATTAGAAGATATGAAATATTAAGTAGACCACATGATCATTTTTCTCCTTCTTTATATTATTTATTACTTACTGATGGTGGTGAGACAAAAAACTATGAAGAAGCAGTGCAGATTGATGCCAAGGATAAGTGGGAACAAGTTATGGATGAGGAGTATGATGCTCTAATAGAAAACCAGACATGGGATTTGGTGGAGCTTCCCAAAGGAAAGAAGGCATTGTAGAATAAGTGGGCATATAGGATAAAAGAAGAGAATGTAGGTAAAAATAAATTAAAGGCCAGAATGGTGGTTAAAGGTTTTGCACAAAAGAAAGGTATAGACTTTGATGAAATATTTTCTCTAGTCGTTCAAATGACTTCAATTAGAACTATTTTGAGCTTAGTAACTATTGAATATTTACACTTAGAATAGTTAGATGTAAAGATTGCTTTCCTTCATGGGGATTTGAAGGAGGAAATATACATGGAGCAGCCACAAGGTTATGAAGTTAATGCAGGAAAATTTGGTATGCAAATTAAAGAAGAGCTTGTATGGCTTGAAACAAGTTCCAAGACAATGGTATATTAAGTTTGATAGTTTTATAATAGAACATGGTTATTTTAGATGTCATTTAGACCATTGTGTATATTTTATAAGATTTGAAAATGGCATCTATATTATTTTACTTTTATATGTAGATGATACACTTGTATTTGGTTCCAACATGCATAATATTAATGTACTCAAGAAATAGTTAAGTGATTGTTTTTCTATGAAGGATCTAGGTATTGCTAAATAGATCTTTAGTATGAGGATAACTAGAGATAAAAATAATAGGAAACTAGAATTATCATAGGGAGAGTACATAAAAAAGTGTTGGAAAGATTTAATATGTAGGATGCAAAATTAGTTGGGACACCTTTGGATGTACACTTTAAATTAACAAAAGAACAATATCCTAAAACATAAGAAGAAAAGAGTTAGATGTCTAAAATTCCATACTCATCAGCAGTTGATATTTTAATGTATGAAATGGTGTGTATGAGGCTAGACATTACACATGCAATGGGAGTGGTGAGTAGGTTCATGAGTGATCCAAGAAAGGAACCTTAGACAATAGTAAAATGGATCATTCGTTACTTAAGGACCATAGATACAGTGTTAAGTTATGGTGGATCAAATATTAGATTACAGGGATATGTTGATTCAAATATGGTAGGTAACTTGAATGGTAGAACAAGTACTACATTTTATTTTTTTATAGTATGTGGTACAATAGTTAGTTAGGTATCATATTTATATAAGGTTGTGGCACTTTCAACCACATTGGTTGAGAGTATGTTGCTGCTATAGAAATAAGCAAGAAAATAATTTAGTTATAGAGGTTGATGGATGAATTGGGACATAGTCAATAAATATGTACACTATATAGTGATAGTCAGAGTGCAATCCATTTAGAAAAAAACTCAAATTTTCACTCCAAGACAAAATACATCCAATTGCGATATCATTTCATTCATTTAGTGATAGAGGAAGAGCAACTAAAATTGGAGAAGATACATACCAGTAAAAATCCTTTAGATATGATGACCTAGGTAGTTACAAGAGAGAAGTTAAAATTTTTTTTAGATTCAATTGGTCTTCATGGATGATAATTAAATTGAAAAACTTATCTAGGTCTAGATAGTATAGTGGATGTAGTAGTGGTGGAGTTGCTACAATCAGTCTCCAAGTGGGAGATTGTTAGGTGTGGAACCTGATTATCTTCCAAGATCATAGGTTAAAATTTTGATGTTGTTTTAGTTAAGTTTGGATCCCATTATTTGTATCCCTGATGGTACAAGGGGTTGCAAGGGGGAACCCCCCTTACAGGGTCCGGTAGGGGGTCTAGGGGCTGCACACTCTAGAGATTTTTTTAATTAAAATTGCCTTGTTAAATTGTAATTTTTTAGTCAATCTGGGCTATTAATTAAAGGTTTCTATATCTAATGGTAGAGGTTATGTTTAGGCATTTTTAACCTAAAATGTATTGATATATGGCTGATATGTAAAATAAAATGAATGATTATACACAAAGAGGAAGTAAAAAAGGTAGAGAGGTGTAACAGAGTTTGTTACAAGATTTTATTTCTCCTTTGTATTACTGGAAATAATATACTAGATAAGATTGGTAGATGTAGCCCATCTTGGGTGAACTACGTTAAATTTGGTGTCGCTTATTATGTGCATGTTTATATTTATTTTCTAAATGTTTGATTAATTCATTTCATAGTTTCTCTTATATACGATTTGAGGATAGATATGAGTTTTAATTTATCCTAACAGATATAGTATTTACATATCATTAGAGTACATATACATGGTGCATGTTATTATGAACAATTAATCATATATAAGAAATATACCTATAGTTAAACGAATGGTTAAAATGAATCATTCATTTTATTATGGACCAAACACTATAACCTTATGAAATAGTCTTCTAGAAATGGAATAAGTTGTCTAAATGAATGTTATAATGAGTTTATGAATTTTCTGTTTCTCTGTAAATGATTGATTGACTATGAGTTATATGTGTATTCCATATTAAATACTTGTGTGTGATACATATTATGAGAATGTTAATATGTAAAAAAGTTTGGTTATATTTAACATATAATGGTTCATCATGATGTGTGTTTATAATTTATATTTATTTGAATGCTAGTATGCAATTTAAACTTAAGGTATACCCAAGTGATATAATCATGTACATACTTGATTGTTATTATGTATGTGTATCATTTCATTCATGAAATTATAAGTTTGGTTATGTGTTTTTATGTAGTTGTGAACTATGATAGTATGGGATATCATAGAGTAGTATAGTATAAATGTATGTTGTACCTAGATGGTACATAATGTAACTATTATGGATGGTCTTACATCTATGTTTGACTAATTAAATGTATGCATGATGGTTATTGTAGACACCAAAATCGTGTTTACTCCCTTGGTCATCCTCCTCGTCCTCTCCCCCCTTGGTCCCCTTCGTCCCATTTCACTTAACCACTCCTAACCCCTATACACTTATTAATTTAAAATAATTAGCTATTTTAAATTAATAAAATCCCTTTTCTCTCCCCCCTTTGCCACCTCTCCTCTCCTTGGATTCTTTGCCCTTGGATGCCTTCATTTATCACCCTAATGACCTATTCCAACTTCCCCTCCACTACCCCTTGCCAAGTCTTAAATGATTTAAGACCCCATTTCCCTTATCCCACTCATTTCCCATGCCTATTAAGCCACCTTCGACTGTTTCTTCCTTGGACCTGCTGACCCGGCAGTTGGGAAAATGGATGAAATGCTATTTTTAGCCTTTTTTCTTGCCTTCCAGCCGCTGATGTTAGTCAACTATCGACCGACGTCGGTGATATTGCCAGCGTCAGTTTCCTTCATAACTGCATTTCACCTCCAAAATGCGGATCCCATTTTCCCAATCTTTGAATCCATTTTCCAATCTTCAATCTGACTCTTCAATCCTGAATCATCTGCCTTTCGACCTTCAACAATTAGCCAATCTTCCAGTCTTCAATCCACTAGACCTCTCACTTTCTCTCACAGGGCTTCTGCACCAGCTACAACAACAGCAGGGACTCTGCATCAGTCTTCTACATCAACAATAGGTACAACCAGTCTGCAACATTCCTTCTCTAGCAGGTATGAGGTAAGTATTTGCTACTATTTTCATTTTAGTATCTTCTTTTTTCTATCTATTATTCAGCCTGACCAGACTTGATTCCCTCTTGAAAAGGCTAAGAGGCCTTCCCATATACTTACCACCTCTATCCCCTTTCAGAGCATTATTTCTGCCTGCAAAGACCCTGCACAAAGCACCCAACTAGACACAGACTCTCAGACTACCTCCAAACAGACCATAAACCCATCCAGACCTGACCAGACCTCATCCAAAGACTACTACCCTGACTGACACCAGCCGTAGAGACCATTTCCTTCACCGACATCGGCAGACTTGATAACTGATGTTGCAGACTAACCAATGTCAGTGACTGTGACCAGGCTGACAGCAGCATTTAGGTAAGAATTTACTTCTATTTCTATTTCAGTCTTTAATCATTTCAGTCTTTTATCATTATGCTCTTTATCAGACACTATTTTTATCAATCAGTGGGTTGACATCCCTCCAGGAAGTCTTTGTACTTCTGGGATCAAGCTTTTGTTTGGCAACCCACCATCTCCTCATCTAATGCCTTCTTTGTTTTAGTCTCTTTCTTCTGCAGGTGTCATCCTCCACAACCAAAGAAGAGTTATCACAACGTCTGGATAATGGTGTGCAGACTTCATCTAGGTACATACAAGCCTTAGACCATATCTCTTAGTTTCTCATTTCTTCTTTTGAATGTAGAAAGCAAAAATCGTATAGAAACATTCTGGCACGCTCGGTGGGACCCTAAGGTCTTCCTTGGGTTCTTTTCTTTCTTTTTCATATAAGGTGCATTAGGTTTCTCCTTTCACCTCTTTCTTCTATCTCTTCCAAAAGACATCATAAGCAGGATTAAAAAGAACTCTTCTTTCTTTTCTTCCATCTTAGACTAGTCAAAAGTCATACTCTTTAACCCTTTCTCAACTTGTTTTCATTCGAACTCACACTTCAATCTTGGGCTTAAAACACATTGCATTTCAATTCTGCTTACTTGCATTTCTTAGTCCACATCTAGTAATTACAACCACATCATGAATTAATCATAGATCACTTTATGTTACACAACTAAATCACTTGCACAAATCAAACATCAAAACTTACCTGAGACAAGGCCCGACTGGGATTTCATCACCCAGCGGATACCTTACCCATCCTGGCAATCCCACTTGGATTTCATCACCAAGGGGAAAGCCCACTCTATTCTCTGATAGAGGATAATCTCTAGGGAAAGTATATTCTGGCTAAGTGGGCCCAACTTATCACTGGGTTCGTGAAGTGAGGGGAGCTTGCTCTTTAGCACCAGGCCATGTACAGAACCTAACACAGACTCTTGAGCGCCTAAACAAACTTGAAACTAGCTCTAGACTACTTCTAAGACCCTTCTACAAAGCCAATCTTCCTAAACACATTTTAAGGCATAAGCCAATAGGATTCTAAAAGTTGATTATTAGGATTTAGTGCTTAGGGTCTGCTTGTCTCCATCTATTTTCTGTTCCTATCTGGTTTTTTGAGCTTGTGAGGACGTTTTCTTTCTTTTTTCTAAGAATCTTCAAATTTTCTAAGTTTCTAAAAACCACACTCACTGGCATCGGTTTTACCACCGATGTTGGCAACCTTCCCTCGTTGACATCAATTATCTGATCGACGTCGGCCATTTGTTCTCACCGACATCAGTTTTTTAGCCGATGTCGGTCACTGTCACAGTCTTTTTTTCAAAACAGCAGCCTAAAACCCAACCCTTTTTTTGCCAAAACCACATTTTGAGTTTCTAAAACTAAAAAAACATAGTTTATAAAACCTAACCTCTTTCCTTGAATGGTTTTGACATGCAGTCAAACCAAAATTCTTCTTGACCATGTGAGACATCAACCGCTTCCGCTTTCCCCGTCCATAACCAGTCCTATAATGGAGTTCCACTCAGAGACCGAAAGAACTCCTACTTGACTGACCCCGACTCAGACTCCCATTGTCCCTAAAGGGGACCAAGATTTTGAAAGATTCTTGGACCTCAATGTCAAAGCCCTCCAAAACTATCTCGCAAGAAACCAAACGTGAGACCTTTCGAGTAAAGCGGTGATGACATCAACACCATCCACTACCCAGCATTTTATGACTCAAACTATTGCCTCAACCATTAATCCGACCATGGCCAATATGCAAAGTTTGGCCTCCCCATCTTTTTTTGGACCGACCTCCATCGGGGTTTCATTACCCCCTCAACCACACGCAACTCAACCAAGTTCTACATCATATCAGAACTTGATTGTCTCGACTCCACACACTCTTGTGCCCATAAATGCAGGAGTGCCTACCTCCCCTTTTGCCAATGCCATCATGCAACCACCTTTGGTGGTATCTAGTCAACTTATACCTTCTACCTTCACAATGCAACCACCCTTGGCCTCCACTTCTGTCCCAATGACTAGTTATCAATATGTTGCACCCCTACAAGCACAACCGACTACGTCGTATGCCCCTTCTAGCACCCTTCAAGCACCCTACAACTTAGGGGGCACCCCATCTGCCAATCCATCAATAGATCTAATCAAAATGTTGATGGATAAAATGTCTTGTCTCGAGACCTCTATTTCTGGTTCACGCAATGCCCTCTCATATGAGCAAATTTGCAATGAACCCATTCATCCCTCCGTCCTGATCCGACCATACCCCAACCAGTGGGAGATTCCTAAATTCACTTGCTTCCAGAGTAAGGAAGACCCACAACAACACCTACGAGCATTCAAACATGCTTGTTATCTTATAGCACATGACAATGCATTATTGTTATGCACGTTCCCCATGTCGCTTTCTGGCCCTGCCCTTGACTGGTATAGCTCTCTCATCAGACATTCTATCTTTTCATTCACTCAACTCACCCAATTATTTCTCAACCATTTTTTTATCAATATCACCAAACAAGTCTTGATCACAGACCTCTACTCCATCAAGCAATTTGACGACGAATCTATATTTGATTTTGTCGCCTATTGGAAAGGCTTGATTAACCAGCTCTCCTTCTCCTTGCCTTAACTTGAGCTCATTGAGCTCTTTTCTTGAGCATGTGCCAGGCACATCTCTTCTACCTTACAGATTCAGACATTCTGCACTTTTGATGAAGCTTTCACCATGGCCCAAAAGCTCAAACTCCGTGCCATTAAAGAGGATAAGGTCAAATTGCGTAATACCAACGCAAAAGCCAATGACCCTTCTTCTTCTAGACCTTCTTATACCAACTCCAAGTCCAAAGGAGTGGCCAAAATTGTGGTTGTTAGATCACCATATTTGACAACAACTAATCACTCTCAATCTTCAACATCTCCAAGCATCACCAAACAATTCCAACAACGGTACATATAATGTAACTACACTCCACTTGGAGAATCATACACTTCCATTTTGGAAAAACTTGTCAAGCAGGGGGTCCTCAATCTCCCTCCAATTTGACCACCTCAATTTGACCCTTCAAAAGCCCTCCCTACATGGTATAGGGAGGCCAACTTCTGTCACTATCATCGCGTCCACGGCCATGACATCAACAATTGCCAAACCTTCAAAAACATTGTCCAAGACATGATTGACAATGGTGATCTCATCTTGGACAACCCGAATGCCCCACCCAATCAAAACATCAATATCTTCAAACAACCTTTTCCAAACCACCCTTCTAATCAAAACAATGTCTAGACCATGGCCGATAGCTCCCATGAGCATGACATTCACACGGTCAACACGGTCTCGCCTCTTGTCCCTGACCAACCTCCTTCACCGGTGGAAGACCCTTCTTCCCCTATTCATCCATCACAGGTAGAAGAACCCTCTTCTCCTATTAGTTCTCCAATGACCTCTCTTATATTGGGGGATGCCTTGACCATACCAATGCCATTAAGCCCATCTTCATCCTTCCTCCCACCAATGGAGGACCTTACATTGCCTACTCCTCAACCACAAATGGAAGGCACAATCATCCCTGCCCTCTAACCTCTTGAAGAGTGCACTCTCCTATTTCTTCTCTGCCAAGAGAAGAACCAGTCTCTTCACCCATGTCGACCGAGGAAGACCCAGTCACGGTTTCCTCTTGCCTTTTGCCTGAGATTGCTACATCTCACTCACCTCCGTCCACATCTGAACCCAAACCTGTATCCAACCTCACCTCGCACAATGGTGGCCCTCAACCCAAACCTAAGAAGGCCACTAAACCACACCAGAGGACTCCTTCCCCACCTTCATCATTACCTTAAATTTTGGGCTTGCAGCCGTCCACTTTAATAGGAGTACTTCCCACTCCCACATCTCACAAAGGCAATTTGCCTCCATTACTCTCTCAACCCATCAGACATATATTTCCTCCCAAACATCCAACACCTTTCATCACAAAAGTGCCATCTACACGCGTGGCTACACCACCCATGAAAATGATGGTACGACCAATGCCTCTTATGCCTCTCAAACCAAAGTCATCAACCCCCACTGTAACAAGACACATAGACCCATTAGCAGTTTCTTATGCCTTGCTGTTACGGCAATTGTTGTAATCTTCTTGCATCAATCTCCCACCTCTTAAACCATATCAATCTCTCAGACCAAAACTACCCTGGTTCGATGACACTTAGATTTATGTGTATCATCGCATGCCTGGGTATGACACTGAGCATTGTTGTGCCCTCAAGGTTGTCATTCACTGCTATTTGGAGAAAGACACATTTCTTCTTTACCATATTATCAACAAACCTTCAACCTCCTCACCGTCCCACTCATCAACTCTGATCAAGACCATCTCGGTTCGACAACTCTAAATTTTGCCACTATCATCACACTCTAAGACATGACATTGAGCATTGTTGCACTCTTAAAGCTATCATTCGTCAACATCAGAGAAAGGAAACCCTTCTCATCAAGGATTCTCTTAACCTCCCCTGTGACAAATCATCAACACCGACCCATGCTTCTCAAACCTCATCACCTAAATCAGGATCTCCATGCCAGACTATGGTCCCTTTACCACCTTTAACCCCCTTATTCGACATCAACATAGTCAATCTGACCACCAAGCCTCAACCGACCTTGACCAATCTATCAAACATTCTCCCTAGCTATTGGGGGAATTCAATGTTCATCCAAGCTTCGACTAACCTTTCGACCCAGTCTCGACCAAATATCAATCACTCTTTTAATCCTAAACCTCGACCAGTCCATTGACCAAACCTCGACCAAAAATTCAACCCAACCATTGACCAATCATCGACCAAACCTCAACCAAACCTTGACCAAACATTCAACCAACCCTTTTAATCAAAACATTCAACTGACCATTGACCAAGCCTCAACCATGACATCAACTAGACATCGACCAATCATCAATCCAGACCTCAACCAGACCTCGACCATGACATTGACTAAGACCTCAACCAAATCTCGACCAAGACATTGACCAGACATTCACCCAGACATTGACCATGACCAGACATTGACCATGACATTGACCAGACCATCGACCAGACACCAACCAAACCTCGACCAAACATCGACCAATCAGCGACCATGTCAACCATCCAACATCAATCAACACGTGACCAATTTTGAAGAGGCAAATGGGTCAAATTTGCTCCTAATTGACTCAGACCTTATCATAAATGCACAAGCATGGCCCAAGGACTTATCAGAACCTAAGCCCTTTTATGCCTTGCATCTTTGACCATTTTACTGTTAGTTGAGTAATCAATTACTTGACGTTTTACTTGAGCTCATCCCTTGAGCAATCCCCATCCTCATCTTTCCTGTTCCTTTTGACCCCTTTTTCTCCCAACATTAGTCAACCCCTTTTGTCAAGCAGTAATGCTTTGTCTTAATAAAAGGGAACTCTTAAACCTCTAGAGGCTCGTCCATGGCTAAAAACTTTAGTCAACAAAACATGTCAAAAAATGGGATACCTATCATATCAAAGGTCATAAAATTCTAAATGTAGACTGCTCCCTCGAAGGACAGTTACATAATTGCTATATTTACTAGACTGCTCCCTTGAAGGACAGCTAGGCCCAAGACATATCAAAACATTCAAAGCAAAAATATAGACCACTCCCTCAAAGGATGGCTATGACTAAATATTGCTATAGATAGCACTTTTTTAGAAGCTTCCTACATCGATCAGCTTCACAAATGACCACAAAGCAAAACAACATCCCAATGCAGACTTCTTGCATTAATCAGTCTGCACAAAAAAAAATGGCTGACAAGTTATTAAAGTCATGGACATGCCTATAGTCATTCTCGAGTCACCTATAAAAGGGGTAAGGTTATTCCTGCCAAAAAGGGTTACCCCATCCTCTCATATCACATATTCAACCTATCACCCCAACATACTCAAGGGACTTCGAGCTCACTTAACGTCAAGTGATTCGATTACTTCTCTAGCACAACCACTAGTCAACGATGTCATGCATGAACAGGACTTTTATTCTAACAACCCCTTTCCATGCCATCATTTTGATCCTTGTCAATGAAAGGGAAATTTGCCTTTCACTTTTCCTTTACATTTTGGTCACATCCAACCAAATCATTTGCCAACCAAACCAAACCAACCCAAACATTTTTAGACCAACAACATGACAACATGACATCATGACATCACACATCATTATAGTCCATTTCACATAGTTTCTATGGACACCAATACACATGGAAACTATCAACCAGACATAATTTATGTTAAACATAAACCATTACTTGCTGAAGCATAAATAGACCTCAATTCATTTTTAGCATACATCCATCACGACTATGGAAAATTGCTAGGGATGAAAGACCCCTCAACCAATGTTACAGAATACACCATTTGGAAAAAGCTGTAACATCATCTTATCCTCATCATTTCGACACATGACCACACCAATCATCGACCACTTTGTCTCCTCGCCTGAACTACATTGGTCTGAGGCCCTAAGACCAGGGCTATGTAGGCAGCACTCAGATGACATGACGTCCTCTGGGGTTAGCTCGACCACCCTCATTTGTTCATCTCCCTGATGGACAAACCCTATCCTCCTTTTGACCATGACCTTGACCTCGACCAAGACCAATCCATACCTTTGACCCTTCCTCCCTTTTAGGGAGAACTACATTGGCCTAAGGCCCTTTAACAGGGGCTATGTAGGCAGCACTCAGTCTTTTGAGGTTAGCTTAGCCACATTCTTTCATCCATCCATTCCTTCGACCAACTATCTATCTCGACCTACCTCAACCATTGACCATTAGAGATCATACCTATCTCCCCCGACCCCGACCACTTCCAAGACAAATGTTGTCTTTGTTGTTTTTGCATGTATGCTACCTCATGAATGGTTAGCAAAATTGTGCGCAGACTATTTTTGACCCTCACAAGTATAGAGTGACATTTTCATGTTCCCAAAAGCACTTCCTGAGCCTGGGATACCTAGAACACGATGACCATTGGAGCTTCAGCTGGAATTGAATAACCCGATCAACTATGACTAATGCTGGGGCCCAGTTACTTCAATTTTGGCACTCATCGACCTTGACCTGCGACAATTTGACCTGACCATCTCGTGAAGTGGTATACATGCAATCACGATTATTATAGCATTCTTATCCATCTTCACCATTTCCATCCACTCTCTGTCAAATCGACACCTGATTTCAGGTTCCCTTCCCTTGACTCCTGCTTTGAGGGGGAATACCTCATCCATAATCCGGATAACCAACCCTCCTATTTTTGTCTTGCAGTTCACTTGAACAACTAACAAGACAAAATCAACCTTATCCTACACCTGGGGCAATCAAATCCTATTTTTGTCTTGCAGTTCATCCAAAACAACCAACAAGACAAAAAGGGGCAAATGTAGACACCGAAATCATGTCTACTCCCTTGGTCATCCTCCTCATCCTCTCCCCCCTTGGTCCCCTTTGTCCCATTTCACTTAACCACTCCTAACCCCTATACACTTATTAATTTAAAATAATTAGCTATTTTAAATTAATAAAATCCCTTTTCTCTCCCCCCTTTGCCACCTCTCCTCTCCTTGGATTCTTTGCCCTTGGATGCCCTCATTTATCACCCTAATGACCTATTCCAACTTCCCCTCCACTACCCCTTGCCAAGTCTTAAATGATTTAAGACCCCATTTCCCTTATCCCACTCATTTCCCATGCCTATTAAGCCACCTTTGACTGTTTCTTCCTTGGACCCATTGACTCGGTAGTTGGGAAAACAGACGAAAGGCTATTTTTAGCTTTTTTCTGCCTTCTAACCACTGATGTCAGTCAACTATCGACCGACATCGGTGATATTACCGGCGTCAATTTCCTTCATAACTGCATTTCACCTCTAGAATGTGGATCCCATTTTCCCAATCTTTGAATCCGTTTTCCAATCTTCAATCCGACTCTTCAATCTTGAATCATCCACCTTTCGACCTTCAACAATCAGCCAATCTTCCAGTCTTCAATCCACTAAACCTCTCACTCTCTCTCACAGGGCTTTTGCACCAGCTATAACAATAGTAGGGACTCTGGATCAATTTTTTACATCAATAACAGGTACAACCAGTCTACAACATTCCTTCTCTAGTAGGTATGAGGTAAGTATTTGCTACTATTTTCATTTTAGTATCTTCTTTTTTCTATCTATTATTCAACCAGACTAGACTTGATTCCCTCCCAAAAAGGCTGAGAGGCCTTCCCATATCCTTACCACCTCTATCCTTCTTTTAGAGCATTCTTTCTACCTCTAAAGACCCTACACAGAGCACCCAACCAGACACAGACTCTCAGACTACCTCCAAACAGACCATAAACCCATCCAGACCTGACCAGACCTCATCCAAAGGCTACTGCCCTGACTGACACCGGCCATAGAGACCTCTACCTTCACCAATGTCGGTAGACTAACTGATGTTGGTAGACTTGAAAACTGACGTCGGTAGACTAACCGACGTCGGCGACTATGACCAGGCCAACAACGGCATTCAGGTAAGCATTTGCTTCTATTTTTGTTTTAGTCTTTTATCATTCTACTCTTTATCAGACACTATTTTTATCAATCAGTGGGTTGACATCCCTCTAAGAAGTCTTTATACTTTTGGGATCAAGCTTTTGCTTGGTAACCCACCATCTCCTCATCTAACGCCTTCTTTATTTTAGTCTCTTTCTTATGCAGGTGTCATCCTCCACAACCAAAGAGGAGTTCTCACAATGTCTAGATAATGGTGCATAGACTTCATCTAGGTACATACAAGCCTTAGACCATATCTCTTAGTTTCTTATTTCTTCTTTTGAATGTAGAAAGTGAAAATCATATAGAAACAGTTATTACTATAAATAATGTTTTTTATGATAGTTAGTAGGACATTGTGTATGTGTGCATATAACATTGAGAGCTTAACAAATGCTATGATAGTATATTATTGTGTTCTATGGGAACTATGACTTGCTTTGTTACATCTAGTTACTTGAATATAATCTTTTGTTTCTATGTATTTAAGACTATTGTCTTTGACTGATTGTGAAAAACTAGTAGTTATGTCTTGGAATACTAGACTATGGTAATATGGGTTATCATAGGATGTAGTATGTTTAGAAACAAATTGTGGTAGTTAAAATCTTTAGTTAAATATGTATTTACTAGGGTGGTATAAATTGTAGTTATTACTTATAGTATGGGTTAGAAAATAATGTAAGATTCATTCATACGTTTGATGGAATAAATGTATGTTTCAGTTACTCCTATGATTAGTATGTTATATGATGTATTTGTTAGTAGGATGTAAATTAAATTAATCTTTTGGTTGAATTGTATTTGACCAATCTATATTTTTGATATGTAGTAAGGAGTGATATGGACTTCACTAGCTTACTAGCATCACAATACATGATGAAGGCAATCTGATAAAGTGGTGTGTATGAATTTGATTGATCTATAGATCATTATTATTTATTATTCATAAAACTTTAGGCCAAAGTATTTTTAGTCACACATTATGATTTCATGAGTATGATTTACATGTTTGTGTGATATCCTGTAATATAACAATTTTCTATGATATACTGCATGTTTAGATTAGAAATCATACAACACATGGGTACTTTTTTGTCTCTTTGGATTCCCACACCATAACTATCTAATCATCCATGAAGGGAGGGCCATTTCTTGATGGGACTAGTGCATAGGATCATTGGTCTATGGTTGGTGTAGAAAATTACTCAGATGATTCTCCCCCTCTCCACAATAGTACTACTTATTGATATGACATTTGAGATTGCCACAGATACTTAAGTTCCAAAACTATGCTTTAGGGGATCCATGTATCTTATATATACAATGTATTATATGGTACTTATTATTGAATAATGTCATGAAGAGTTTTAATTACTTATTATTATATATTGACAATGGTGGTTGTAGACTAGTATATGCTATGGTTGAGTTATTATAATTACTTTTTATATTTGCATTATGATGTGCTCTCATGATATTAAAGACCAATCCAATGCCAAAACATATATATATATATATATATATATATATATATATATATATATATATATATATATATATATATATATATATATATATATATATATGTTTTACATGATACAATATCACTCAATAATGGTCTGACCACACTATGCCTCTCCACCTCCCTCTAGTAATAAATGGATATGAGAAGAGGAAACTACACTATTATTTGGTCACAAACTTGAGCAATATTGAATCCTTCACTCATGATCCTTGTATATAGTCACTCATGCTTATAGTGCAACATGATCACACTACAACTATACATACTCATGAAACACATTTAGGCCTAAATCTATTGATTAAACAAGATGAGGCATATGATGTCTAGTAATATGTGCCCTCAGTTGGTCATGTTTGATGATAACCACATCTATCTTAGTTATCAAATCATCACACTATCTTGTCGATGTAACATAGTCTATAATAAGTATGACAACTTGATCATTCTCACTCATAATTTATATCATCCACTCTAAAATATCACCAAAGACCACATCACTAGGCATGTGCTATGTAATTAGTTGGAGGGATGTATATATGATATCCATCCAATACTCATCATCCTTAAAAAAATAATTGATATAGAATATTAGTATCAAAGTTATGAATATAAATAAAACTATACATAAACACTATATAATACAAATACATGCTTGTAGGAGGCACTTAAGGATTAACCACTATCTCACCACCTACATCCACTTCACCCTATTCCTCAAGGGGAATCCTATACAATAATTAAGAATAAATTAGTCTACCTATGGGCTGACCACCATCATGTATATGTTAGTGTGAAACCAACGACATCCACATATGGCATCTAGATCACCAAATCCACATCTACCAATGGGATGTGAGTCATGTCTATAAAAATAGTTTGAACCATAGCCCCCTCATGTATTATATTTATAATAGATCATATCCACATATATGGTATTGGGGGCACATCTGAATGTCAAAATGTCATGTTAAACACTCAGATTAAAATCACTCATACACCTCAAGCCATTGGTCATGTAACTAATAGCTCATACAAATGCACATAAACTCCACCCCATCCTCTATCCCTCCTCTAAATCACATATATGACCACCATAAAATATATCCATAAGATAGTTAATCTAATAGCCAAAGACAATCCATCATCCCACCTCTCATAATGCAGGATGTACTCAACCATATCTCAACATATATATATGGATGATACCATCCACAATGAGGCATACACAAATGTTGAATCACTAAAATGTGCTCATAGGCCTAAAAATGTTAAAAAATGGTTGAGCCCTATCCTCCTCCAAACCCATCTCAAGTAAAATTATGTAAGTCCCTGTACAAGTGAGTCACCGCTATACAATCCCATAAATATATAATGCGTTGATCCTCAATAACATGAACAAATTGGTGAATCTAATACAAAAAAGATACACCACCTATGTCAATTATTAAAAAAAAATCCTTTAGAGCATAGAAAAATTTATATAAATTTAAAATATTTGATAGGACAATCTATAAAAATAAGATAGTAGTATCATTGGGGCTATAATGAGCACACTGAATGTGTCTAGTTATGTATAAATGAGCCTGAGCTATATGTTCAAGCTGATCACCACCCTACAAGGTTACTCATATTTCAAAAATAGGCACCACATGATCTTCCATACATCTTCTAGGGTTATTTTCATCTCCCATATTAAAATCCAAAACGTACAAGTATTTAAGTTTTATTATTCAACCAAGGCAGTCATTTTTTGCATGTCATAAAGCATCAATTATAGATACCTAACATTCTAAATATTACTTGTGTCTAGTGTATCCATATCACCATTGATCAATAATAACACACATACAATATCCATCATATGGCCACATCAAAATAATTTGACCCACATATCAATGTGCAATCACAAATTCACAAAACCAAAAATTAACAATCTCATACAAAAAATTAATTAGTAAACTTAAAGCATCAAAAATATTTTTTGTATAAACATGACCATGGTTAGGTGGATAGATATAAAAATAGGTTTGGCATGAACCAAGTAGGTCCAAAAAAAATTTCCAAAGTAATTAGATAGGTTTATGGATAATCCCACACTCAACTTAGACAACTTTGGTAAGGTCTAGACAAGTCAGTGATGATTGGACATGACCGACAAAGCAAAAAATTGCATGTAAAATACATAAAAATGAACAAACTATCAAAATTTAGACATAAAAATTTGAGTTTTTCAACTTAACAAGGGAAACTTATATTTTGACTACAAGATGGCCATAACTTGCTCAAAGCAATGGAGCCTTATCACTCTCCTCTATGGAACTTATCATTCTTACTACTTAGAAATCATGAAATATCAATATGCAAATAAATTATAGTTTCTTTTCAGCCAACCTATTGATATGGATTGATTTTTTATTTTTCAAAAATTAAAAAAATTTATAACTATTTCCTCAAAAACTTGTCCATGTGATATCTCAGGTGATACATATCAAAAGCACTCCCCTTAAGTTGTATTTGAACACACACAATGTATTCTTTCACATTGTGATATTTCCATCACATCAATCAACCATTTAAAATGCAATATTTATCCACTTCTATATAGATTTTTCCACATATTCTTTATTATCTTGAAATTACTTGACTATAACTATTGTTATAAAAAATCTTAAGCACATAATGCTCATCGTAGTAGATTTATTTTTCTAACAATATTGTCAAAAGGTCAATATATGAAAATAATAAAAAAATTCAAGATATTGAATCAAGCAAACATTAAATTTCACAAATGTATTTCAAAACATATACTTTATTATTTCAATACAAGGCACTTAATTCTATCATACTTCACATTAAAAAGGGGATAAACGTAGGGCTTGTTACAAAATACATTTTAGCACATCATGTAGAATTTAGAATGGATGAAAATAATCACAACCTAAAGAATACACATAAATATGATTATTGGGGGAATATGACATATAGGTTCACTTAAATCAAATCAAAATCATAATACATAGATTCAAAATAATGAAAATTCAGATTATACAATAGAGTATAGGTTCTAAAAGATTTAAAATAATTCAGATTTCAAACACATGACACATATTGGTACATTGATACAGATTATGGGGGCATATGACATACATATCCACTTAGTTCTTAAATTTTAAAAAAATATATATATTTATACACACTTTAAGGCATATACAAAATAGTTCAAAGATCAAAGTTATAGGTTTCAAATACAGTTACAATTGAGCATATAGATGCATAACATTCTATATCATTATGTAGAATTTTAAATTTTCAAAATCATGATGCTTGTTCATGCACACTTTTTAAATATAAAAGTGGAAATTTCAATAGTTTAAAGGCATGATGCTTATTCATGCATAGTTTCAAAGGTCGAAGTTAAAAATTCAAAATAAAATATTAACTTCAATTCCAATTTATGAGCAATGTGATCATGATGGGCCATGAATACTCTTCATTATCTTTTGATCATGAAAAATAGAATCTAGTCCATTTGTAGTGGTGTGATTTTATCTTTTATGGGTAATGTATGTTGAGGTTCAAAGACATTGAACTGAATTATCATTAATTATATCAAATCCATTATGTGGTTCCATCTTCTATTGTAGGTGATGTATGTTCTAGTCTAATGACACTCAAAGGCCTTGGCATCACTTCTAGTGAACCCTGATGTGGTTCCATAATTTTTTTTAGATTATTACATTGGGTACTACTTCATATTCATAAAATTTAGAATAGTGCAACTTTACAACTCATGGGATTGATTGGTTAAATTCAAAAATTGAGACTTGATCACTCTCAAATCATTAAAGATTCATCATAAGCAACTACACTCTTCAAAGTTATCCAAAAAGAGGGAACATTTCCTCCAACATATTATCTTAGGATATGAGATCAAAAATAACTCAATTATTAAAGGTGATATGGTCATGGGTATATCAACACATGATGACATATGTTTTTCCCTTTATAAATTGATGGATTGTTAATTTTCATGGCTAGGACATGAACATGACTAGATGTATCCCCTATGCACTTGGCATAACATGATAATTATACAAAATAAACATGATACTACATACATACATGTGTGCTCTTTTCTCACTCTAAGTTTTTATAATTTCAATATTTAGGCTTTCATATTTCATATATGGACATTAACTACTACATGTGTTATTACATATTTTTCCATGACGTATTGTACATAATCAAAACTCCAAGTCATAAGATAAAATATGTCTACAAATATAGTTTTTATCTTTCCTTTAATATAGAAATTTCATTAGTATAATTGGGGTGGGGGTGGAGGGAATGTAAACACCCAAATTTGGTACAAGCTTGTGTTTTATGTCATTTATTGTAACTTTGTAAACATAAACTACTGACAAAAAATAAGGCATCTATTAGTGCATTTTACTTAGATATTTCTTTATTATAGTCCTTGAGTTTGTATATTGGTTATTCATCTTGTCATTTTGTCACAAGGATCTATATTTTTCGTAGTTTTTATTTTAAGACAAGTTTGTTGTATATGGATAAGACTAACCTTTGGCCCTATTTGTAAAGCACATACTTATCTAAGCATAATTTTTAGAATTTATTTTGAGTCAAATTTCATTTAATTATTAATTTTGTCCATTTGGTATTATATTTGATAAAAAAATTCATGCTAATAGGCCAATATTGACAATCAAAACATGTATAAATTTTACAAGGTTTCTCTATGGCATTAAATATGGTTTTTTTCACTCTAAAAAATCTATTCATATATTTTCATGTTCTATTTATAGATTTGTTAAATCTATATTCTACAGTTTTAAAGATGAATTCATGTTTGCATGCTTGTTCCAAGGGTAAAATAGGATAGAGAGAATATAAAATTACATTCATAAGTTATTACCTAAACATAAGTGGGAGAACTAAATTTGAGTTTGTGCCTTATTTAAAGTATTATAAAAGTAGTGCAGTGCTTGGTCACTCAAAAGGGATTGACCAAGGTCAATCTAAATCAATACCTTTCACCTGACACCCCCAAAATCAATATAAATTATGTTTTTATGTATAAAAATAGGGTTTGTTCATTGAAAGTATATCAAACAACATTATATATATAGAAAAATGTCAAATTCCCTAATTTAGATAGGTAAATATAGTGAAATGATCAAATTTTTATCATAGTCAATTAGGACAAGTTCATAGTTGATGAAATTTAATAATCTACATTGTAATCAACTTATAATGGTTGCATCCAATAATATTATTTGATTTTATGGCTGATTTTTTATAGTCATAATTATAGTTTATGTTTTTTATTATCAGTCATTAGTTATAGTCAACACAGATAAGTCTGCACTTAAGGGATTCAAATGGCCATCATTTCCAACCACTTGTAATAGACATATCTAGAAGTAGTTTATTATTATGTTATTGATTAAAATCATGCACAATCACCTCTCTTTATGATTTATATTTTCATATATTTAGAACAGTCAACATAAATCTATGTGCAAGTGAAGTATATCTCTTCTTGGTGTTTTCCAAAAATAACATTTTTCCATATTTATAAAATTTTCAAAACTAGAATCGTTGATTATTTTAAGTATTTAGTATTATTATATTATCTAATTTTACACCTATATAATCATAAAAAAATGATTGATTTTTCTAAAAATAGGGTTAAACAATCTACTAAATACAATATCCCTGTTGATAGATAAGGACGATAAATCTAATGTTGAAATTACTTTAAAAGGTTTTATTTAGTAACATAAAATATAAATTTTTTTATAAAAATTCAAGAGAGTGTCAAAGGAGAATACAATTTTATTTATGAGACTCCTTTGGACCCTTGCAAGTGTCCATAAGAGGATTATTTTTGAATTTCTATTTAATATTGTTCAACAAGGTCTATAAATTTACTTCATTACTTCAGTTTAGATCTAAACCCCACTAAGGAGTACATGAACATAATTAATTTTTTAAAATCTAAAGTTGGTTTCATGTAAAAACTTTTACCTAATCAAAAGTAATGGATAAAAAATAAATGGAAACATTTTATAGCATTAAAATAGTATACATAGGTTTAGAGACATAAATTTATTATTAGATGCTTGAAGACATTAGTTTTGACCAATATTTGATATATATGATTTGTATGTACACATTTGACTCTTATTCATATTATCCCTTATCCATTTATCTATCTATGGACTTGGCCAACCCAATTTTCTATCATCCATGTTTGTTATCTCTCGAATCTATGTTAGAACACTATATCATCATATTCAAAATTATTATTTTTTCATCTTTGGATAATGTTGACAACAATAGGATGTTGGTGGTAACCATAGACATTCACCTTTGTTGATAGTGTCCCAAGACCTATAATAATTTAAATATTTCCCTTTTGGTTAGACTAATCATGTTTCCTATGTTGGTTATGGGGGAAATGACATAAATTCATCTAAAATACATATCAAGCCTAATTCCATTCTTATCTAGACCTATCTAGCACTCATCTTGGCAATATTTAGAAATTCATTTTCACACCTTTAATAAATTTTATAAAATCATTCAAACATAAAAACATCTCAAAGGAATAGTCCAAAATATAAGACTAAATACAAGCACAAGGTCAAAGTTGCATGTTGTCACATGTCAAAATATAAAACATTTAATTGCATTCTAGTATAATAAAATTGAGCATACACACATGTAGGTGAGATAAATACATGCATTTTTAGACCTTTTCAGATTATTTGAATGTAGGCAATACTCAATCAATTAGTGAAGAATGCTTAGGGTTTTTTAACCCATATGTTACCCCCTTCTTTCAAGTCAATTGGTGTGAAAAATGGAAATAAAGGTTTTAGGAAAAATAATAACAAATATGGATTTAAGGATAGGACCAAGGTTAATAAATTAGATAGAAATAATCTGAATATTAAATAATAATGATTTATAGAAGAACAAATCAAAAAAATTAACATGGAATGTTCTGGCAAATGGTTGATGAAAATGAATTTTACAGATGTTTAGGCTTTGTCGAAAGTGTCTACATGGATTTTTAAAACCTATTACCTAATACAACTAGTCACAAATCTTACAAAATTTCAAAAGACTACATAGGTAGTGAATAATACAAAAAAAAAAAATCGTAAAATGGTCCTCTCTTAGTAATTTATATATTTAGTAAGTGCAATCAATATCTATTTATAAATTCATATTTTTATATTTTATCTCATATCTTATACAATCTAAATTTCAAATTTTTAGCCTATTTAGATACACTAAATCTAAAATAAGTTAAAACATCTTAGAGAACCCAATCTTATTTTGAGCACATAAATATAGATCTTTATCCTTTAGGGTTCATCTTTCCTTTTTAGGGTTTCATATTTATCTTATGTCAGGGAATTAGTTATGATTTATTATTTCCACTTGCTTACATAAGTGAACCCTATCATTGATAATAATGGATACTCATAGTTTAATTTATGATTCAAAATATGATTTTCATGATTGCATGATTGTTTCCCACAATATGTAATATGTTATAATGCATGTAATAAAATGGGTAAAATTTAGTGGCACTAAAACTAAGAATGATATTAATAATGAATAATTATTAGCTCTCCTTAGTAACACATATTGTCTAAATATATAATTTGAGATGATTTTGTTTACTATTAAGTATCAAAGGGAATGTATGATTCATTTCATTCTTCATTCCCCTATACCTCAATGTATTGATAGATACCATCCCCCATTATTTTCCTAGGCATGTATTCAATCATGCAGTCCATGATATAACAAAACAAAGAGGTAGGGTCTCATCTTTATTGAGTGCTTGTGAATACATTACATGAATATGATATCATTGATAAAATTATGAATACTCTAGTTAAGATATCGATAATAGAGTTTCTCAAGAGGTCCATGATCTACAAGGATATTTTGTATACAACATTAGATGATACAACCTTAGAAAATGATGAAATACCTTCTCACTTTACATCTATTATCAATACAATGAATAATAATGAAGACAAGATTTATTTTGAGAAAAAATATTGTCCTATTCTACATAATATAGGCCAAAACCTCCCATTTTTCATTCAAGTGTGAATCTAAAATAAGGGATTCAATCATGTTTAATGGAAGAGGATTGAATATTTTAAATATCACATTTATAAAAACAATAGGTATTAATATGAATTCTATTCATAAATTAGACAAGAATATAAGTGGATTTTATAATATTCCTCACCATGTGTTAGGACCAATTTAATTTGGATGTAAAAGTGTACCATAATATTCTAATTAATATGCTCCATATTATGCCATATAATTTTCATTATAAACTACTATAGTCATCTAAAATGTCATTTTAGTGTAATGAGTGTCACTTGAGACTATATGTAAAGGGAAATTTAGTTGATCTATAAATAAATTCTATCTTAGAGAAGATAAATCCTACTTACACTTCTAGTTTTTGATACATTAGATATTCAAGGTCATGACCAAGATGGATCCACTAAACCTAGCCAAGGAATCGATTACCATAATAATATCACTAGGGAGGGTTCGAAAGCCTCTAGTCAAGCAAAACTATGCAATAAACCTAACTAAGTTTTAAGTTTTCATATTCACTATAGGTAAATCAAAGTCTATTATAGTGCTCACCAAAGCTTATAGAATAAAATTAGGGTAATAAAAATTAATATTTGGCATGCATAGAAGACATATACTCATGTCAATGTATACAAAATCCTAATTCATGAAAGAGAAATAAAAATGCATATCTATATACTCTTATAAAGGAGGAACAAAGTTATGAATACTTACCTTTGAAGATGAACCCACTGAGCCTCAATCTCTCCCTCGACCAAGGTGATTTGCAAGAAGTTTTTTTGGTATGTAAGGATGACAAAGATAAAACAACTCTAGGATATACAACCTCTTTATGCATCCAAAAGACTTATCTTCAAGATGATATCCATATCTCTAAAGAAAGTATGAAACCCTAAGCTATGATGCTCAAGTAGAATGGTGGATAAGTATATGTGAAATATATATATTTTATTTTTTTATTATCTAATAGATGACAAAATGGATGTGTTTATATAGATGGATCTAACCCTAGTCCTTTCTAAAAAAATTGGCTGACAAGTTCGATCTAATCAACCTTGTATCATTATTTACAAAAAAAATTAAGACCTAGTATAGGTTAGCCTAGGGTTGAGATAGACACTAAATAAGTTTTATCAATTAGATTACAAGGTTGATGGGGATGACAGTGTAATGTAAACTATCAAAAAGGATATTAGGCTAGGGAAGGGATAATGAAAGTGTAAAATGACTAGAGGAAGGTGTAAAATAGAAGGCAAAGCTTAGGGGAATATTTTTAGGAGATGGGTGTGTAGATAAAAGGTGGTAATATAGGGAAAATAATCCTAAAAAGTACCAATGGTCTTCCCACCCCTTTCCCAATGCACGCCTTAAGGCGTGCACTCAGAGAGATTGAAAATTGATGGGTTCCTATAAGAGATAAAACATCAATAATTTATAAAATTTGAAAATAGTATGTGTATACATATGCCCCACTCGATTCTCATCATGTGTCACATAGGTGAAACATGATTTGGTGCTTTAAGAAAATCACATAGCAACACACAATGTTGAAGTTGAAAAATTTATAGTAAGAATAAAATAAGATAAATGAAAGGACATAATTGAAAAATACATACCTTTACTTACCTTAGTGATGTAAGAAATTTTAAATTGTCTAATGTAGAGAATATTAATCAAACCTATAAATATTAGTGAAAAAAGAGCAAAAAACTGAAATTTTTATAACATAGACATATAATAGGTGAAAATATTCTTTACAATGTCAGGAGTCCAAAACATTTTACGATTTGGAAAAAGAGATAGTAGAGATAAATATATGATCAAAATATGAAATCTAACTATAAATATTTAAAAGGTAAATAATTTTGAATAGTAAATATAAATAGGGTGAAAAATAATTCATTTTTTATTTTTACTATTTTGAGAAAATAAATATCTAAGAGACCTAGTTGGAGACCAAAGAGCCATCATGGTGATGAGATGATAGTTGAGATGGGGAGGACGCATAGTGGCCAAAACAAGTGCAACACAGGTAAGTAACTATAAATTTCAAAATTTTGAATATTTTAATTTAAAATTGAGATAAATATAGAAAAGTGACTGGTAAGCAACATCTAGGCACCAAAATGAACTTTAGGAAATTTTTAGGTACACTAGGGGTAAAATAGGGAATTGGGTGGGAAGAATTCAAACCAATAAATACCCAAGGCATTTATTGTAAATAGTAAAAAATTTACCACTGTGGATGAACATAGTCAACTTGGTTGACTTAGTCTATAAGGTGAGGGAGAGCAATAAGGTCAACTACATAGTAGTGGGCCAATTTAGTTTGATAAGAGGAGGTCAACTTTGTAGCAATGGGTTGACTTAGTTGGTAAGAGAGATAAAGTCATTTGTATTTAACAAGGTTGATATGGTATCTTAAGGAAAGAAGGGGCTGATCCAGTATTAGATAGGTTGATTTAGTAGGAATTTGATAGGGCCAATTTAGTATCCTAAAGAAATTAAATGGCTGATTTAGTATTGAATAGGTCGATTCTATAGAAAATGGAGAAACTAAATTAAACTTACTAAGTTTTTTGAAATTTTAAGAATACATTTTTATTATTAGTGACATGAAAGTCTGATACATACTTTACTATTTGATATTTTAAAGAAACACTAAAGGTATTGGTGACTTATAGATTCATCATGGCTACTGGATCTATTAGAGTGATTGATAGACATGGATAAATCATGCCTAGTTACATTAGGATATGGAGGTATTATGGAGATGAGGCACATCTTATTGAGTGTTGATCTTGTTATCATGTTCTTTGGAGAATTGGAATGGTTAACCAATAATTTTTGATGGGAAATGTATGGGGATACCATATAGGTGGGTATCATGCTAGAGGATATCCATGCTTTACTTGGACTAATGATAGGAGGGACACTAGTGATCACAAGGACACTAGATGATCTTGAGGAGAGATGAACACTAGTAAGGTGGGTGACATGCTCATATAATATATACTCAGGTTTATGGTAAGTCATTGATGTATATATCATGTAGATTATGGATATCTGAAAGGCTATGATTAAATTTGTGATAACATAAGTGTCATGTCACAAGTCAGACAATAAGGTACTACCATATGTGATAGCTTTGTATTAGTTAATTTTGGATCAAGGAACACTATATGACTTTGGGTCTATCATCTAGGTCCATCTCATGCATGATATGTATGGGATGATATCTAGAGGGAAAATACCATGGGACTAGTGGTTTTATTGAGTGCCTAGATATATGAGTGGTTCTTTATGTATTGACCAGCTAAGTTGCCCTATGTGGTAGATGATAAGTTACCTTAAGTGATGAAGTGGTGATAAGACCAAGTAGCATGGGCCATGCCCCATGTGATATCTTTATATAAAATCACATGAGGGGAGATCATGTGGTAGCCTTACACACATTACTACTATTTGGCCTAGTTGGTCGACTGTGGTGATAAAGTTGGCTTAGATGTGGATCATGGGCCACTTCACCTAGTGGGTAGAGTTGTATTCAGTGGCATGCTTGCTAGGGTAGTTTGGAATCCTACACCCAATAGCCCCTCTAGTAGTTCTTAATTTTTAGGCATAACATGATAGGGAGCTAAGTAGGAGAGGAGGAGGAGTACCAGTGGAGAGACCCGAGATTAGGCCATAGTATGTGAAACCATGGATTGGTAAAGCATGATAATAGGTGGATAAAGGAGGAGATGACATGGATGTGGATGCAAGGATGTAGTAGGCACCATAATAGACACCATAACAAGAGGAATAATGACCAACTTAGCCACACCATAGATAGAGGCACCATTAATGAGAGCAACAACCATTCTAGGACATAGTTGGTAAATATAGGCACTTATTTGGAGAGGGTCATAGTGTGCATGAGTGATGACTCCTATATTTTCACTAGTGGGGAGGTGATCTATAGAGGAGGTACTCAAGGGATGATCAAATAGAGAGATGATGGTTGGTGACACCAGGACTAGTGAGAAATGTTATAATTTTAAGCTTTGATATAGAATACTACTTGCGTATGATTATAGTAGATAGATGTGTGTGTGTGTGTGTGTGTGTGTGTGTGTGTGTGTGTGTGTGTGTGTGTGTGTGTGTGTGTGTGTGTGTGTGTGTGTGTGTGTGTGTGTGTGTGTGTGTGTGTGTGTGTGTGTGTGATCTAATATCTATTTGATTTTGGTTTTATAGATTTGGTGATAGAGGAGGTCAGTTGGGGATCTTTGATTATGGCTATGAACCATGATATTTTTGATAGGATACTGGCACCTTATGACCCCACCACATTGGATGATCCTATGGTACCATCTACCCTAGCCTAGGTAGGCTAGTTTATATTGGTGGGGGAGGTCATAAGGTAGTTAAAGACATGTAGGGATGGATTAAAACCACCAATAGAGGTGAAGTGAGAGAGGCATAATCCTGGTAGGCCTTGGCTTAAGAGAGAGCAATGCACATGGATACTATGGTATAACTTGGATAGGTATAGGCCCAGGTGGCCAACCTATAGGGATAGGTAGCATGATTAAGATTTGAGACTTATTCATTATAACATACCATGTAGAGGGGATAATCCTAGGCATTTATGTGTAGTGTGGCTAGGCTAAAGGATAGGCATGATGGAGCCCAGCCATAGAGATGGATCTATGTATTTTGTACCTTATATTGTATAAAACACATGATATGTGTGTGTGTGTGTGTGTGTGTGTGTGTGTGTGTGTGTGTGTGTGTGTGTGTGTGTGTGTGTGTGTGTGTGTGTGTGTGTATGTATATTGATTTTGATAGTTGGATTTGATCTCATGATTTGTATTAGGTTGTGGTTGTTGATGCATGGATATATTTCTTTATAGAACATGTATTTAGCTTATGTTGTATATGAAATGGGAAATATATGTGGAGTATTTTATTTTCTAGCATTATGTGATACACGTGCATGGTTAAAAATAAAAAGGCAAAAATGATTTGGAAAAGTATAAGTAATCAAAACAAATGCACTACACACTATATCATAATGGAAAATGTGTAATAACAAAAGATGACTAAGTATAATAAACCAAAGATAGTAAAATGGATAACAAAATGTTTTTAAACCATGAAAAGAATTTTCACCACATTAAAACAAGTAAAATCACACTATATCACATTGGGAAGTATGAAAATAATGTAATAAAATAGAAGGCACATGAAAATAAAATGGTATAAAAACAAAATAATTAAGTCAATCAATCATACTAAATCATGTTGAGAAGTATAAAAGAGAAACAAAATGAGAAAAATGAATTTAAATTGATCACACTAATTCAAGCTGGGAAGTATGAAAAATTTAAGGAAAATGGTTGTATTCTTACATGCAATCGGAAAATAAGAAGATAGAAATGAAATATCAATGAAGTTAGCATACAACATACTATATCAAGATGGGAATCATGTCAATGATTTGTAACTCATGATCAATCATGACTTACCTCAAATTTGAGACATGTAATTTCATTGTGACTTGGATATTGGAAAATTTTGTGAGGAAGGCCAAGTCCTATTCATGGTCTTACATTGAAACTCACAAAGGAAACACCAAAGAGGTGGAAACAATGGGAAACAAATGTTAAAAGGAATGATTGGAATGATAATTTGGTAATTTGTGAGGAAGCCCTAGTCCTATCCAAGGTCTTATACTAAAACTCACAAATTGAATCCCTAGGGGGGAGTGATCAGTGAACAAAACAATATTTCTCTAAGGGAATATTAGTATTATTATAAATGAAAGAGGAAATGTAAAAATCACAATTTATACATCTATGAGAAGACATTAGGAAACATGAGGCATACTAATGACATAGAAAGACACTAAGTGACTAGTGACCATCAATATACAAAGGATACCCATTCACAATAATCACAAAATTATATAAGGATTGACTCATGTTGATTTTTTGAACAAGAAAAGAAGAATGTGTTCCTTGTTCCTCAGAACCTCTTACAAAGTTTTCGGTCTACTACGAAGATTAGGTACTTATGTGAGAAAGTGGGTATCACTAAAATATATATTTTATTTTCCTTTACTAATCTACTAGCCTAACACACTCCAATATACCTTGATTCTATCATGAGACCAACTATGGAGTTTAAATTTTGATTAACAAAAGGAGATGTGCTTTGAATCACATTATTTTGTGTGATTTGACTTTTGAAATATTGAATGTTGCCTTTTATATCATTTCCTTTTATTAAAATGATTTGGATTTTAAATTTTTATGGCTTTTAATATTCCTCCTCCATATGGACTTGGAATGAACAATCATGAGAGATAAAGTGATATACACAAATGTGTCTTAAACTTTGGCTAAAGGAAGATAAGTATCCAAATAAATGACTGAGTAAAACACTTAAGCTTGCCTATGAAACAACATTTTATCTCAATTTTCAACCATGTGTATACTTAGTTTGTGAAAGGAAAGGAGGGGAATAAAGGGGAGATCTAGATGGACCAGTAAAATGAGATTATAATGAGATGACTTATTTGTTAACTGATCACATGGTAAATAAGGAGTACTAAAGGGATCAAGGTTTGTATAAACAAGTCATAATAGTGATTATTTATGTTATAGAAATAAGGTAGCAAACAATCATGAGAAAAGAACAAGACATCCAAGGAAATAAATGAACTCAAAGAAAAAACATGTAGTCATGAAAAGAATCCATAAGATATCATAAGGAAATAAAATGACACAAAAGATAACATAGAATGGGAAATATAAATAGCCATATTAAATAGATAGGAAAATAAAAATTTGACATAGGGTCAAATAATATAAGGTAGAGAAATATAAACTTGGAGCACACGTCCAATCCAAAATGAAAAAGAAATTGAAGTAACACCATGTTGTGTTCATAATTATTGGTAAATTTCTCCATAAACATTATCCATAATAATGTATAAATCTCTATGAAACTAGACTCTAACTGTAATGAGGGTCTCATTGATCTTTACAAAAATCTCAAAAATTACCTCTCATCGAATATCCTCGATAGAAAACACAAGCATGCTTGAGGGATTATGCTCATGAAGGCTATCATGTATATGACACTCAAGAGTAGGAATAAGCTTGTAATCTATGGGACATGAAGGAGTCATTAGTGGAGAAGGGACCATAGGTGATATAAGATACACAAGTGGAGGAATCATGTGTGGAGGAGCCCTAGGTGGAGGAGCCCTAGGTGGAGGAATAATAGGGGAAGAAGGGGCCATAGGTAGAGGAACCATGAGGGGAGAAGGGGGAGCCTTATTTCATGGGATATCTATGGTAAGAGGGATAATATTCACAATAATGGGCACAAGGTGATCCTAGAGATGTTATTAGAGGATGTGACAATGATCAATGTGATGGGTACCACATTGGTTCCATAGATAATATACCTCTCCATATTTGGGAATATATTCATGTAATAATTTTGAGGGAGGTATAGCCTTATCTATAGGTTGAGGAAGAGTATGATGTAAGGTGTGTATATATTTTTTAAGCTTATGATAATCAGTGGAGGAATGATTAGCTATGTCTTGAAAGTAATAGATACACTTGTTAGTAGACTTTGTGGGTGTACTAATAAAGGGAGTGGAAGCAAAATCCTAAAAAGGTTGGTAAAATTTAAAATATCTAATCCAATGATCAAGAAATATATGAATGTTATAATATGGTTGATTGACCCATCAGGTGGGTAGATGAGTAAGTTTTAGTAAAGGAAGTAAGCCATCACCAAGGTGAAATAGGGCTAGTGGAGAGACTGGATGAGGCTTGACTGAAGGAGAAATATGATCATAAGTAAGAAGAGATTCAATTAAAGGGAGAGTGTGAATAGGATTTTAAATAGGCTTATCTAAGGGATAATCATGATGTATAGAGGGTTTAAGGATAGTAGTAAGCATCTCAGGGGTAAACTGACTATAGGGATCCTCATATCTAGTGAAACGATAGGGATCATTCATAGCATGATCCATAAGCGTGCTCCTAAGAAGTTCTTTATAAAATGGAGGTTTGTACACCATATCTACCCTATGGATAATATGAATATGCTCAGATTAGTAACTATATAAGATAGAATGGAATAAGATAAACAGAAAGAATAAAACAAATAAGAATGATAACGAAGGATCTTAGCATCTCAAGCCTGAACAAGACCTCTAAGAAATGGGTCATCTAAGGTATAACCATTATCATATTTAGGTGTATGAAGATAAATTTTGAAATTACGGATGACCTTGTCATTAGAGGTGGCATGATGAATATAGTGTCAAGTCTTAGTTAAGATGATAGGAATATCATTATTAGGTGGTTGATGAGAACACAACTTTAGAGAAGGTGGAAGCTAGGAAATGAGATGAGGAGAGACATCATAAGTTTTTATCTTGAGGTTTATCTCATCAGGTTCATCATCATCAAAATATAAGAGGTTATGTGGTATATACCCAATGATTTTAGTGTGACCATGGTAACTATAGTCACTAAATCTTACACTTTAGAGGAGGGTGTTTAAGCCTCCTCTAGATTTGGGCAACATGGGAATAATTCTTATCACCTAGCTAACTAGTTTTTTGTGGGAAAAGAGATAGACGTTTGCATGAAATGAAGATAATCTAAGTGGTTGATACACCATAAAGAGTTCTAAAAAATCATCATACTTATATCACATTGAAATAAGACCTATAAACCAACTTCTAAGTCCTATGTGGTTCCAACATAAGTGTTTCAACATAAAGGTGATATACATGAGACAACACAAGGTAAGTGAACTAGAGGGAATATTTAACACTCTAAGGATAATTATATACTTTAAAGGATCATAAAAAATTAACTACACTCTATATGACTTATTATAATAGGAACTATTATATAAACATGAGAGGATAAGGAGAAGCAAGGATAGGATATTATCACTTAGCATCATCATACATCAATTTAAAAACTCATAAAAATGTTCATGAACTCAAAACTAGACTTGAATTTATTTTTAAAAGGAAAAATACAATGTCAATCAAGAAAGGCTTCACCATACATGGTGTGGTATTATTCTACAAGAGCCAAAATGTCTACTATTTATAGAATTAGAGAGAGAGGAGAAGAGAATGAAGTCTAAGAGTCACTAGAACATGTGTCAAGCTGAGAAAGGGAGTTACACATGTAGGATATAGGAATTTTTAATATACCATGCAAGGAATACTTGGACAAATGTCCTTAAAATCATGAAACTCCTAAAATTTAGCGTAGGACTCGTCAACTACTTAGAAAATTTACTTCATCATTTGGTCTTCTTATAATGTTTAAAAGTAGAATAAGTAAAACTATGATGATTTAACTAAGATGTATGGGTTTTATACATGCTCCAAAATTCATTTTAGGTGTCCCTAATCATTAGGATTCTTCTGGACATGAGTTATCACTACCTGTAGTCTAAATAACTCCTCTTTCACTCACCTTACACACTTGGCACCAAAGTTGCCTTCAATTTTCCAAAAAATTATATAAAAATGAGTGTATAACACTTTTAAAGATCCCTCATTCCTTTATATTCCTCAATTAGACTTTAAAAGGCCTCCCACTTAGAGTTTTCACCTTCTCACTTGCTTGTTCACTATGCCAATTTTGACTAGCTAAGATGAAGGTGATCACAGAGGCACTTGTGATATTTTTTGATGCATTAAATGGACATGAGGGATAATATGAGGTCCTAACATTTCTCCCAAAGTGATTTTAATCCTTTTAATCTCCCTTGAACTTTCAAAACACCAAAAATAGTAAAATAAATCCAATTTCTACCCTATCTATATAAGTACGGTAGAACTCAAATTTATAGGAAGGAGATATGAATATTCCTCTAAAATATTAAATCATTTACTAAGCCATTATATCCCACATGGATTCATATTCTTCTTCATTTTCCCAATCAGGTCCTTATCAAGGGTTTTAGAGGGTTTAGAGTACTTCTAGCCCTTAAGGGTTGTTCATAAATATATTACATTCAATTTACAAAAAATTCTTCAAAGTATTTATTCAAGACCTCTTAAACATATCTAAACTCCTCAGACCCCCATGCTAAGCCTCTAATTAGGTGTAAGCATCTCAAGTTAGCCTCTCAAGCTTTTCAATGCATTTTGCATACCCTATGGTGGTCTTAAGCCAAAAAATGGCTTGCCAATGATCTCTTTTACATTCCAATAGATTTAAAAAACCTATAATATCCCTGTAATCATGTTTTGAATAGTTAAAATTATCATCTAATGGTAAAAGTGAAAGCATACCCCCTTGAGTATTTTAGGCTTGGATTAGACCTAGTAGGTCTACCTCTATAATTTTGAGTTTAATCCATCATGGTTGTATTATAACATATATGAGGGTTTTTTCATGTTTTTCCATATCTAAAACAACTCCCAAAATATTCTTTTAAGGTTTCCTCAACCTCTGGTTCACCCTCTCACCGTCTTTCCTTTAAACTTATAGGTTTGTATCCTTGGGGAGTGCCCTCTGTCTGAGACAAAATAAAGGACACTTAACCTATTTACATAGACAAAATGGTGATATTAAGGGATTATACACGTTTTGAGGATGATTTTTATTTAATTTTAGAGTTTTATGATACTCCCAACACCCTCAAACACTCTAAAATTTGAGATAGACTTTTGAGAAACTTGACTTTGTAGGTCTTATACATGTGACTATAGGTTTATTATATGAGAACCATTACATGACTTATTTATGCTATATTAGGGTCTAAAAAGTCTAATATCATTGTCAAGACACTTTTAGACATGTCAACTCCTTAAAACCTTTCCAAACTTCTTCATTGCATACCTCTTCACTTTGACTAGTCATAGGTATTGACTATGTTTCTATGTTTCTCCTACCTGTAGGTGTTTGTTGCATGTTTTAATCCTCATGTTATTTCCTCATTATTACCTTGAAATATCTAATTCTTTTTTAAAATAATTTGGACTTGTTCAAGCTATGTTCATGCTTTGCCAACCCCTGAGATAGTCATGCCTTTAGGTCACTGCATACATAGTCAACTCTAGTTGACCTTATTGAGGAAAAAAAAGGGCCCTATAAAACCTATAAAACCTATACTTAATACATTTTGTTCCTTTTATAATTCTTTATAAAAACTTCTCAATGGCAAAGTTTGTGGTTTTAGGCCTAGTAATTATCCAAGGTATATGTCATGGTTAGTGAGTACCTACAGTTAGGCCATAGGTGGATAATCTAAGGGAAAGGTACCTATAGGTGATGGTGTAAGTCCATACCTTGTATTTAAACTTCTTATTGATTAACTTTGAACCACAAATGTGTTCTCTCAACTTAAAAATACCACCTATCATGAATATATGTTCTCACCTTATATCTTTGGACAATGAGTTCACTTGGAATTCAAATCTTGTAGCAAACATTAAAAAGTTATAGTGAATAAATGTGTAACTTTGAAGTCTCCATACATTATGTTTATTTATTCAAACATCCCCACTCTTTTTTAGGGTTTTACCCTTTCATAAATTCTACAAGATAGATGTACTTGGTTTCATTAAGACTCCCTACAACACTGTTATATGACATCACCAAAAGTGCCTAGGGATATATTTTGGAGCTTTCAAAGAGCTTGTGTATGCAATCACAAATGCATCATGTCTATAAATAAATCTTAGCTTAGATAAGATAGATCATACCATACAATTAAGATTGGGGACACATTTGTTAAGCAAGAACATGACTAATATGGGGATCCTCTAGACTCGATTAGGGGATCTCTTATCGTAATACACCATTTTAGAGAGGGTTCCAAAGCCTTTGGACAAACACAATCACATAATAAACCTAAGGGGGGCCTGATTTTTTATATTTCACCTAAACTAATAATAAGTATAGTAAATCTAATCTAGCGCTCACTAAAGTTTGTGCCATAAAGTGGGATTAGAAATAATAAAATTAAATATGCATAAGAGACATATACTCATGTCAATGTATATAGAATCCTGATACATGTAAGAGAAGTAAAAATTCATATATATCTAATCTTACAAATTAGGAACAAAGTTAGGAATACTTACCTTTGAAGATGAACACACTGAACCTCAATCTCTCCCTCAATGAAGGTGCTTCGTAAGAGATTACTGTGGTATGTAAGGATAACAAAGAAAAATTAGCTCTACGTTACATAACATATCAATGAATCCAAAGGACTTCTCCACAAGACAAGATCCATAAATATCCATACCTCCAAATAAAATATGAAACCCTAATCTTGTTCCTCAAGTATAATGGTCAATAAGAATATGCACAATAGCTCTTAATTCTTCTCTTCTCTCAATAATGGAGAAATTAACTTGTATATATAGGCAGATTTTAACCTAAACCCTTTTGAAAACCTTGGTTAATAGGGTCTACCTAGTCAACCTAGCACAATTTTGGATTATTCACTAGGTCATGAGCTAGGTTGGCCAAAGGTCAAACTAGCTCCTAAGTGAAAATCACCTAAAACTGTACAAGGTCAACCCAGTCAACCTAGTATAGTTGATTGATAAAAGGGGATTAATGTGAGGAATAAGAGGATGAAATTTAAAAAATTACTGGAAAGTGTAAAAAAAATAAGAAAAAACTTAGGGATAATGTTTTTAGGAGATGTGTAGATAACAAGTGGTAAAAGGGACAACAATCTTATAAAGCACCAATGGTTTACCCACCCCTTTCTTGATGTACCCCTTAAGGTTTATACTTAGAGAGATTGAGAATTGATGGGTTCCTAAAAGATACAAAGTGTCAATAATCAATAAAATTTTGAAAATATTATGTGTGTACATATGCCCCAATCGAATCTCATCACGTGTCACATGAGTGCAACATGGGATGGTGCTTTGGGAAATAAAACATGATAACACATAATGATGATGATAAGTAATGTTCAGTAAGAAGAAATTAAGATAAAGTAAAAGATAGAATTGAAAAAGACATGCCTTTATTTACCTTAGTTCTATAGATAAATAAGTAGACTGTAAGAGAAGTGAAGGTGTCCAATGTGAAAAACATCAGACAAACCTATAAAAGTTAGTGAAAAAAATAGCCAAAAATAAAAAAAAATTGGAAGAAAGGCATATAATAGTGGAAAACATTCTCTACATCATCATGATTTTAGAACATTTTATGGTTAAAAAATAGAGTAGTAGAAACAAAGATAGAGGAAAAACAAGGAATCTAACGGAAAAGATTTGAAAGGTTTAGATTTTTGAAAAGTAATTTTAAATAAGGTCAAAGGGAAGTCATTTGGTATTTTTGACTTGTGAAGGAAAGAAAAAGAGCTTGGAGAGACCAAGCGAGCTAAGATCGTAAGGAGATGATAGGCTAGATGAGAGGGACCCCCAGAGGTGATAGTGGGTGCACTATAAGTAGGCAACTGAGAATCTCAAACTTATTTTTGAAAATTTTAGTGATTTTAAATGTATTTTAGAAATATGTAATTTTAATGCAATTATAAATAATAGAATGAACCCAAATTAGATGCTAAGGGTAGTAAAAATCATTTAGTGAAATAGGTTTGAAGGGTTTAGGGAAATAACTATTTAAAGGCATTTATTTTACAAAATGTAAGGGGTCAAAAGATAAAAATAAATAGGTCAACCTAGTAGGATGAAAAGTGGTAAAATCCATAGAGCCGACCTAGTAGGTATGTGTTGACATAATTTGTTTTTCAGACTACCAACCTAGTACAGTATTGTTGACCTAGTATAAAAAGTCATTGTGACAACTCAACACTAAGAGGGGAAAAATAGAGGGGTTGACTTAGTTTTGTTAAGTCAACCAGGTAAAAATAAGGAAATTTTGGTCAAATTAGTGTCTAACCAAGGGACAAGAATAATATGAAAATGGGTGTAAAAAGCCAAAAGAGTGATAGAATGTCCTAGAATGACTAATTGAGGGGAAAAAGGGGCTGAGTAGGATAAAAAAAGGTCTAGTTGATTAAAAATGAATGAATTAAAGCAAATTAGGCTTATTTTTGTTAAAATTTGAAAAGAATGTATTTCGATCATAATTACATGGAGGATCTAATACATCTTTTGTTAGTTTATAGTTGCAAGGATGGCCTAGATTTTGGTGGTTAGTGGATGCATCATGGCTCCCATACTTATTGGAGTACTTGTCTATGGAGGTTAGAACTAGATTGATCTCATTAGGCTTAGGAGGCATAGTAGACATGTGTAGGATACCACTTAGTTCAAATTTGTTATCCATGTTCTTAGGAGCTTGGGAATGATTGACTAACACTTTCAGGTGGGAGGTGGAGGTGGATACCATAGAGGTGGATATCACCTTGGAGGATGTGCATGCCATCTTAGGACTACCCATAATAGGTACACTTGTGGTCATGAGAGTACCAGATAGTGATGAGGAGAGGAGAGCCTTAGCCATATAGGTGATGGGCTAAGAGAAAATATACCTTGGATTTAGGGTGAACATGTTTGATGTATATATATATATATATATCACATATTCTAGATATCTAGAAGGTTATGATAGGACTTATGATAACATGGGTGTTATGCCACAAGTCAGATGGTAAGGTACCACTATTTGTGATAGCCTTGAGCCAGATGATACTAGAGCAAAGGGTGTTCTATAACTTGGGATCTAGCATCTAGGTATAGCTTGTGCATTACATGTATGGAGTGTTATCCAAAGGGTAGAATTTAGTGGGGCCAATTATATTGTTGATAACATAGATATATGAGAGGTTCCTCATGTATTAGTCAATTAGTTTACACCATGTAGTCAATGATAGCTTACCTCATGTTCAGATATATAAACATGAAGAGGTTGCATGGGTCATGCCCCATGTGCCAATGTTGTGGATGGTGAGATGAATGGATATTGTATGAAAACCATATGGGTACATTATTATGATATGGCCTATCTAAGAGATAATAACACCAACTTTGGTATGGATAGAGGTGACAAGGCACTATACCTAGTGGACAGAGTTACATTCAATTTCATGAGTGCCAAGGTATATGGTATTTCCTCACCCAATGGAATCAATAGCGGTGCCCATGTTTTGAGCCTAACATGTGAGAAAGTCACAAGGGAGAGGAGGACTAGGGCCACCAAGTTCTAGGCTAGTGTTTAGACCACGTTGTAAGAGACCATGGACTAGTCAAGCAAGATAGGCTACAGAGTGAGAGGAGATAGATGTGAAGGTAGGAGTACCAGAGGTACCACTACCAACTCTATAGTAGGAGGAGTAGTGGCCATCATGGACATGACATCGATGGAGTTAGTAAGAGTACAAGATAACAAAGATTATCACCATCTTAAATGACCTAATAGTCAAGCTAGAGTAGAGTTAGATTATAGAAAAGTCATCTAGGTGTAGCTTGAGATGGGAATGAGTGGTGACTCCAGTATTTATTTTTAGGAAATGAATTATAGATGTGTTTTTTAGAGGGAACATAGATTGGGATATTGTGCTCAGTGATCACATAGATGGTGTGATAGTAGTAGCTAACACAGGTAAAAATATGGTTAAATTATTACTTAAATTTATTTGAGATAGAGTATATATAAACAAATTTTGGGATATATCAATGATCTAATATCTATCTAGTTTGGTTTTTATAGGTGTGATAGAGGTTAAGGAGACTAGATGGGGGTACCTAATGAGGGGATCACTCCATGATATCCTAGATGAGGCACTTACATCATACAACCCCACTACAATGAAGGATCCTTGGGTACCATCTGACACAGTTCAAGCGAGCTAGTTTAGATTAGCTAGAGAGGACATGAGGTAGTTGTGAGTGCATAGAGAGGGGATGCAACCAATAGCAAAGATGGGTACAGGAGAGGCAAAAATAAGGTAGGCCCTAGCTGAGGAGAGAGTTGCATATCTAGCTACCATGACATAGATGGGATAGGTATAGGCCTAGGAGAGTGACTCATGTAAAAACCCTAACCTATTTGACATAGGTACAAGAGTAAGAGAGAGAAACATAGATTGTGCCTTGGCCTAGTTGACATAGGTGTAGGTTTAGGTGGCTCATCTATAGTGGTGGTATAAGGGATAAGATCTTAGATAGCCTCCTTATAATATTTTATTCAGAGGAGTCAGACCAAGGCATCTATGGGTAGCATGGCTAGTCTATGATATGTGCAAGATGAGGCCCAACCATAGAGCTATATATTTGTATATGGTTGTCTTTTTGTATGAAAACTCATGATATATATAGAGATGTCACATTTTAGGATTTGAATTATAGATTGTATATGTTGGCATTATGGTTGTGGTTGTGGATGCTTGGATATATTTATTTATAGAACATGTATTTAGATTTTTTTTTATATGCTATGGGAAATATATGAGTTGTGGTTTCTTTTCTAGCATTATGTAGAAAATATGCATGATTAAAAAAGAAACATGCAAAAAGACTTGGTAAATTAGAATCAATCAAAAATGTACTACACACTATTTCATGTTGGGAAATGTGTAATGAAAAAATATGACCAAGTATAAGTAACCAAAAAGGATGGTAAACAAGGTAAAAAGTTTATTTTTAAACCAAGAAAAGGATTTGGCACTAGATTAAAACAAGTAAAGTCATATAAATCACATTGAAAAGTATGAAAATAATGTAATAAAGTACAAAGCATGTGAAAGAAAAAATGGTATAAAAACAAAATAAATTAAGTTATTCAATCATAGTAAATCATATTGGGTAGTATAAAAGAAAAATAAAATTGGAAAAAATAGTTTTAAATTTATCACACTAATTCAAGCTGGGAAGTATGAAAAATTCAAGAAATGGTTGGATTCTTACATGCACTCAAAAAATAATAAAGTGAAAGAGAAATGAAGTAAGCATAAAAAATACTAAATAAAGATGGGGAGCATGTCAATGACATGTAACTTCATGATCAATCACATCTTATCTCAAATTTGACACATGTAATTTTAATAGTGACTTGGATTATTGGAAAATTTTGTGAGGAATGCCAAGTCCTATCCATGGTCTTACAATTCAACTCACAACATTGAGGTGGATTACATGTGAAAATATGCAAATAAATGATGTTGGTAATAGGAATGTGAAACTATGGTAATTTTTTAGGATGGCCAGGTCTTATTCATGGTCTTACAATGCAACTCACAAATGGAATCCCAATGGGAGTGATCAGTGAACAAAACAATATTTCTCATGGGGAATGTAGGGAATGTAAAAATCATAAATTAGGAATTTTATGAGAAGATCTTAGTAGATAGGAGGCATACTAAGGACATGAAAATACACTAAGTGACTGGTGACCATCAATGTATAAAGGAAACCTGTTTGATATAGACACAAAGATTTGTAGGCAAATAAGTGTGCTATTAAGATCAAATCATGAAGGTAGATTTGTATAAGAAAATTAAAATTGACCTTCTTTCCCATGATGTGTTCTCATTCCTCAAGACCCATTACAAAGTCATTGGTCTACTATGAAGATTGGGTATTTGTGTGAGAAAGTAGGTAGCACTATAAGATTGGTTTTTATTATCCTTTTCTAATCTGCTGGCCTACCACACCTTAATGGACTTTAGCTCTATAATGAGGCCAACTATGGAGTTTGAGCTTCAACTATAAGGATATGTGTTTTGAATCCCATATTTTAGTGTGATTGGAATTGTAATAATTTTGAAATATTTTTGCCTTTTATATCATTGCTTTTTGTTAAATGATTTGGATTTTAAATGTTTTTAAGTATTTTTAAATATTCCTCCTCCATATGGACTTAGAATGACCAATCATGAGAGATAGAGTGATACACATGAATGATTTGTAGGCTTGTGCTAAAGGAAGCTAAGTAACCAAAGACAAGACTAACCAAGACACTTAGGCTTAACAATGAACCAACATGCTACCTCAAGTCTCAACCATATATATGCTTAGTTTGTGAAAAGGGAGTAAATGAGATTCAAATTGAACTAATAAAAGGAGATTATAATGAGATGAATTATTTTCTAACTGATCACACGGTAATAGGAAAAATGACTAAAAGGAACAAGGTGTGTATAACTAAGTCACAATGATAATTAGCCATGAAAAATAGAGATAAACAAGCAAACAATCATAAAGAGAAAATAAGGGATTTTTTAAGATAAAAACTCAAGAAGAAAGAGAAAGCAATGATAAATAAGAGACATCCAAATTCAAACATAAATTATAATATAAGCAATATAGAGTGAAAAAAATAAAAGAAATAATAATTTGATACAATGTCAAATGCTATAACAAATAGATAAAGATAAGATTGGAGCGCACATCCAATCCAAATGAAAATGTAAGAACACCATGCATGTGTTCATAAATACTGATATATTTATCCACACACATTATCCAAAACATTTTATATATCCCTATGAAATTGGATATAAATTGCTACTAATATCTCATCTATCTTCATTAAAAATTGGGAAAACACTTCTTGTCTAATATCCTCAATAGAAAAGGTAAGAATGCTTGATGGATCATGTTGAGGAGGGATAGAAAGAAAGGGATGCTCATGAGAATTCATAGGAGTGGATTCTATAGGAGATGTAGGAATCATTAGTGTGGAAGGATCCATAGGTGAGGCACTCATAGGTGGAGAATGATCTGTGGGTGAGGGAAGGTTCATAGGTGAAGGAATCATAAGTAGAGGAAGAAGAGATGATAAAGGGACCACAAGAGGGGATAGAACCATAGGAGGTGGAACCATAAGAGAATAATGAGGATATTTATATTTAGAATGACCTATGGGATGAATAAAATAAGGGGTGGTAATAGTTATGAGGTGATATTTAAGGTATTCTTTAAGGATGCAACAAAGATTGGGGTGATGGGTGCCACATCAGTGCCAAAGACAATACACCTCTCCATACTTAGAAATATACATAGGTAATACCTTTGGGGGAGGTATGGATTTATCTAAGGATTGAGGCATAGAAGGACACAAAGTATTAATATATTATCACAACTTACAATAATGTATGGAAGAATGGTTATCTTTGTCATGGAAGTAATAGATATGCCTATGAGTAGGCTTAGAAGAAGTACTCACATGCGGAGGTGTAATAAGAGAATAAGGAGTTTGAGAAGGCTCATAAACCCATTTGGTAGGAAATGGATCCATCTAAGGTAAAGGAATAAAACCATCATAAAGAGAAGGTGATGGTGGGGAAATAACTAGACTAGGCTTAATTGAAAGAGCAATAGGATCAAAAGCAGGGATAAAATCAGTGATAGCGGGAGTAAAAATTGGCTCAATTATAGCGGAAGTAGAAATGGGATAAACTATAGTAGAATCTACTAAGGTAGGGGAATGGTCTATAAAATTCTAAGTAAGGGTCACACACATCTCAAGGATAAGTAGGCTATAAGTATTAGGATACCTAGCAAAGTAGTAAGGCCTAGTCATAGCATGATTTTTGATCAAACTCCTACGAGGTTCCTCAGGAACTAAAAGCATCAACGTTATCTCTAACCTATTATAAATAAAAAAATACTAAAATTAGGAGTTATAAATTATGGAATATGGGAAGATACATGATAATATTGAAGCAAATAATAACGATAATAGATAATCTCAACATCTCGAGATTGAACACGACTTCTAGGAATGGATCATCTAAGGAATAACCATCATCATAATCAGGTGTGTGAATATCAATGACATATGTAGGGATGACATTATCATATGATTTAGTGTGATTAATATAATGTTGAGTCTTAGTCAAGACAATGTGAATATCATCATAAGGAGGTTTGTAAGAATGAGGCTATAAAGAATCAGGAAGCTGAGAGATGAGATGAGGTAAGAGATCATAAGTTTTAATATTTAGGTTGATCTCATTTGGATTATCATCATAAAAATATAAGAGATTAGGAGGAATATTCTTAATGAGTTTGGGATGAACATTGTAACCTTGATTGGAATTGATGAGAAAGTTAACTCATTGAGACTCAAAAAATGGAACACTGGGCAAAGGTTCAAGAGTAAGAATATCAAAGACACCATGGTCTTAGAATTTTTTTAAATTTAAAGGGTTAGTGTCACCCTAAATCCTATAGATGGCTCTATTATGAGGTAATTTAATGTATTGGTAGGTAGAAGAAGCAACTACTCTCATATGGTGAGTCCTGGCCTACCAAACAAGATGTTATAAGATAGAGGAAAGTTAAAGATCATCACCTCCACACAAATAGTGAAAGGTGGGATACTAATAGGAAGCCACACATAACATAATAGAGGCATTTTACTTCAATCATATGGTTTACATGTGATGTGTATGGACTTGAGATTACATTCAGAATATCTAAGGGTTTTGATAAAATTGAGAGAGGCAACACAGGTGACAAAACTCTCTTAATCAATGCACTCTTGACTTGGATATCACCAATTTAGACACTAATGACTAGAGGAGGATCATTCACATGAAGTATAATCTCATCAAGAATCATATAAGCAATAGTAAATTTTAAGGAAAGAGAAGTGTCTATTATTTTTTCAACATGGATGGACATCTCTTCATGTTATTGTAGTATTTTATCTTCAAATCCCAACAAGGTTTATTTACGTCCTTCTAGAGGAGGATAAGGGATGTTTATTTCAAATAGGATTTGCATAATATGGTTTCAATGGCATGGATAGGTCCTCATAAGCTTGATAAATGGAGTTTGGGATGGGAGATTAGTGAGTTCCATGATGGGATCCCACTCATCATAACCCATGATAAGTTTTTTATAAATAGGTGCATAATGTTGAAGGAGGACCTCAGAAGGAGGAGATGAAGTGCATTAGAATTTATGTTGATAAGAGGGAAAAGGTTTATAACATAGTTGTAAATTATTTTGAGAAGATGAATCAATTCGTTCAGGTGTAGGTTGCGAGTTGGTAGATTAAGTGTTAATAGAGGCTTGAGTATCATTAGTTTTAGGTAAAGAAGATGGAGGGATGGTGAAAATAGAATGGGAAGTGTTATCTAAGGGATGAGTTGGAATTGGTTGATCAAACTTTATAAGATCATCTTTCCCTAACTCATTTAAGTGAGTTAGATAAGAATCTTAGATAACATGAAATGTTTAAGACAATGGACGAGTATAGATAGGTTGATGATCAATGAAAGCAACCACCCTTTGCATATTATCATATTAACCACATTATCTTTTGGATTTGAATCAACAAGACTTTCTACATTATTAGTGTAAGGGATGGTCTTGTCTTGGATATCTTGATTATTTTATTTATTAAGAAGAGGGTCTTTATAGATAGCTAAATGAGAATTAGCTTGATTTAAGTCTTGAGATTTAGTATGTGTTTCATGAGCCTTAAAATTAATGCCATAGGATTGTTGATCTTATTGAATAATTGAATCATGATCAAAATTAAGACCAAGAAGAAAATCCATAGCTAAATTACAAAGCTACCTTTAGGTCTCATGAGAATGACCCCAACTAGTGTGAAACCAATAAAACTTGTTAGGATCATACCAAGATTTCATAGGATGAGTAGGATCAAATTCTCTTGGTAGAGGCCTAGGGTAGACGTTTTAGTAATTTAACTAAGGATAAGGGTTTGTGAACATTGATGGTATTAGATGAAGATAAATTAGGATTGGTGATTGTTGATAAAGGGGAGCTAGTTCTAAAGATGGGTTAGGAACAATGGCTTGAATATTGTGAATGGAGTCATAAGGGTTTGTAACACCATCATTGGTAGTATTATGGTTTTTATTCTTAAGATACAAGGACCCACAAAAGGTTGGGGTGGCTCAAATTAATGCATAAGGAAATATTGACATTTAACTTGGTCGATAAACTCCTCCAAAGTATGTGGAGAGAGAGTGTGGACTCGATATTATAACTTGGGAAAAAGAGCATTGGTAAAGAGATGGAAAAGGTTATCATCAACCATGTTATGTTCACATTTATTAGACAAAGTTTTCCACCTTTTAACAAAAGCTTGGGTAGTTTTATTTTCAAGTTGATTACAATTTATAAAGTGGGCAAAAGTATTTTTGGGAAGATCACTATTTTAGAACTCTTGAAATAGAGCATTCACTAAGTCTTCTAAACTAGTAATAGAATGAGTTTTAAGTTAGTTTTACCAATCTAAAGCATTACTCGAGATATTTTTGGCTAGGAGCTTGGTAGCGGCAAAGGTATTCAATTTGACCTAGTCCTTATAAATATTTACAAATGTTTTTAGATGAAGAGTAGGATCAGTTGATCCATTATAATAAATGGTAGGGGTGATACCTCCTATATCAATATTAGAAATTTGAGTGGTAAGAGTCTCATTTTGAAGATGCTTAATGGTTTTGTTAACCAAAGGAGGTTGAGGGATGAGATTGCCATGGGAATCTTGAAGAGGAGGGGGGAGAACATTTTGATTACGCATGCCCTAAGGCATTGGTTGAGGGTGGATTTGAAGATTGAGAAAGTGATTATGCATTTTCATCATTTGATTTGTATTATGAGCTTGAAAATTATTCATTTTATTAAGTGTTTGTAACAATATTTGGTGGGTTTGATTAGAATTTTAGCATTATTTGAAGCATTAGAGTTGGTGTTAGTGGTTTAGAAACCACTATTGGTGTTGGTAGGATCTTGAGAGGAACTATTAAAATGTGAGGCACTAGTGGAAAAATTTGCTTTTGTGGCAAAAGATGGACTAGTGAAGGGATGAGAAGAGGAAACACTAAAATCATGATTATCTTGGGTATCAATCGATGCACTAGTGGAATAATTAAGAAAAGTGGGTCTTATAATAGGCCCACTAGATGTATAATCTACCATGTTAGTGGAGATACTAGGCATGGAGGTAGAAGAAGTTAAATAAGAAGAGGTCATGGTATGATAATGGGTCATGGTATGATAAGGGGTCATAATTGAGGGCAGAGGCTAAGAATCAAAGAAAGTAGTACCTCTAAATCCATTTGAGAATGTGAGAGAAGATGAATGAGGTTATTAAAATTGGCCACTAATCATGAGATGGTAAATGGTATAGGGATCCTTTCCTCAATTTTGAGGAAATTTAGAGATAAAAAGATCATTTTAGGGGTATATTCTAATTTGGGTTGATCTTCTAGTGAGAAGATAGGATTACACTGTGAAGAGGAATGAGGAGGTGTCCCATAGTTCATTGTGTAATTAGCTATATGAACATTAATATCATCTGAGAGAGGATCCATAATCTACTTATGGGATACCCTACGAAGGTTGGTAAGACTCATCATGTCCATTGAATGTGACTTAGTGTTGTCTTCAAACAAAAAATTCATGATAAAGGAGAAGGACTAAACAAGGAAAGAGAGATGGAAAAAGTAAGGAAGTAGGAAATGATAAAAATTATATAGAGTCAACTGGGTCAACCTAGTATAAAAAAGGCTTAAAAATTATATAGAGTCAACTATGTCAACCTAACATAGAAATCAGAGGCTAAAAAAGTGTATAGGGTCGATTAGGTTGACTTAGCACAATAGATAGGGAAAAACAAATAGCCTATAAGAGACTATGTCGATAGAAATGACTATGTACTAAAGCAAGAAATATTTTATAAATAATTAGGAAACTAATAAATGAAATTAAACATGCAATAAATTAGATCAATGAGATTGATCCAATTGAGGCACACATCAAAAAACCTTGCATCAATGCTAGCTAATGCAAGTTTTTTCAATATAACATATAATTGAGCAAAGAGCAAGCAACCAAATTGGAAAGTAAAAGCTAACTAAGTGGTGAACCTGAATGTTTTTAGATTATTAGGATAGTTTTAGATGTGATAGGAAGTTGTTTGTAAGGAACTAGAAAGTAATCTAAGGATGGTCTTAGGATGTTTAGACTGAAAGGGATCTGTATTGGTAATGTTAATGGCTTGGTATTGGGGCCTAACCCCTCACTTCACACACCACAATGATAAGGGTGTCAAGTGATTATCCAATATATACCATTAACCATGTGTTTATACTTGGCCAAAAAACCAAGTTGGCTTCCCCCTTGGTGATGAAATCCAATTAGGTTAGCCTTGGGTAAATAATTGTTAAAATACATTTTAAGATTTTTTGATTTGGTAGTGTGTGCATAAAAGAGAAAATAATGAAACTAAATGGTATATTGAAAACCACCTAATTGACTATGTGATCTATTCTAAGTATGAAAATAACAAAAAATGAAAGTGTGAGCTAATTACTAGCATATAAGATTTAATTCCAAATTTGAAACATAATGGAGTGTTAATTCAGTTGATAGTGTATGAAAAGAATGTAGAATAGGATTAATAGTATCACCTCTATATTTTAGAATCAAAGATCAAAATGAACCACATCAACATGGTCGTCTTAGATTTCTAGATAAAATATATAATACAAAACTACATCAACAAGGTTGACCTAGTTTATTGTACAAGGGTAGTTTTAAAGACTATAAATTATGAAAAATAGAACTATAATAAAGGCTATAAATGACAAAAAAGGATAGAAAGGAACCTTGGTGGGTTGGAAGATGCAGAGAAAAATATACTTCTATTAAGTGACCTTGATTTGTACTTGCAAAATTTGCTAATTATGTCAACTGGGTTGACCTAGTAGCCTAAACCTGGTAAAAAGCTTGCATAGATAGAACAAAGTCATTTTGATGCGACTATGTGTTACACCTACATATAAAAGTTACAACTATGGAGATACAATTGACTTAGTATCAAAAATATATGATAATAAAAATGATAAAATAATGAAATAAGTGAAATGAAACCTGCAAGGGTTAGATTCACATCAGGTTCACCATAATGTAAATAATTAGAAATGCATCATGTCTATAAATCAATCCTAACTTAGAGAAGATAGATCATAACATAAATTTTTGATTACAGACACATTTGTTAAGGGGGAATATGAACAATATGGGGATATGCTAGACATGATTATGGGATATTTTATCATAATACACCATGCTAGAGAGGGTTCCAAAGCCTCTAGACAAGAACAATCATGCAATAACCCTAAGGGGTCTTAAGTTTTGATATTTCACCTAAACTAATAATATGTAAAGTAAATCTAATCTAGTGCTCACCAAAGCTTGTGACACAAATTGGGGTTATAAATAATAAAATTAAACATGCATAAGAGACATATACGCACGTTAATGTATACAAAATCCTAATGTATGAAAGAAAAGTATAAATGCATATTTATGTATTCTTACAAAGGAGAAAAAAATTTAGAAGTACATACCTTTGAAGACAAACCCATTGAACCTCAATATTTTCCTTGGCCAAAGTGATTCACAAGAGGTTGTTGTGGTATGTAAGGATGAAAAAGATAAATCAGTTCTAGGATACACAACCTATCAATGCATCCAAAAGACTTATCCACAAGACAAGATCCATATCTCCAAAAGAAGTATGAAACCCTAAGCTTGCTCCTCAAGTAGAATGGTCAATAAGAAGATGAATAATAGATATTAATTCTCCTTATCTTATCTAAATAATTTCAAAATTATCTTTTATATATAGTTATATTTGACTCTAAACCTTTCCAAAAATCCCAGTCAACCTATCACAATTTTGGACAATTATTCACTAGGTCATGAGCTAGGTTAGCCAAAGGTCAAACTAGTTCCTAAGTGAAAATCACCTGAAATTTTACATGGTCGACCTAGTCAACCTATTATATATGACTAACAAAATGGGATTAAGGTGAGGAATAAGAGGATACCATGTAGCGAATGATTGGAAAAGGTAAAACAAAGAATAAAAACTTAGGGATAATATTTTCAAGAGATAAGTGTGTAGATAATAAGTGGAAAAAGGGACAACAATTCTATGACAATGGTCTGGCCACCCATTTCTTGATGAACCCCTTAAGGCATGCACTTAGATATATTGAGACTTTATGGGTTCTTGTAATATATAATGTGTCATTAATTGGTAAAAGTTTGAAAATATTATGTGTATACAACTTATCCCTAAAGTTCAATTCTCTTCTCTTGAAGTGACTTTCAAGTCTGCCTACCAGTCCAATGTTTCAAACATGACTATCATGGTCTCTCTAACATCCTAAAACCTTAATAAGGGTCTCAAAACATGTTCACACACCTTTTCAAAACACTTTCAAACCTCTATTTGTTTCACCTATAGGTAGACATTTCAATGTATAGGTAGTTAAGAAAAAACATGAACAATGTGCATGTTGTGTGAGCACTCAAAGTTTTAGACTCTCTCAACATCCTCAAATGTATTATTACAACCTTGAAACATTCAAAAAATATCATGTATTTTTATTCCAATGTGTTTGACCTCTTATGGGCATTCATTCATGGTGTATGACTATGCATATATGAGAATTGACTATCATAGTTCATAATTTTTCATTTGAATGGATTTAATTATTTGTTCATGTTCTAATAAGATGTCCAACACCTTGAAACCTTCCATTATACCTCTATGAATGTCCCCAAAGCTTTACATACCATGACTATAAGTGAAAGTGAATAGAGAGTTGTTTGTGCCTCATATTTTGACTAAAACCTTCATAATGCTAATCCTAGAGAGTAATCCTAGAAGGAGAGGGGGTTAAGAAGATATTAGATGTGTGAATAACAACACCACACATTTCTTTGAAACCATTGTAGAGAAATAAACATTTTTAAATTGGTGAAACCTAAATGCAACCTTACTATCATACTCCTCCTACAATCTAACATGTTTGAACTCATCAAAACACTTACAAACATGAAACCAAAGATGAGAAACATGTGATAAGGAATTTCACATTATTTGGAAGCCATTTCATTAGTTTTATTATATGGACAATCTCAAATAGAAGGAAAACCTGTAGGGTATGGGGATTAGTAAGTAAAAAAAGATAATCAACTTTTAAAGGATGGTTCATAAAGCATAAGAAACCAATATTTTAATTCCCATCATGAATGTGAAGCTAACCAAGTTTAATATCCACAACTAAGAGAATTTGACTTCGAAGTTCTCTTACTAGTTGTACCAAGAATAAACTTGTTGACTAGTTTTACTTTCCTAGTAGAGTGATGGAGAGATATAATAGTTTTGTTCTAATTTTGGCACTTTAAACATAGATCAAGTGGGGAAATAGAATTAGGGAAATTGAAGGATCACTGTATAAGCTTCTACCATGTGATACTTTCTCCCATAGGCCATACAACCTTAAAAACTCCCTCTTTTTCACCTGTTTTCTTGGTTTTCAGTTAGGAACCTACAATTTTAAGTTAGTTCTAACATTAATGACAAGGAATATAACAAATTGGACATTGGAAGGAATATTAGAATACTTTGACACCTTGAAAACCATACCACCCTCATTATATGACCCCTAAATGACCTAAAATGACAAAAAGACTAAATGTGACCATGATTAAGGCTAGAAACACATTAAAACACATCAAATTGACTATAACACACCCTATGACATGCTAATAGACCCTTATATCAATTTTTAGACTATAGGGGCTAACTCATTTTGAATTTTGTTAAAAAATGGTCAATACTAACCTTGCATAGAGTTAATAAGAAAATTAAAATGTTGAGATTATTAGAATGGAACAATTGGCAAGGGTTCAAGGGTTGGAATTTTGAATACAACATGGTCTTAGAACTTTTTAAAATTCCAAGGGTTAGTGTCACCTTGAATCCTATAGATTGTACCATTATGAGGGAACTTGACACATTGGTAGGTATAAGAGGTGACAACCCTCATGCGATGAGCCTATGGCCTGCCAAGAAATATATTATAAGAGAGAGGAAAATTGAATATCATAAATTTCACTCAAATAGTGATAGGTGGGATGGTGATAGGGAGCCACACATAACCTAAAGGAGGCATTTTCCTTTGGCCATAGCCCTGACATGTGATGTGTGTAGGCTTAAGATTACATTCATAATATCTAAGGGTTTTAATGAAGTCGAGGGAAGCAACATAAGTACCTAAACCTTATCAATAAAGGCACATTTGACTTGGATGTCATTGATCTGAATGCTTATAAAGAGGGGAGTATCATCCACATGAAATAAAATCTCATCTGGAATCATAGAAGTAATATGAAATTTGAGAGAGAGAGAGAAATGTCCATTGTTTCATCAATGTGTATAGACATCTCTTCACACTAAAGTAAGATGATATCTTCTAATCTAGATAAGGTGGCTTCACATCCTACTAGGGGAGGATAGGGGATGTTCATTTCAAATAGGAGTTACATAAGGTGGTTACGATGCCATGGATAAGTCTGCATGAGTTTGATAAAGGTAATTTGAGATGGGAGATTAGAAAGCTCCATGATAGGATCCCATTAATCATAACCCATGAGGGGAATATTGTGTAAAGGTGCATAATTTTGGATGAGTTCCTTAGAAGGAGGAGTATCATTGCATGTAAATCTGTGGTGATAAGATGTGGGAGGCTTAAGAGGGGGAGAATTTGGTTGATTATCATGAGAGGATGAGGTAGTTGATGTAGGTTTATTTGATGATATATTTTAAGAAGTGGTATTAAAAGGTTGAATATTTTTGGTGATGGATAAAGAGGTTTGAGAAATTGTATAAATGGTATGAAAAGTGTTATCTAATGGAGGTATTGGAATTTTTTCATCGAAAGAGATAAGGTCCTCTTGCCCTAAATTTTTAAGGTGGGTTTGGGAAGAATCTTGGATAACACAAAAAGTGTGAGATGATTGGTGTGTATGTGTAGGGTGAGAATTAATAAGTGAAACTACCCTTCACTATTAGTCATATTGACCACATTCTCTTCAGGTGTTGGGTCAATAAGACTATCAACATTATTGGTGGAAGGGTTGGGATTTTCATTATTGTCTTGTTGGTTTGGAAGAGGGTCTTTATAAGTGGCCATATGAACATTAGCCTTATTCAAAGCTTGATTCTTACTTTGTGCTTCATGATCTTTGAAGGTAATGTCATAGTCTTGTTAACATTTATGAGTGAGTGAATCATTGTCAAAATTTGGACCAAAGAGGAAATCCATTACTAAGTTATGCAATTTCCTACAAGTCTCATGAGAGTGACCCCAACTAGCATGAAACCAACAAAATTTATTTGGATTGCACCATGATTTCATAAGGTAAGTGGGATAAAGATCTTGAGTAAGAGGCCTTGGTAGATGATTTTTGAGTTCTACTAAGTATAATGGCTTATGAACATTGGTGTTGTTTATTAGAGAAAAAAGAGGATTAGGGATGTGGTTTAAATGGGAATCTTATTCTATAGCATGGTCAAGATCAATAACTTGAATATTATGAATGGTATTATAGGAATCAATGACACCATCATTAGTAGCATGATGATTTTTATTTTTGATGAGTATAAAAATGCCCAAAGGAGGTTTGGATGGATCAAATTGATGCATGAGGAAGTCTTGACACTTGGCTTGGTCAATGGCCTCTTCTAAAGTTCATGGAGATATAGTACATACAAAATATTACAACTTATAATAGAGAGAATTGGTGAATATATGAAAGTGGTTATCATCTACCATGTTGTGTTCACACTTGTTGGATAAGATATTCAACCATTTGATGAAAGATAAAGTAGTTTGTGTCTCAAGTTTCTTACAATTAATAAAATGAGCCAAGGTATTTTCAATCAAGGAGGTCACTAATTTAAAATTATTATACTAGAGAATTAACTATATCTTCCAAACTAGTGATGGAATGAGATTTAAGTTGGTTATACCAATTTAAAGCATCTCCACATATGGTTTTTGCTAAAAGCTTGGTGTATGCAAAAGTGTTTAACTTAATCTAGTATGTGTATAGATTTATTAATGTTTTTAAGTGTAAGGTAGGATCCATTGATCCTCAGTGGCTAATGGTAGAGGTGATACCTCCTATATAGATATTAATAATTTGAGGTGTAAGAGGTTCATTTTGAAGATGTTTGATTGTTTTATTAACAAGAGGTGATTGAGGAATAATATTACCATGGGAATTGCTAAAGGGGGGTGGGGGGAATTTTGGTTATGCACTCCCCATAGAACCTATTAAGGTTAATTTTGGAGATTAATAAGGTGATTATGCATTTTCATAATTTGGTTGGAATTATTAGCTTGGAAAGTGTTCATTTGGTTAAGAGTTTGCAACAAAATTTGATGGGTTTTAGTGGTGTTCTTCATAGAATGTGAATAATTAACATTAGTATTAGTGGCTTGGGTACCACTATGAGTAGTAGAACATGTGTTATTAGTGGCTTTAGAGGTATTGTTAGAAAATGAGGCACTAGTGGCATGATTAACATGTGTTGTGAAAGATGCACTAGTAGAGGGATTATATGATGAAACACTAGTGACATGATAACAATGGGTATAAAATGATGCACTAGTGGAGGAATTGAGAAGAATGGGTCTTGAAAAAGGCCCGCAAGAAGTTTAACCTTACATGTTAGTAGAGATGTTCATGGAGGTTGAGTAAATCAAGGAATAAGAGGTCATAATATGAGAAGGTGTCAAAAGAGAATGAAGAGGTTGAGAAAATATTAAGTTATTACCCCCAAATCCATGTGATAATGTGGGGGAAGTTGAATGGGGTTCTCTTTCTTGACCACTTATCATGAGGTGATAAATAGTGGAAGGGTCTTTTACTCAATGTTGAGGAAATTCATTAATTAAGAAAAGCATTTATAAAGCATACTCTAATTCAATTTGATCTTTTAAGGAGAATATAAGATTGTGAACTAAAAAGGAATGAGGAGGAGTCCCATAATTTGTAGTGTGGGTGGCCACATGCACATTACTTTTGTCTAAAGTAGGAGCCACAAGTTTTTTATGGGAAAACCTATTGGGATTGGTATATCTCATCATTATTATTGAGTTTAACTTTATGTTGTCCTCAAATAGGAATTTCATAATGAGAGAGAAAGGTTAGGAAGGAAAAATATGATACAAAGACAAAGTCAACAAATAGGATACAAAGTTGTGCAAGTCAATTGTGTTCTGTAACCCAAAAGGTAGAGAAGAATACAAAGTCATTCAGGTTGAATCTATATTGTAAATAGGGAGGTAAAGTAGGTTGATAGGGATACACAATCAATCAGGTTAACTTTGTATAGATAAACAAGAACTGAATGGGTGAATAAGAAGACACAATCATATAGGTTGACTGTGTACTATCTACAAGAGGGTAAAACATAGTCTAAAATGATAGTTTTATGAAATAAGGAATTTTTTAAAAACATAATTGGAAGTAAGAATGAAATCAAACACACAAATAATTGGATCAATGTGATTGATCCAATTGGAGCACACATCACAAACCTTGCACCAATGCTAGTCAATGCAAGATTTTCAATATAACACATAATGATTAGAGAGAAAATAATCAAATAAAAACTCAATGCTAATGAAGTGGTCACCCTAAGTGTTATTATATTATTAAAAAGTTTTATTTTAGTGTGATATGAGAGTTGATTGAAATAGGGAACTAGAAAGTAGTATAGAGTTGGTTTTAGGATGTTTGGGATGAAAGAGATCTATTTTGGCAATGGTACTAGCTTGGTATTGGGGCCTATCTCCTCACTTCATAATCCCATATAAATAAGGGTTTTAGGTGATTTTGCAATATATATCATTAACCACATATTTATAACTTTAAAAAAAACTATGTCAACTTCCCCTTTAGTGATGAAATCCAAGTAGGCAGGCCTTGGGAAGATAAATGTTTAAATGCATTTTGAATGTTATGTGATCTGGTAGTGTGTGCAAAAGAGTAAAATAGTGTAACTAAAATGGTAATTTAAAAAACCACCTATTTAGACTATGTGATTTACTCTATGCATGCAAACAATTGAAAAAGAAATGTGAATTAATTACTAATAAGTAGATGTTAATTCCTTGATTAAGAATAATACAAAATTAGTTTAGGTGACACTATATAAAAATAGTATAGAATATAGTTGACTAGGTCACTATTATTCTATAGAATCAAGGTATTTAATAGTATAGTTAAATAGGTCAACTATGTCTCTTAGATAAAAGACATAATATAGAACTAGGTTGACTAGTCTGATCTGGTTAGCTATAGGGTTCTGATTTTAAAGACTGCAAACTTGTGAAAAATAGAACTTAAGGAAGTACTAAAATGATAAAGAGAGGAAATAAAGGAACCTTGGTGGGAATGAAGATGATTTAGATTAAAAATTTTATGTTGTAATGTTGTAGTTGTTTCTTTCACATTCTATAAATTGGGTCGACTAGTTTGACCAAGTTCTGAAAAACCTTGTATATTGAAGAAGAATAAGGAACATAGTTGACCTATTCGACAATGTTTGTTGATCTATATGTTGGTATAAATAATTAGTATATAGATTCAACCTATTCAATAGTGTATGTTAATCTAGAAATTAAGAAGAGTAGTATGCTGTACTATTTGATGTAGTAACCTATAGTTGATGAAGACCTACATAGATAAAACTTAGTCATTTTGAAGTGATTATGTGCTAAACCTATGCACAAAAAGTTAGAACTATACCGACTAGTTTGATATAGTATTAAAAATATGAAAAAATGTAATAAAATGATAAAAATGATGGCATGAAAGAAAACCTACAAGGGTTTAATTCATGTCAGGTTCACCAAAATATATGCAAAGAGAAATGCAGCTGATCTATTAATTAATCCTAGCTTGGAGAAGATAAATCCTACTTATACTTCTAATTGTCAATATATTATATATTAGATTTCATGACCCATATGGATCCATTAAACCTATATAAGAAATATATTACCATAATAATATCACTAGGGAGGGTTCCAAAGCCTCCAATCAAGCAAAACTATGCAATAACCCTAACTAGGTCCTATGTTTTCATATTCACTAAACTAATAACAAGTAAAGTAAATTATAATATAGTACTCACCAAATATTGTGGCACAAAATGGGGGTAATAAACATTAAAATTAGACATGCATATAAGACATATACTCATGTTAATGTATATAGAATCCTAATGCATGGGAGAGAAGTACAAATGCATATTTATCTACTCTTACAAAGGAGGAAAAAAGTTAGGAATACTTACCTTTCAAGATGAACCCATCAAGCCTCAATATCTCCCTTAGACATGTTTCTTTGTAAGAGGTTGTTGTGGTATGTAAGGATGACAAAAATAAATCAGCTATAGGATACATAACCTATCTATGCATCTAAAATACTTCTCCACAAGATAAGATCCATATCTCCAAAGAAAGTATGAAACCTTAAGCTATGATACTCAATTCGAATGGTGGATAAGTAGATGCATTATATATATATATATATATATATATATATATATATATATATATATATATATATATATATATATATATATATGTATGTATATATATGTATATGTATATATATGTATATATATATATGTATATGTATATATGTATATGTATGTATATATATATGTGTGTGTGTGTGTATGTGTGTGTATATATATGTATATATATCTATATATATATATGTATATATATGTATATATATATATATATATATTCTTCTTATATTCTCTAATAAATTATGAAATGGATGTGTTTATATAGATGGATCTAACCTTAGTCTTTTTTTAAGGTTTAGGTTGATAAGGTCAACCCAATTGGCCTTGTATCGTTATTGACAAAAATAAATTAAGTCCCGGTCTAGGTCAGCTAAGGGCCAGCCTAGACCCTATATAAGTTTTATCTATTAGATTACAAGGTTTATGGGGCCTACAGTGTAATGTAAACTATCAAAAAGGACTTTAGGCTAGTGAAGGGCTAATGAAAGTAGAAAATGACTAGAGGAGGGTGAAAAATAAGAGGCTTAAGGGAATGTTTTTAAGAGATGGGTGTGTAGATAACAAATGGTAATATAAAGACAATAATCCTATGAAGTACCAATAGTATAACCATCCCTTTCCCATTACACCCTTTAAGGCATGCACTTAGATTGAGACTCGATGGGTTTTTGCAAGAGAGAAAGCATTAATAATTGATAAAATTTGAAAATATTATGTGTGTATAGAGACCACCTTAACCTTAGCTTATCCATAGACCTATATTATGGATTCTCTTAATCATTTTATAGCTTTTGTGGGAGTCTAACCCATTCTTAGATATACCAAAAGTAGTACTGAGCCTTCACTTAGGCACCCAAGTCTGTTTTTCACTAGTTTTTACCACATGGACATTAGTGTGGCCCTTTGGACTATATAACACTATGCTATTGGCAAAAAGGCAATGTTCATGTGCTCTTACTCTCTTCACCCCCAATGGATATCTTTATATTTCTCAAATCACCTTAGAGTTAGCTTAAATCATATCTCAACAATAACCATATATATATATATATATATATATATAGATATATATATATATACCACTTTCATTCATTTATCCCCCATATGGAAATTAGATGCAAATACTCACAAATAGACTTAGAAATAATTATGCAAATCAAGCTCATTGATCCTTATTCTACCCTACTTCTGCTTACACCCATGTATAGTAGCCTAGAGCTTAGATTACTTAGATGTATAGTTTTAAGTCATGCTCAAAACACTTAAATAATCACTCATACTATCATTCACTTAAACTTGCACCATCAATTTGATTGGGATAACTACATCAGGCTTGATCCCATTTTGAGGTATTGGTATATAAGAAACACTTAACACATGGGGTGTTGAGCTCAAAACTAGCCTACCCTTATAATGACAAATATTTTTCTACTTTTGCTCCTCAAATACCCTAACAAATGTGGAAGCTTAGGGTTTCACATTGAAATTAGTCAAAATAGGGAACAAATAATGATTTAACATTTGGTCACACAAGCATAGACTCCTCAAAACCAGGTGAAGGTCCACCTAAGAACTCATTATCTTTTCTACATAGGGATATTAGTGCATCGTAGAGACACTAACATGATTCACTATTTACTAGAGGACTACACTACTATCTAAGAGGGTTTTTGTTACATGTTTCCTATTAGTGACACTTTACACTATTCATCCACTAGTTTTTAGCCTACCACTTGTCTGTCTGAGTCAATTTTCCAATGAAGTACACCTTTTTTAGTTCATTGTTATTTATAGAATAATTAGATAAATCAATTATTGTGAAAATTAGTGGATATTAATATTTATATATTTATTCCTTGATTTTTTATTCTCTCACTTTAACAACCTAGGTTTTTACATTCTATAATTCCCAAAAAAATTAAATCATTTGGTGAACCTAACTTACTTCAAACATATCACCTAAAACCCTAGTGTACCATTAGGGTTTCCATTTTTATCTCTATAATTTTATCAATTTTTAGTTTTTAGCCTTTCATCATGATTATCATGAAAAAATCCATTTTCTACTTTTTGGTACAAAGTTTTGTCTATCTTCCATGTTTATTTCCTACAATTTATAGAATGATGCATATGTATGTTACTCCTCTCATGGATCACATTAGAACTTAGTTTAATTCACACATGATCTATCCCCTCTTGAGCCCCCCTTACATGGAGAATATTATTCATGGATAATTTTGGGTTACTCCAGTTAATACTCAATGATAATGAGCTCATAGGACACCTTTTGTTCCTCCTCCACCTATACCAGTTGACTACCTTTACTCACATATTACCTCTACTACCAACCTCAACAAATAGTAGATACCTCAAATCAAAATATTAATAGACATAATTAGATGCCTCCTTCATGTATACAAGATTAGTGTAATCCCATAATCCCTTCTCATACCCAACATAGAGTATATGATATTGTGGATCTATTTATAAATACACCAACTAAGATTTCTATATTGGAATTACATCAAACAAAAACTATCCTCAAAGATATTCATTTTAAAAACTCAATCATACATATTTTCCTCATGATACAGAGCCAAATTATTTTTCATATGTCATGAACATTATAAAGGATATTGATGATGTTAAAACTTTTGGAAATAAGGATTTACCTTCACAAATAATTATCAATCAAAATTTACCACTCTTCATTCAGGCATAAATTAAAACCATCACTATTAAACAAGTTCTAATTGATAGTGGCTCAGGTATTAACATGTGTAACCTCACTATAGACTATGGAGGTTGATATAACATCCATTCAAAATACATATAAGAACATTCAAGGTTTTAATGACATTCCTCGATAAGCATTGGGTTCTATTACATTAGATATCATGGTTGGGCCAAAAATCCTATCCACATATTTTCAAGTGATGCCTAATGATTTGAATTATAATATATTAATAGGGAGACCTTATATACATGCCATGGAGGCCCTACCCTCTACCTTACACATGTTTTAATTTTTTACATGATGGATATTTATACACTTATTTAGTTGATAACCAACCCTTTAGATATTTCAAAGTCACCAAGCCTACTACCCTAAGTATATGTTTAATTGGGACACCTCATGTTCTCATAGAGTCATCACCTCATACCATTATTATATAATATATGCATACATATGAGATCAGAGAATCTAGCATCACTATTCATGCACCAGTTCCAAACCCTCTTACAACACCATTATCTCCACCCATGATGAAAAATGATCCTCCTACATCATAGTTACCCCTACCCATGGTGGATGATGAGATTCACATTTAACATATTTACTATTACTTGTTAACTTAGAATAAGTATACATTAAATAATATGATACAAATTCTAAGACCACAATAGAGGATAATATAACACCCATAAACATTGATGATGGTTTATGTGGATTGAGATTCACATCAGAGAGAGAACATAGATGATTCTAAGGAATTCATGCCTTTACCTGCATAAGAATCACCACCAATTCATAGTTCCATAGATACAAGACCAAACACTCATTTTTAGTTAGAGTTAGATTCTTATATACACTTAGTACATATGGTTACATCTATGGATATTGACCTAGTTATCTAGATTTAGGTAGGTAGTACATAGGATAGACCACACTAAATTTTATAGATATTAATTGATAGAGAATTGATAGAATTACACACAGTTTAACATAGATCCATTAGCATATTATTACAGTATGATGATAGACCCTTTTATCATTTCCATAAGATTAACAAACATGATACATATGCATGCTCAATAGTACAAAAGAAATTGAATAAATTTAAGGCTCAGGGCACTATCCAAATTACATAGCCTCCACTCCACTCGTATAGGCACCATGATGGAATCTTCATTGATAGACATTTATGGAATGATCCTATGACTATCTAGGCTTTCATTAAGGACCAATACATACCTAATGTTACTATAGATGAGTATTATGATCCAAACACTTATATGTTGGCCTTCTTACAACACATAGGACATCAGGAGACTGAGCTACAACATGTTATACATTATCAAGACTCCTTAAGACATATCACACTATCAGTTGTATGTAACCCTAAGGTGGTCAACACACTATTCTTCATCACAAGCACATTCACTCATATATATGTTACACTTGGTAGTAAATGGTTACAAGTAATGGATTTCATAGTTGAATAGACAAACATAAATTTGACTTTTATTTATGAGGGACACATATTTCACATCTTATATGATGGCCTTGATGAGAATCATAGGTTTCATATAGACATTTGATGATCTAATGTGGTTTACCCTAGGACCACATGAGAGGCTTATTTCATAGTAAAATAACATGCTATATAGATGCACATAATTTAGATTAACACTAGGTATAAGGTTATAACTATACCCATATTGATAGGATGGTATGATAGTGATTTATTTTATTTTGGGCATATTTTGTATCTAACATTTGATGACTTCCCCTCAGATTTGCTATTTGACTATTTGCATCCTATGGATGTGTTCTTAAGTCTATAGATGCACTACATTTAATTTGTATACAATCTTAGGTATTTACACATTACTTATACATAGTTTAATTTTCATAATTATTGTACATAGCTTATACTTAGATAATACAAAAATAATATAATATGTTCAAAAATACAATAAACATTCAAATCTTACTAAAAAAAATAAATAGATTATATGCATTTCCATGTTTACATTACTGTTGTCACTTGGACTTTCACCCTTTTAGGAGATGTTTTAGCTCTCCTCATCCAAGTGGCATAATTGAAACACCTTTAGGCTATGGGTGAGCCTAAGAATGAGGTGAATATCTAGATAGGGCTAGTTTCCTTAATGTACTAATTGTAAATCACTACTACACCTAAACTTATGAGGGAAAATGGAGAGATAAAATTGAAATCAAACTATCTTAAGGGAGGTGATACACCAAATTAGTTGATTACTACCAACCAAATGCATGTTACACATGAGAATAAAGGACTAACCAAACATACACTTCTCTAATCTACATCTTCTTACATCAATATTACATTATGAGGTTATGGATGACTATTTAAGCTAGGACTAGATAAGAAGCTTGAATGGCACTAGTGAATATACTAACCCACTCAACCTTGACACATCATAAAAAACTTCACATGCCTTACAAGAAGAATTTTTCTAACTAAAAATAGGTGAGAGAATGAGATAACATGCTAAGGAAATCATAGTTATCACTAAGTAAGATCAATCATCCAAGTAAAATACACTATTAATAGTCATGGAAGAGGTAAAAATCAATATTATTATTGATCAAATGGTATGAAAATGATCAAGGATTTTATATACTTAGGTGGAGCATAAATTATAAAGGCCAAAATGGCTAGTTCTTATATAAATTGAGAGAGAGAGGAAAAGAGAGAAATCCAAAGGTCACAAGGACACTTGTCAAGATAATAAAATTAGTTACTTGTACATGATAATATGATGTTAAATTATCAATGTAAGGTTAGGAATCACAAGTGTCACCTCAAGTCATGAAACTCTTGAAATGTGGCATAGGAGTTCTCATTTTGGCCCAAAAAATTACCTTCATGATTTAGACCCATTTGAACGTCCCAAAACTGATTAGGGAGAGGTTTGATGATTGGAATGAGAGGTAAGGGTTTCATACATGCCTTTCAATGCATTGGTTTCATTCTAGATAATTTTTAATCATTTGGAAATGAGCTATCACTACCTGCACACTAAGAAACTCCTCTTTCATACACCCTACACACTTGGATTCAAACATAGATTTATTTTTTAATGAAAATACATAAAAGGTAGTGTATTAAAATTTTAAATAACCTACATGGCATTAGAGGCATCAAGTGCACCTTAAAATCAACCCACTTAAAGCTTTTCACCCTTCTCACTATCATGTTCACTATGTCAATTTTGACTAGCTAAGATAAGGGCTATTTTTTGAACACTCAATATTTTTTTCAAATAATTATATGTCCATAGTGATTTTTTAAAATTATATATCTTCCTCCTAAACTTTATTTCATCTCTTAAAACCTCCTAAAACCTGTACAATACACAAAATAATAAAAAAAAGTAATTTTGTACCCTATCCATATAGATTCTATATAACTCATCCTAATGGTATGGAGATTTAATTAGTCATTTATAACCTCAAATCATCATTATGGGACAAATATGACATTTTAGTAGCTCTCTAAATTCATTTCCTTTATCGGGTCTTGATTGAGGGTTTGTAAGGGTTTTAGGTAGTTTTCACTCTTAAGTTTTATTCATAAAGATGAAAAGTTGGAAATGAAAAAAAATATAAAAATAATTATTCTAAGGGACCCTATATACTTCTCCAAAATTCCTAGATTCCAATGCACAACCTCAAGGGAGATATGAGCACTTCAACTTGGCCTATTGAGCATGTTCTTCCACCTTGCATAGGTCTGAGTTATCTTTGAGCCAAAATATGATCTCTTTATGCTTCCTCTACATTATTAAGACTTTTAAAAGTCTAAAATGACCTTATACACATGATATAATATTCTAATAATAATATCTCATGCTAGGAGTGTAAGTGACCTCCCATTTGGCCTTAGGCTTAAACCCTGCTTGATAGGTCTAACTGTAACCCCTATGGTCCAGGCCACCCTATTGAGATTAATCCTTATGTGATTGGCTTTAAATGTTTTATTGGGTTTTTTTCAACTCCAAAAACATTTTTTCAATGTCCTATCAACTTTTGACCCACCCTTATATCTCCTTTTATCAAGACTATAGGGTTTGCACCTAAGGGGAGTGCCCTTTGTCTGAGATAAAATAGAGGGCACTTCCCATGTTTCCATATTAAAAATGAATATTTTATGGGATTAATAAATTTAAATATGTTATTTATTAAAAAATTTAGCTCTTGGTCATGTCATATGACCTACTAACTCTCCCAAAAACCAAAATAGACTTCTAGGAAAGGCAGATTGTGCAGGGTTCCAAGATGTGGACTGTATATTATTTGCTCAGGGTTCTTCCTTTAATTGTTTTCCACATAAATATCCTATTTAAATAATTAATATAATTTTGTATGTATCCTAGGTCTTCTTATCACCTTAAATTTTTACATACTTATTTATACCCCTTGACTGATCAAGGTTGAATGTGATGTTGACTATGTTTCCTACCTTAGATAGGACACCCTTAGATATTCCTAGCTTGAATTTAACTTTGGAAAATTGAATTATACATATTACAACCTTATTAATTCATTTGAAATTGGTTTTATTCCTTTATCTCACATTGGGTTATGTTCTCATCAAAAGGCTTCACCTGTTTTTGCTCTTTACCCTTTCTCAGTCAACCACAATCAACTGTGTTTGAATGAGGAAGACCCTATATATGAAGATCCTACTTGGAAGAAATTTCACATCATATTTGGGTATCAATAATTATTAGTAGGTAATTTTTAACCTTTATAATTTCCATTATATACTAAGTTTCCATGTTTAGGCTTGAGTCATAGACTGAGTATTCCTACAGTTAGCTGTAAGTGGTCTTTTTAGACCAAGATATGCCTGTAGGTGTTTATGAGGACAAAACTCTGCATATGAACCTATTTTTTATAATAATTTTTCTCATTTATATTTATTTACTCTTGATAACATATTTAAATCATGAAGGTAGACTCCATTTTCAACCTTGGGTTCTAAAGTCATCTTACATCTCCAAATCTTGTAGGTGCTTCTTGAATTTAGTGCATAAAAGCACAACTTTAGGTCTCTCCACTACCAATATCCATTGATAATATTCCTTTAAATTTTTTTAGAGTAACATTAATATTTAGGGTATATTATGAAAACACATTTATAAGCTTCAAACCACTTGGAAACCCTATTGTAAGATATCTATAAAAAGGCTTGGACCTCTATTTTCACCCTTTAGGCATTAGATCCCTGAACTTAGTTATCTCATCTTTAGATGTAATTTACACTTATTTTTCCAACCTATCTATTAAAATAGGTATGTAATGATCTCAAAAATCACTATGACTCTAAAGGAGGTTTCATCGTGCTTCAATTTCTTCATATAATCACCTCTACATCTCTATGCTATGACTTGTAGGTAAACATTTTTACATACAGGTAGTAAGTCTAAGTGTGGACAATGGGCATATTTTGTGACCTCTTAAGATTTTTAAAATATTCTCAAAACATTAAAATATAATATTTTAATTTTAAAGGACCTTTCATAGCTTAAAAAGTTCCTTCCAACATGATGAGTCCTATGAGGGCACTTGTAGGTGCATTTTAAGTTGTATGCAGGCAGTATGTGAAATGGTATGAGCAATGGTATCATGAATTTGAAATTATACCAAATCCATGATCTTCTAAAGGGCTCAAAAAATTTATGATGATGTTAAAATATTTATTCAATATTTACACACTATGTTTCAACATTTGAAAACCTTTGAAGTACTTGTAGGTAAACATTTCAATGGTAGACTGACTGTAAAAGTTGCACATGATTGCATAATCCCTCTTTCTTACATAAAATGAAAGATTGAATCACTAATTAATTATGATAAAATATAAACCAAGGTATTAAAAACTTAAACACACCTTTGTGAACATTCCATATAAGTTTTACAGACTTGCTTGTAAGTGAAAAGTAGATAAAGAGCTAGAAGCTGACTGTGTATCTAATTGCACACAACCTCAATGATGCTCATTTTGAAGATTTAAAATTTGAAAGTGAGATATTTTCATGACCCCCTTGTATTTATTAATACATCATGCCACATTGTATTAAATCCATTGCAGAGAAAGAATTTTTCTATAAATGGTGAAATTGGAGTGCAAGTTCACTATCAACACCTTCCTGTAAAGTGAGTTGTTTGAGCTATAAAATCCTTTCCAAATGTGAAAAAAACAATGGTTAACATGATATAAGGGATTAAACATCATTTTAAACCAATATAATCAATTAGATTATATATAATCATCCAAATAAGAGCAAAATCTGTAGGGTACACAAATTAGTAAGCAAAAAAACACAATCAACTTCATGAGGGTGCTTCATAAATCACAAGCCACCATTATTCAAAATATTATTATGGAAATTAAAAAATCTAATTTTAATTTCACCTCTCAAATATTTTTGACTTGTAAGTTCTCCAAGTGTTCATACCAAGTACAAACCTGTTGTCTGGTTTTGTGTGTCTAAAAGGGTGAAAAATGAGTATAATGGTTTTAGCCCAATTTTGACACTTATAGAGTACTTAAAGTATGTAAATGGATCTAATAAAGATTAAGATTCATATAATGACATTAAACCACATGTTACACTCCCTTATGGGCCGTACAAGTGCTAAACTCTTCCCTTTCACAAGAAAACTACCCTTTTTTCTGAAGAACCTATCAGTTTTCAATTATGAATAGCTAATTAAGGAATAATAGGAAACATGTCATGTGACATCACCCATTTTACACCTTCAAGCCTCTCAAAGAGGTTTTATAACTCATTTAATGCTCTATTTGACCCTTGAAATGACTTAAAAGGGCATAATGACTAAAATGACTAATGACCAAAGATAATATAACATGAAATCACACTAAATTACCTATAATACACCTTTATATATATTATATATATATATAAAGGTGTATTATAGGTAATTTAGTGTGATTTCAATATATATGTTAGACCGCTAAAACACTTAAAAATCAATTTTTTACCTATAGGGGTCCCAATTTGACCTATAGGGTCAAATATGGTCAATAAATTGGTGAATCATAGGGGTAGTATGTTTGATATAATAACTAGACCAGTAGCCTTATCAATCCAATGGGCTTAGGGATTCATTCTCACGTTTTAAACACAAAAAGGGGAATTTGACCATTGACAACAAGCTAGATCACGACAAGACCACTTGACTACCTCAACCACACAAAACAAAGGACAAACACAAAGCAAAGTAAACACACTAAAAAGACACACACATGAGCTCAAAGCAATTAGGAAAAGTAGAAATAAAACAAATATGTAAAACTAACAACTAACCATACTTCCCTCTTAGATCAAAGGGGAAGTTTGAAACCTTCCTTGTTTCATGACATGAAGGATTTAGTGAGACATGTAGTGTTTTGACCTTTAGAATTGATGCCTCCATCTTCTTCATGGTGTTTGATAAATTCATTGGAATGAGGCTCAATGAGAACCAAGTAGATTTAGACATGTTGACTATGGAAATAGACTCTTATTGCATCCAACAAGTCTCAACCTTCTCATGTACTTGGCCTTTGATGTGCAAGTTTGAAAATATGATAGTTTTCTTATCTTTTCTCTCCTCCTTGACATAATGTTCTTGATGTTTAGAAGAACCAAGCTTTCCTTAACCATGTTCCCACATCCATGAATGTGTTTTTACCTCAGATGGAGCTCTTGACTATCTTTTAGGTACAACAAGATCTACTTTGACATCATTATCCATATCTACAACTTCTTGTACACTAGCATCATCAAATGGCTTCAAGATAATAGGTTCTTAACCAACAGAATGACCCTCATCTTTATGTTTGATTGAACACTCAAGATCATGTTTATTAGACCCATCAACAAACTTATCATTCGATGGGCAATCTTTTGAAGAAGATAAAGCTTTACCCAATTTATCAAATTCCTTGAATATGGCATTGAAATTTTGACATAAATCTTATTCCTGATGAATGTCATCTTCAAGAGATATCTCCTCTAACTTAGTCTCATGAAACTCTCTTAAGATTGCCACTTCCTAAAAGATAACTTGAAATTGTTCTCCATCCTTGATAGCACATTCATCTTCATGATTGAGATGATTATCCATAACTTTATGATCAAACATGGAGTCTTCTTCAAATACCTCTCTCTTCAATTCTTGGCTACATTCCTCATGGATACACATCCCCTCAAAAATTAAGGCATTAGACTTTGCTTCACGAATACACATCCCTTCAAATATGGAGGTATAAGCTTGGGGATGGTCCTTTTGTTCACCAAAGGGAGTCCCTATGTTGATTTCTTCCTCATAGTCACTCATGAGATCTTATTGATCAACCAAGTTTGCTCTTATTCACTTTCTTCTCTAAAGATAGGCTCTTCCTCAAGAAGGGGTGAAATGGAAATTTTATGGATAAGATCATGGATTTGAGGTGAGGGAGCTAAAATATGAGATGTAGTAGAAGGTGAAGGAGTTGGAAATGGAGGTGTAGTAGAAGGTGAAGGAGTTGGATATGGAGTGTGGGATGAAGGAGGGAAATTGGGAGTAGGCTTAGGAAAGATAAAATCACTAGTAAGCTCATAGGGAAGTGAATTCTTGGACTAATTAGAAGGACAAACATCTAAATGAGCAAGACATGTAGTTTTCCAATAATATATTTTTGTATAATTTATGGAATCATATAATCTCATATGACAAGACTCATAGGAATATTCTTGAGGCTGATAAGCATCATGATATGAATGATAGGGCTCATATTGGGACTGATAGAGAGGTGTTTTTTGATAGCTTTCTTAGTAACCTTCCTCATAGGGTTGTCTAACAACATGGTGTCCATATGGAGAGGTAAATAAAGGTCCATAGGGATGCCATGACTCAGAGGATTGATAGCCATTTTGATAGGAATGTTGAGGGGTAAAAGGTGATTCATAACAAGGCTAATAAGAAGGTCCATGATATATAATTGGACTACTTACAACTAAAAGTTATCATTCAGAGTCACCATTGGTGTTATCTTGCATGCTTCCAAAATTTGATTAGAAGAAAGATACACCAACAATCTTCCCACTTTCTTGGACCTTGGTCCCATTGAGTATGCCAAAAATTGTTGTCACTTGGATTTTCACCCTTTGAGGAGATGTATCAGCTCTCCTCATCCAAGTGGCACAATTGAAACACCTCTAGGCTATGGGTGAGCCTAAGAATGAGGTGAATCTCTAGATAGGGCTATCCCCTTTGATGTACCACTTGTATATCACTACTACAGATAAACTTGTGAGGGAAAAGGGAGAGATAAAATTGAAAGCAAACTATCCTAAGGGAGGTGATACATAAAATTAGTTGATAACTACCAACTAACTACATGTTACACATGAGAACAAGGGACTAACCAAACATACACTTCTCCAATTTGCATCTTCTTACATCAATATTACATTATGAGGTTGTGAATGAATGTTTATACTAGGAGGACTAGACAAGAGGCCTTGAATGGAACTAGTGAATATACTAACTCACTCAACCTTAACACATCGTAAAACACTTCACATGCCTTGCAAGAAGAAACTTTCTAACTACAAATAAGTGAGAGAATGAGATAACATACTAAGAAAATCATAGTTATCACTACGAAAGATCAATCATCAAAGTAAAAAAAAGTATGAATAGTCATGTAAGAGGTAAAAATTAGTAGTCTTATTGATCAAATGGTATGCAAATGAGTAGGGCTTTGCCATACTCAAGTGGAGCATAAATTACAAAGTCTAAAATAACTACTCCTTATAGAACTTGAGAGAGAGAGGATAAGAGAAAAGTTTAAAGGTCACAAGGATACTTGTCAAGATGATAAAATGAGTTACTTTTAAATGAGAATAGGATGTGAAATGAACCATGCAAGGTTAAGAATCACAAGTGTCACCCCAAGTCATGAAACTCTTGAAATGTGGCATAGGAGTTCTAATTCTAGCTTAGAAAACTAATTTCATGATTTGGCCCTATTTAAACATACCAAAATTGATTAGGGATAGGTATTGTTGACGCAAAAGATTGCACCCTTGGCAGGTGGCTAAGCTCCTACCTTCTTCATGCAACAATGGAAACTCCCCTCTCGCCTGTGGGACCTATGAAGCTAAAGGGGAGAGTCTCTAGATGAGGGATAGCTCCCTTTGATGTATCTTTTAGGTCCTGGTTTCTCCTACTTTTAACAAACAAAATAAAAAATGGGGGGGATGAAAAGGGAGAGAGAGATGCTGAAAATAGAACCTAAGCCTAAAAAAGAAAAGGTGATACACTAGAAAAGTTTGATCTACTACGCCCGAACATACACTTTCCACCAAGAACAAGCTACCATACACTTCCTCTAACATGAGAAAACCTTCTTCATCAGTGAGTCAGGGTCCATGGAGATACAAAGAGGGAATAACTACTAGAGGCATTCTGAGACACACTGTAGCAGCCTATCCACTTCGCCTATACTCCTCTAGGGACACTTCTAATAGACCTATAAAAGGAAACTCAAAAATGCACTAGACATGCCGAAATCATTCTATAAAAGAATTAAGAAAATGACTTAACACAGAATCAAGGCATAGACACATACTAAAGATGCAAAACTTAGAATGGAGGTAAAAATGATATGTTTTGATTCAAGGTAAATTTTTGGTAGAACTCTACCTTACAAGCCAGAGAGAATTTTGGGCAGAGTTTTGCCTTAAGGCTGAGAGTTGATTTCTTTCTCAAAAGAGAAGTTTACAATATATAGGAAGAGGAAGAAAACTTGGCGCTTCTTGGAAAGATTTTTTGGCCCTCATTTTTGCAAGTGGCCCATGTGCATTCTGAATCTTGGGAAGAGGAAACCACTGTTACTGATGTCATTCTTTAGAAAAGGCCTACTAGAACCATGTTATACGATTGCCAAAATTGACTTTGATGTTCAAGCATTAATGTAAGAGCATGGCCACCCCTCTTTTCTACAAATAGACTGCATTTTGTCCCCTCATCAATGCCAACTACAAAAAATAGGTCATGCCACTCAATTGCAATAACTCACCTTCCCTTCACCACTTGAATGCTTTGTCATTTTTGCTCTTTGTCTTCTTCCTACTTTTTCATCCCTCGGGGGTGATCTTCTGGTGGGTTACTGTGCTCCTTAGGGCTCTTTCCATGATTTGGTGCTAAGGTAGTTCAAAAATAATGGCTATTTCATTATGTTAAATTTGACATTCATGCGGCCATCACCTAATGGTGAGTTCATCTACTTAAATTTGATGGCTTTCAGGATGTCACCATCCTTGGCAAAGTCATTGAGTCCTTTGTTTTGGCTTTCTAGCTTCGTAGGCTTTTGTTTTGGGCTTTTTTCCCATGGACAAAAGTATGTAGGAATTGGCCGCTCTTTGTCCTTTTCTTCAGGCTCTTTGAAACTCTCTGCCCTCGGCAAGGGCCTCTCAAATCTTGAACTACCCTCTACAAGGGCCTTTGAACCCATCGCTACCCTTTGGCTATAGGGTAGACCCTTGAACCAAGCCATTGAACCAACCCATTAAACCAAAATTGGTTCAACGATTCAATGGTTCAACCACTGCATGCTGAGCCTGTTGAACTTTGGCATTGAACCATTTTTTTGAACTTAAGCATTGAACCAAATGATCAAACCAATCTGTTGAACCAATTCAATGGTTTAATGAAGAGTGCCAAGCCCATTGAACTTTGGCATTGAACTGTATGATTGAACTAGAAGCCGCAGTGTTGAACCATGCCATTTAACCACCCTTTGAACCAGTTCAATGGTTCAAAGATGCGCGTTGATGAACCAAAATGTGTTGAACTTTAACTGCTGAACCAAGGCCTTAAACTTTGCTAATGAACTTTAAACACTGAAACCACGTTAAACCAAAGCTGTTGAACCAAAGTCGTTGAACCAATTCTAGAAAATGAAGCGATAGACTTGAAGTGATGAACCAAGCTTTGAAATGGAGTGATTGAACTGCCAATTGAATGAGGCATTGAAATGGAGCTGATTAAACTACCGATTTGAACCAAAGCATTAAACTAGTTCAATGGTTCAACCATGCCAACTTTTCTTGTGATTTCTTTAGACCAGATCCTAAAGAAGCCTTGTGAAACCCAAAACTCTCTAAACTGATCCTTCATGCACCAAAGGACTAACCTGTAGAGTCTATAGAAATCCAAAACCTATAGAGTCTATAGATTTAGACCTATAAAGTCTATAGATTTATATAGATTTATGCAAAATCAAAAAATGAAATGGCCTAGAATAGTAGGGACAAAAGGGGACTGATTTTTGGCCTATTGGGCAAAAAATGGTGAACAAATTGGTGACTCCCAAGGGAAGCATGCTTACTATGCTTAAAGACCAATTGCCTTATAGTCCATTGGGCACGAAGTCAGATGTAGCTTGAACAAAGGTTAGCAATAGCCTCAAAAGATCCAAGAATTGAACATGAAGCTTTTTACCCCACATGTAAAGGGAAACACACAAGGCTAAAAAACACTATCTGTGCAAACTGCAATTAGGGAAAACAGGAAAGGAAACTGAAAACAAACTACTATATACAGCTAACCAGGAATTATTGCCTCCCTCCTAGATCAAAGGGAAAATTTCTTAGGTCCCCTTCCTAGCAAGAAGACTTATGGTGCTAGGTAAGTAGTTGAATGAAAAGGAGATTTGGTGACCTGCTCCTCTTACTTGTCACCTGAGTTGGCTAGTATCCAAGTGGATCAAATTCAAACATGCTTCCAACATATGTGTATCTTGTTTGTTCTTGGAAGCTTGTTGAATGCTGGTCCTTCATACTAGTGCTCTTCACCAAGAAATTAGTGGTTGTTGGCTTATCACCATTAGCCCTTTGACATGTATAGCTCCCTTGCAGTGCATCATGGTTCGACCCGTTCCTTCTGCTTCATTGCAGGCTCTATCAGACTCATCCTTTGCTCCCTCTTGGCCTTCTTGAAGAAGGGTGATTGTGGTGATGTCTGAAATGGAATCACAAACTGCTTGCTCATCCCACAAAACATCACCTCTCTATTCAAATCTTTCTTCTTTAAGGCTTTCCTCAAGGAAGACAAACCTCTCCTTTTCCTCCTCGATGATCAGGATTTCTAGATGTTCAAAGGTATCCTCCTGATCCTCCTCCAATTCAAGCTCTTTAGCATAATTGTCCTCCTCATCGAAGCAACAAGGAAGTTCATCAAACAAGGGGGGAGAGAGCTCACCATGCTTTTGTTCCTCCTCATATTGATGGAACATCTGCATATATGCAAGACCTGCATCTTCCCCATTACCGATGGTGTCTTCACAAGGAGCATCGATGATGATTCCTTCTTCATTATCACTCATGATAGCCTCTTGGGAAATTTTAGCTTGGATCTTCTGCTCCTCACTCACCTCTTATAGAATAGTTTCCTCCTTGAGAAGGGGTGAAGTGGGAAAACCATGTGGAAGAGGAGGCAATCCTTGAGCTAGAATTGAATGATTCTCCTCCTTCCACTTGGCTAGCACTTCATCAATATTAGGTGTGGCCTGATAGCTCTCTTAGAAATGTGTAGGTGGGGTGTGTTCAGACATGGAATGTGCCATTGGGTCTGAACTGTCCATCACACACTAGCTGAGAAATCTCTCTTTAGATTCCAACTCTGCAATTCTCTTGGCCAGATCCTCTTGGAAGAGCCTTTCCTGGAAGTCACCAGCATCATCATGAGCAGGGGCAACCTGATTTTATTCAAGGTTTTGAGAAAAACCTTGTTTCTCCTCCTTCCTACCCCATGATTCTACTATTTCCCCCTAGTTCAGGATCTCAAAATTGGAATTTTGCTCCTGTGAATAGGTAGCAACTTTGTTTTCTCCAAGGTCCTGGGGCTCCTCCATAAGGTCTGGAAGTTCTATCTCTCTTTCATGGAGTAGACTCATCCTTGTCTCTAAATATTCAATTTTCTTGGCTAGATTTTCCTAAAAGAGTCTTTTTTGGAGGTCACCAGCATCATCCTCTTTAAAGCTCTAGGCTGGTTCCTGGCATTCCTTCCTCCAACTCAAAATCTGCACATCATGTTGAAAAACTTGGGGAGGTTGAGGAATGCTAGGAAGAGACTGTTGATGCACCAAAAGAGTCTCTAGAAGAGGGACATGTTGGCTCATGGTATTTCCCCCAATGGAAGATTCACAATATAAGGAATTGAGAAGATTGATCTTCATTGGGGGTTGCTCTGATGCCCTTTGATGTTGGAAAGCTAGGCGTATGGGATTAAGAGTAGATGCATCAAATGAGCTTGAGTGGGCGAGTGTTATCTAATAAAAAGGATTTGGTGCAAAAGAGGGGGATTTATTTAGAATATGAAGGGGCACACAAGGCTGACTACCTTGAATAAATGGATTTCTCCATTTTGCTACCTCTTCCTCCATGGATTGTAAGGCCTGAGCTTGCCTAAACAAACACTCCTCTTTATACATCAACTCCTGCTAATATCCGTATTGATCCTCTAGTCTATTAATCTCCATCATCTACTTCTCAAACTCCAAGGCTACTTCCCTTATCATTGAAAGGCAACTAGGAGGGCTGCTTGAGGTGATTCTCTAAAAATCTTGAGCTTGATCATAGTCATATGAAGGAAAACAAGACCCATGATTTTGTGTAAAGGAATTATACATACAAAAATGTGATTTCTCAATGGCACCATGCTACTTAACCAGGTAATTCAACTCAGAGTCACCATTGGTGTTTAATGTAAAGCCTCCAAAGGCTGGTCAGTTGAAGAACACACCAAAAATTCTTCAACTCTTTAGACACAACTTGTCCTAGTTGGTCCCACCAGGCGTGCCAGAAACTGTTGATGCAGAAGATTGCACATTTGGCAGGAGGCTGAGCTCCTACCTTCTTCATGCAACAATGGAAACTCCCCTCTCACTTGTGGGACCAGTGAAGTTGGAGGGGAGAGTCTTTAGATGAGGGCTAGCTCCCTCTAATGTATCTTTCAGGTCCTAGTTTCTCCTACTACTAAAAAACAAAATAAAAAAAGGGGGGGGGGATGAAAAGGGAGAGAGAGATGCTGAAAATAGAACCTAAGCCTAAAAAATAAAAGGTGATACACTAGAAAAGGTTGATCTACTCCACCTGAACATACACTTTCCACCAAGAACAAGCTCTCATACACTTCATCTAACATAAGAAAACCTTCTGCATCAATGGGTTAGGGGTCCATGGAGATACAAAGAGGGAATAACTACTAGAGTCATTCTGAGACACACTGTAGCAGCCTATCCACTTCACCAATACTCCTCTAGGGACACTTCTGACAGACTTGTAAAAGGAAACTCAAAAATTCACCAGACATGCTAAAATCATTTTGCAAAAGCATTAAGAAAATGACTTAACACAGAATCAAGGCATAGACATATACTAAAGATGCAAAACTCAGAATGGAGGTAGAAATGCTATGTTTTGATTCAAGGTAAATTTTTGTAGAACTCTGCCTTAGCCCGAGAGATTTTTGGACAGAGTTTTGCCTTAAGGCTGAGAGTTAATTTCTTTCTTAAAAGAGAAGTTTACAATATATAGGAAGAGGAAGAAAACTTGGCACTTCTTGGAAAAAAAATTTGGCACTCATTTCTGTAAGTGGCACATGTGCATTCCAAATCTTGGGAAGAGTAAACCACTGTTACTAATGTCATTCTTCAGAAAAGGCCTACTGGAACCATGCTATACAATTGCCAAAATTGACTTTGGCATTCAAGCATTAATGTAAGAGCATGGCCGTACCTCTTTTCTGTAAACAAACTGCAATTTGTCCCCTCATCAATGCCAACTATAAAAAATAGGTCGCACTGCTCAACTACAATAACTCACCTTCCCTTCGCCAGTTGAATGCTTTATCGTTTCTACCCTTTGTCTTCTTCCTACTTTTTCAACCCTCGAGGGCAATCTTCCAGTGGGTCATTACACTCCTTGGGGATCTTTCCATGATTTGGCACTAAGGTAGTTCAAAAACAATGACTACTTCACTATTTTAAATTTGACGTTCACATGGCCATCACCCAATGGCTAGTTTTTTTGCTTAAATTTGATGGCTTTCAGGATGTCACCGTCTTCGACAAAGTCATCGAGTCCTTTGTTTTGGCTTTTCTTCTTTGTGGGCTTTTGTTTTGGGATTTTTTCCTGTAGACAAAAGTCTATAGGAATTGGTCACTCTTTGTCCTTTTCTTCAAGCTCTTTGAAACTCTCTACCTTCCACAAGGGCCTCTCAGATCTTGAACTACCCTCCACAAGGGCCTTTAAACCCATCATTTCCCTCCATCTATAGGGTAGACCCTTGAACCAAGATGTTACACCAACCCATTGAACCAAAATTGGTTCAACGGTTTAATCAGTTCAACGATTCAACCACTGCACGCCAAGCCTGTTGAACTTTGGCATTGAATCATTTCATTAAACTTAAGCATAAACCAAATGATTAAACCAATCTGTTGAAGCAGTTTAATGGTTCAATGAAGCACACCAAGCCTATTGAACTTTGGCATTGAACTGTCCAATTGAACTAGAAGCCACAGTGTTGAACCAACGCCATTGAACCACCCTTTGAATCAGTTCAATGGTTTAAAGCTATGCACTGATGAACCAAAATGCATTAAAATTTAACTGCTAAACTAAGGACTTGAACTTTGTTGATAAACTTTAAATGTTGAACCTGTGTTGAACCAAAGCTGCTGAACCAAAGGCATTGAACCAAGCCTAGAAAATGAAGCGATAGACTTGAAGCGATGAACCAGGCTTTGAAATGGAGTGATTGAACTACCGATTGAACCAAGCATTGAAATGGAGCCGATTGAACTGTTGATTTGAACCAAAGCATTGAACTAGTTCAATGGTTCAACCATGCCAACTTTTCTTGTGATTTTCTTTAGACCAGATCCTGAAGAAGCCTTGTGAAACCCAGAACTCTCTGAATTGATCCTTCATGTGCCAAAGGACTAACCTGTAGAGTCCATAGAAATCCAAAACCTACAGAGTTCATAGATTTAGACCTACAGAGTCTGTACATTTAAATAGATTTATGCAAAATCAAAAAATGAAATGGCCTAAAATAGCAGGGATAGAAGGGGACTGATTTTTGGCCTGTTGGGCAAAAAATGGTCAATAGGTAGATGATTAGAATGAGATGGAAGGGTTTCAAACATATCTCTCAATGCATTAGTTGTAATCTTAATCATCTGGAATCATCTAGAAATAAGTTATCACTACCTACACTCTAAGAAACTCCTCTTTCACACACCTTGCACATTTGGCCTCAAATTTGGCTTCAGTTTTCCATGAAAATACATACAAGCTAGTGGATGACACTTATCAAGACCCTCCATTGCCTTAGAGGCATTAGGCACACCTTAAAAGTAACCCACTTGAAGATTTTCACCCTTCTCACTATTAAGTTCACTATGTCAGTTTTGAGTGGTTAAGATGAGGGTTATTTTGTGAACACTTAGGATTTTTTTCAAAGAATTACAGGTACAAGTCTATATCTTCCTCTTAGACTTTATTTCATCTCTTGAAACCTCCTATAATGTGCACAATGCACAAAATATTCAAAAAGAGAAATTATGTACCCTATACATACATATTTTTAAAAAAACATCCTCCTCTACAACCTCCAATCATCATTTTGGTCCAACTATGCCATTTGATTAACTTTCTAACTTCATTTCCTTCATCGAGTCTTGACTGAGGGTTTGCAAGGGTTTTAGGCAGTTTCCACTCTTAATTTTTGTTCATAAATATGAAATGTTGGAAATGAAAATAAATTTCACAATAAGATGTTTAAGGACACTATAAACTTCTCCAAACTTCCTATATTCCCATGCACAACCTCAATGGAGATGTGAGCATTTCAACTTGGCTTATTGAGCTTATTTTTCTACTTTACATAGGTCTGAGTTATCTTTGAGCCAAAATATGACCTCCTTGTGATTCCTCTACATTATTAAGAATTTTAAAAATCTTAAATGACCTTATACACATGATCTAATAAGATAGGAACCATATCTCATGATACAAGTGTAAGTGACTTCCCATTTGGCCTTAGGCTTAAACACTACCTGATATGTCTAATTGTAACCCCTATGATCCAAGCCACCCTATTGAGATTCATCATTATATGATTGGTTTTACATGTTTTCTTAGTTTTTTTTCAATTCCACACACATTTTTTCAAGGTCCTATCAACTTCTGACTTGCCTTTCTATCTCCTTTTGTCAAGACTACAAGGTTTTCAACAAAGCAGAGTGCCCTCTATCTGAGACAAAATAGAGAGAACTTCCCCTACTTCCCTAGAAAAAATGAATGTTTTATGGGACTTTAAAATATAAATGGGTTATTTTTTAAAAAAATTATCTCTTTTTAGGTCATATGACCTACTAACTCTCCTAAAACCCAAAATAGACTTCTAAGAAAGGCAAACTATGTAGGGTTCCAAGATGTGGCTGCATGTTGTTTACTCAAGGTCATTCCTTTGATTTTTTCCCTTATAAAAAGCCTATTTAAATCATGAATATAATCCTGGATATATCATATGTATTCTCATCAACTTAACTTTTTACATACTTCTTCATACCCCTTGACTGGTCAAGGTTGAATGTGATGATGACTATGTTTCCTACCTTGGAGAGGACACTTGTAGATATTCCTAGCATGAATTTAACTTTTAAACATTTAATTAGACCTATTACAGCATTATTAGGTGATTTTTAAGTGTTTATATTCCTTTTTCTCACATTGGGTTATTTTCTCATCAAAAGGCTTCACCTTTTTTTCTCTCTACCCTTTCTCAATCAAACATAGTCAACTGTGTTTGAATTAGGAAGACCCTGTATATGAAAATCCTACTTGGGACAAATTTCACATTATCTTTGGGTATCATGAAGTCTTAGAAGGTAATTTTTTACTTTAAAATTTCCCTCATATATTGATTTTACATGTTTAGGCCTGAGTCATGGACTATGTATTCCTACAGTTAGTTGTAGATGGTCTTTTAGACCAAGATATGCCCATAGGTGTTTATGAGGACAAAAATATACATATGGAACTATTTTTTATGATACTTTTTATCATTTATATGTATTTATTCTTGATAATATAGTTCAAGCATGAAGGTAGACTCCAATTCCAACCTTGGGTGCTAAAGTCATCTTACATCTCCAAATCTTGTAGGTGTTTCTTAAATTCAGTGCATAAAAGGGAAAATTTAGGTCTCTCCACTACCAATATCCATTGATCCTATGTCATTAAAAATTTGTAGAGTCCTATTCCTATGCATGGGATACTAAGAAAACACATTTAGAAGCTTCAAACCACTTAACAACCTTGTTGTAAGATATCCATAAAAAGGCTTGGACCTCTATTTTCACCCTTTAGGGATTAGATCCCTGAACTCAGTTATAACATATTTAGAGGTATTTTATACTTCCTTTTTTAAACCTATCTCTTAAAATATGTGTGTCATTATTTACACAATCACTAGGACTCTAAGGGAGTTTTCATCATGCTTCAATGGTAGACTGACTGCAAAAGTTACACATGACTGCATAGTCCCTCTTTCTTGCATCAAATGAAAGCTTGAATCACTACTTAATGATGATAAAATATACACAAAGGCCTTAAAACCTTAAACACACCTTTGTGAACATGCCATACAAGTTTTAAAGATATGCCTACAAGTGAAAATTAGATAAAGAGCTAGGAGTTGATTGTATATCTAATTACATTACAACCTCAATGATGCTCATTTTGAATATTGAAACTTTGAAAAAAATATGTCATCATGAACCCATTATGGTGAGTAATAAATCATGCCATATTAAATTAAATCCATTGTAGAGAAATAATTTTTTTGTAAATGGTAAAATTGGAGTGCAAGTCCACTATCAACACCTTCTTGTAAAGTAAGTTGTTTGAGCTATCAAATAATTTCAAAATGTGAAACCAATAATTGAGAACATGAGATAAGGGAGTAAACATCATTTGTGACCAATATTATCAATTTGATTGTATGCAATCATCTAAACAAGAGTAAAACCTATAGGGTGCATAGATTAGTAAGAAAACCAACATAGTCAACTTCATGAGGATGGTTCATAAATCACAAGCCACCATTATTCAAAATATTATTATATAAATGAATCTATATAATTTTAATTTCACCTCCCAAATTAATTTGACTTGGAAGTTATCTAACTGTCTGTACCAAGTACAAACCTGTTGACTGGTTCTATGTGTCTAGAAGGGTGAAAAAGGAGCATAATGGTTTTAGTCTACTTTTGACACTTCTAGAGTATTTCAAGAATGTAAATGGATTTGAAGAAGTTGAAGAGTCATCTCATGATCTTAACCATGTGTCACACTCCCTTATGGGCCGTATAAGTGCCAAACTCTTCCCTTTCATTAAAAAACTGCCCTTTCTTGTGAAGAACCTGTCACTTTTCAGTTATGAATAATTGATTAAGGCATAATAGGATGCATGTCATGTGACATCACCATTTTTACACCTTCATACTTCCCAAGGAGGTTTTACAACTCATTTAATGCTTTATTTGACCCTCAAAATGACTCAAAAGGACATTAAAACTAATAAGACTAATGACCAAGGCTAATATAACATGAAATCACACTAAATGATCTATAATACACCTTAAGACACATATATTAGACCATTAAAACACCTAAAAATCAATTTTTTACTTGTAGGGGTCCCAATTTGACCTATAGGGTCAAATTTGGTGAACAAATAGTGACTCATAAGGATAGTATGCTTGTTATACTAACTAAAATAGTAGCCTTATCAATACATTGGGCTTAGGGAGTCATTATAAAGTCTGAACCACAACAAAAGGAATTTTACCATTGACATCAAGCTAGATCAAGACAAGACCACTTGATTACCTTAACCATACAAAATAAAAGACATACATAAATCAAAGCAAACACACTAACAATACACACACATGTGCTTAAAGCACTTAGGAAAAGTAGAAAGAAAACTATGTACAATTAAAAACTAAGCATACCTCCCTCTCGGATCAAAGGGAAAGTTTGAAACCTTCCTTGCTTCATGACATAAAGGATTTAGTGAGACATGTAGCCTTTTGACCTTTAGCATTGATACCTCCATCTTCTTCATGGTATTTTCTAACTTAATTGGTATGAGGTTCAATGAGAACCAAGTATCTACATACATGTTCACTATGGAAATAGACTCTTCTTACATCCAAAAAGTCTCAACCTTCTCATGTACTTGGCCTTTGATGTGCAAGTTTGAAAATATGATAGTCCTCTTAGCTTTTCTCTCCTCCTTGACATAATGTGCTTAATGTTTATAAGCACCAAGTTTTTCTTCATGTTCCCACATCCTTAAATGTGGTTTTACCTCAGATGGAGCTCTTGACTGTCTTTTAGGTATAACAAGCTCTGCCTTGACATCATTATCAATGTCTACAACTTCTTGTACACTAGCATCATCAAATAGATTCATGACAATATATTCTTGACCAGTAGAATGACCCTCATCTTTATGTTTTATTTCATGTTATATTAGCCTTAGTCATTAGTCATTTTAGTCCTTATGTCCTTTTGAGTCATTTTGAGGGTTAACTACAAAATTAAATGAGATTTACAGACTCTTTAGGAAGTTTGAAGGTGTAAAAATGGTGATTTTAGATGACATGTGTCCTATTATGCCTTAATCAATTGTTCATAAGTAAAAAGTGATAGGTTCTTTAGAAGAAAGGGTAATTTTCTTATGAAAGGGAAGATTTTGGCACTTGTACGGCCCATAAGGGAGTGTGACACATGGGGTAAGGTCATGAAATGACTATTTAGCTTCTTTAAATTCCTTTTCATGCTTGAATTACTCTGGAAGTGTCAGAATTGGTTTAAAACCATTCTAGTCTTTTTTCACCCTTCTAGACACATAAAACCAGCAACAAGTTTGTAATTGGTAGGGAAAGTTGGATAAATTCTAGGTCAAATGACTTTGGGAGGTGAAATTACACTCATAAAAATTCATTTACATAACAATATTTTTAATAATGGTGGATTGTGCTTTATGAACCATCCTCATGAAGTTGACCACGTTTTTCTACTTGCTAATCTATGCACCCTACAAGTTTTGCTCTTATTTAGATGTTTCCATACAATCAAATTAATATAATTAGTTTTAAATTATTTTTAATCCCTTATCTCATGTTATCCATGATTATTTTCACATTTTTAATGGATATTATATCTCAAACAACTCAATTTGAAGAAAGGTGTTGATAGTGGACTTGTACTCTAATTTCATAATTTTCAAAAAACTTATTTCTCTACTTAGGATTTAATTCAATGTGGCATGGTGTATTAATCACTCCAAGGGGGTCAGGAAAATATCTTGATTTCAAATTTTCAATCTTCAAAATGAGCATCATTGAGGTTGTAGTGCAATTGGATACACAATCAGCTCCCAGCTCTTTATCTACTTTTCACGTGCAAGCACATCTATGAAACCTATATGGCATGTTCATAGAGGTGTGTTTAAGATTTTAATTCCTTTTTTTATCCTTTATCAAAATTAATTATTGAGTCAGTATTTCATTTTATTCAAGAAAGAGGGACTGTGTAGTCATGTGTAAATTTTACAGTCAGTTTACCATTACAATTTTTACTAGTCAAAACATAGTGTGGAAATCTTGCCTCAATATTTTGACAAAATCATCCATTTTTTAATCCCTTTTTAAGAGAATATATTTTTTATAATCTAAAATTCATGATATCATTGATCATACCCTTTCACATACTACCTACATACCAATCAAAATGCACCTACAGGTGCCATCATAGGACTCATCATGTTGGAAGGAAAATTTTAAGCTATGTAAGGTACTTGACAATTAAAAGAGACTATTTTTGGGTTTTTAGAAGAGTTTTAAACTCATAAGATCTCACAAAACATGTTCATTGTACACTCTCAGACTTACTACCTATATGTAAAAATGTCTACCTACAAGTCATAACATAAAGATATAGAGGTGATTGTATGGAGAAATTGAAGCATGATGAACCATAACTTAGAGTCCTAGTAATTGTGGAGATAATGATAGACATAATTAAAGATAGAGGTTTGAGAAAGGAAGTGTAAACTACCTCTAAATATGAGATAACTAAGTTTAGGGATCTAATCGCTAAAGGGTGAAAACAAACGTCCAAGCCTTTTTATGGATATCTTACAACAGGGTTGTCAAGTGGTTTGAAGCTTATAAATGTGTTTTCCTAGTATAAAATACATAGGAACATGACTCTAAAATTTTTTAAGGGAATATTATTAATGGATATTGGTAGTGGAGAGACCTAAAGTTTCCCTTTTATGCATTGAATTCAGGAAGCACCTACATGATTTGGAGATGTAAGATGACTTTAGCACCAAAGGTTTCAAATGGAGTATACCTTCATGATTTAAATATATTATTAATATTAAAGTCATATAAATGAGAAAAAGTATCATAAAAAATAGGTTCATATGCATAGTTTTGTCCTCATAAACACCTACATGCATATCTTGGTCTAAAAAGACCACCTATAGCTAACTATAGGAATACATAGTCTATGACTCATGCCTAAACATGTAAATTAAGTATATGAGGGAAATTTTAAAGGTTTAAAATTAAATCCTAAGACTTCATGAGGCCCAAATATTTTGTGAAATTTATCCCAAGTAGGATCTTCATAAACAGGGTCTTCCTCATTCAAACATAGTTGATTGTGTTTGACTGAGAAAGGGTAGAGAGAAAAAAAGGTGAAGCCTTTTGATGAGAAAATAACCCAATGTGAGACAAAGGAAAAAAACACTTACCAATTACCTAATAATTTTTTAATATGTCTAATTAAATGTTCTAAAGTTAAATTCAAGCTATTAATATCTACCGGTGTCCCTTCCAAGGCAAGAAACACAATCAACATCACATTCAACCTTGACCAGTCAGGGGGTATAAAGAAGTATGTAAAAATTTAAGGTGATTAGAATACCTAGGATACATTAAAAATTATATTAATGTTTTAAAGAGGATATTGATATGTAAAACAAGCAAAGGAAGGACCTTGAGCAAGCAACATACAATCCACATCTTGGAACCCTACACAATCTGCCTTTCCTAGAATTTTTTTTGGTTTTTGGGAGAGTTGGCATGTCATATGACCTAAAAAATAAATAAAATTTTATAAAAATAACCTATTTAAATTTAATAATCCCATAAAATGTTCATTTGGTTTATGGAAATAGTTAAAGTGCCTTATGTTTTGTCTCAGATAGAGGACACTTCCCTTAGGTGCACACCCTAGAGTCTTGAAAAAAGGAGATAGAAGGGTAGGTTAGAAGGTGATAAGACCTTTAAAAAAGGTGTGTTTATTTGAAAAAAACCAAATAAAACATGTAAAACCAATCACATAAGGAGGAATCTCAATAGGGTGTCTTGGATCATAGGGGTTACAGTCAGACCTATCAGGTAGGGTTTAAGCCTAAGGCCAAATGGGAAGTCACTTACACTTATATCATGAGATATGATTCCTATCCTATTGGAGAATGTTTATAAGGTAATTTTATATTTTTAAAATTCTCAATAATGTATAAGAATCACAAGAATATCATATTTTGGCTCAAAGATAACTCAGACCTATGTAAAGTGGAAGAACAAGCTTGATAGGCCAAGTTGAATTGCTCACATCTCCATTGAGTTTTTGCATGAGAATATAGGAATTTTGGATAATTTTATAAGGTGATTGAACATAATTATTGTGATATTTTTTATCATTTCCAACATTTCATCTTTATGAACAAAAATTAAGAGTGAAAACTGCCTAAAACCCTTGCGAACCCTCAGTCAAGACCTGACAAAGGAAATGAAGTTAGAAAGATACTCAAATGGAATATTTGGCCAAAAATGATGATTTGAGGTTATATATGACCCATTAAATCTCCATATGATCATGATGAATTGTATGGAATCTGTATGAATAGGGTACAAAATTGCTCTTTTTGATTATTTTTTGCATTGTGCAAGTTTTAGGAGGTTTCAAGAGATGAAATCAAGTTTGGGAGGAAATATATAATTTTAAAAACTAAATATGGCCATAAAAATATTTTAAAAAAATCATAAGTGTTCAAAAATTAGCTGTCATTTTAGCCACTCAAAACTGACATAATGAAAATGATAGTGAGAAGGGTTAAAAGCTTCAAGTGGGTTTATTTTAATGTGTGCCTGATGCTTCTAAGGACATGAAGGGTCTTAATAAGTGTCATAAAAAAACTTGTATGGATTTTCATGTAAAAATAAAGCCAAATTGTAGGCCAAGTGTGTGGGGCGTGTGAAAGAGGAGTTTTCTAGAGTGCAGGTAGCTATAACTCATTTCTAGATGATTCTAGATGACCAAAACTACAACCAATGCATAGAAAGGAATATCTACAACCATTCACTCTCATTCCAATCATAAAACCTATCCCTAATTAGTTTTATCATGTTCAAATAGGTCCAAATCATGAAGACAATTTTTTGAGATAGAATGCGAACTCTTACGCCACATTTCAAGAGTTTCATGACTTGGGGTGACACTTGTGCTTCCTAACCTTGCATGGTTCATTTCACATCCTCTTGTCATGCAAAATTAAATCATTTTTTTATCTTGACAAGTTTCCTTGTGACATTTGGACTTCTCTCTTCTTGTCTCTTTCTCAAGTTTTATAAGAACTAACCATTTTGGCCTTTGTAATTTATTCTCCACCCGAGTATGGCAAAGCCCTACTCATTTTCATACCATTCGATCAATAAGAAGACTTATTTTTACCTCTTCCATGACTTTTCATAGTGTGTTTTACTTATATGATTAATATTTCTTAGTGATAACTATTATTTCCTTAGCATGTTATCTCATTATCTCACCTATTTACAATTGTAAAGCTTCTTATTGCAAGGCATGTGAAGTGTTTTATGATTTGTCAAGGTTGATATAGTTAGTTTATTCACTAGGGACATTGAAGGCCTCTTTTCTAGTCCTCCTATCCTAAACATTCATCCATAACCTCATAATGTAATATTGATGTAAGAAGATGCAGATTGGAGAAGTGTATGTTTGGTTCGTCCCTTATTCTCATGTGTAACATGTAGTTGGTTGGTAGTCATCAACTAATTTGGTGTATCACCTCCCTTAATATAGTTTTCTTTCAATTTTATCTCTCCCTTTTCCCTCACAAGTTTAGGTATAGTAGTGATTTACAAGTGGTACATCAAGGGAGCTAGCCATATTAGAGATTCACCTCATTCTTAGGCTCACCCACAGCCTAGATGTGTTTCAATTGTGCCACTTAGATGAGGAGAGCTGAGACATCTCCTCAAAGGGTGAAAATACAAGTGACAATAATTACTTCTATTTTCTAGGTACTACATATGTCATCTATATTAGTGTATTCAATTTTATCATACATACATGCTTTACTTGTTATCTTTAAGTGTTTGTAGATTATGACGAGACTCAAATCCTCCACATAGATCCATATTTGCTACTATTAACCCATTGGAGGCATATACATAGATACACATATTCAACATTGATACATTCACCCATTGGGGGCATTATACTACACAACTTTTGATTTTATAGGTTATATGATTCTATACTACACTATATTTTAACTAACTACTACTATAGACTCAGCGTATGTATATCTTTACTCTTATTTATATATTTGTACCACAAGTTCATGCACACTTTCATTTCTAGTTTTCCTAGTTGAATATTTGATGCAAGAGCATCTAGCAAGGACTAGTTGAATAAGCCTTGGATAGGCATTAGCCTAAGCAATTATATAAGTTTACCTCCAAGTTATATTTTCAAATATAATACTTGTCATGTGGAGGAGAAATAAGGACTAAATATATTTCGTATGGATTTATTAGTTGTCAAAGGATTTCAATAATCCTATTATTGTTGTAATCATTCACGGATGGCGTGGAATCAAGTATAGTTGAAGAATTCCCTTATTAGATGAATAGTTGAGTCTTTATCGAACAATGCAAGATTCAAGGAGATTTGATTTCCTTATTGATGAATCTGTTGGACCAGCCATAAAACAAATCAACTACAAGTATAGCTAGCACTTACCCTTGGAGAGTTCATTAAGGAGGATGAGAGGTACGTAGAAGAAAAGAAAAGGAGGATCTCCTTTAGGGAGAGGAGGAGAAGGTCTGCATAAAAGACACAAGCCCTATTTTGCCAAGTGAGAATAGAGTCTACTTTGAGAATGTGATAAAGGGCAATCTGACTTATGGACAGCTGGCTGGAGTTGCGGGCTTGAGCAGCAGGAGCTATTTTTTTTTGTGGTTTCTTGTGATATTTTGATGTTGGGTTTGTTTACAAGCAGTTTGTTCTGTCTCTGTTTGAATCTCCTAATTGTAACCCTGTTGCTAATGAAGATGTTCACATGCAAATCGAAATGCCATTCGATCGATTATCTCAGACTCTTCCTCGTAAAGCTTTTGTGAAAGAGAATGATTTTCCCAGAAGATCTGTCTAGTAGTGCAAGACCAAGAAATGGGGAAGTTTGTTCCAGTAAGGGATTAGATAAAGGTGCCATGCAGATGTGAAGAGGCTCCAGTAAAGGAACGTGACCACAGTACACACACACACACACATATATATGTCCTACCTGGATGCAGAGATAAACACATATTTGTAGCCTGTTGAAAGCACAGAGAGGTTTCATGGGTTCGTTGAAATCTTAGACTGCAAGTCTAGATGTGTTATAGAGAATCAAGACAAGTAGGAGAGATGAAGCGTGGTGTGAGAGTTCATTGAATTCCTTGATAGAAATGGAAATTGGTTCCAGTTGAGTTGAAATAGTTGAGACAAAAAGAATGATGGTGGCGTAACTCTTGGCTGAGCTGAAGAAAAGAAACGAGTAGAATAGAATTTGATAGCAATGGCGTTAATGCATTTTGAGAAAAAGGCAGCTTCAGGAAGGTAGTGGAAGCTTCAAGATTTGATAATTTGTCTACTTGGGATTTTATAGACCCGATCATATTTTATACACAGAGGCCCATGTGGCATATGACTGTGAACATTGCATATGTAGACCTGTAGATCAGACAAAATTTGTAAATGGGTCATGTCCTTTTATTTTGGTCCTTTGCAGAGAGTGGTTCATTTAATGATGTTTTAGATTGCCTATTTTGTAAGGCTTTTGCCTATGGAAAATGAATGAAGTAGCCCGTGCCTATATAGGAGGATGTAATCATAGTCCTTATTATTGAAAGGCTTGAATCTACGGACTGTGTAGGAAAAGGAAAATCTACGGACTCTGCAGGCTTGAATCTACGGACTGTGCAGGAAAAGGAAAATATACAGTCTTTGCAGGGTTAGTTTTATGATTTTTGTATGTAAGGGATGTATGTGTCTAGTATAAAGGTTTTAAAATTGAGTCCCTGGTGGTAGTCTTATGACAGCACACCATTTTGGTATTAGAGCTTGAAGCTCTTGGGATTTGTTGAGAAAAGGTATGAGTAACTTTGATATTTGATTTGAGTTTATTGTGTTTGTGAAGTAAACAGGTGAAGAGGAAGGCAACCAAGCCATTAAGGCTTAAGAGGAGAAGAAGCCAAGGAAGGCTTAGTGAAGAGCCAAGAGAAGCTCTAGAAGAAGAGCATAGTGAATTGCTCAAGAAGAAGAAGAAGATCCAAGAAGAAGCTTGGATAGTTTTCCAAAAGACTAAGGTGAAATAGACTTAGGTGAGGTAAAGGATGGAGTTTGAAGAATTGAGAAGAGAAGCTTGGAGAAGCTCTAGAAGAAGAACAAGTGAATGCTCAAGAGAAAGATCCAAGGTAAAGTAAACTTGGATTTGTGATTTGTGTTTGATGAAGTGTTGTATAAAGAGTTGCTGCAGGATTGAGAAAAGGATCAAAAGACTAGGATGCAAAAGGCCTAGGTGAGATCAAGGAGATTGTCAAAAGACCAGTCAAGGAGAAAGGCTTGGGTGAGACAAGTGGACCTGAAGGGATCAAGAGACCAAGGTGGAAAAGACTTGGGTGAAGATCTCAAAAATGGAAGTACTGTTGAAGGCACTACAGAGCAGCAAGGTACATGAGGGCACTAAGAAGAAAACAAACATCCAAAAGAACAAAGGTATGAACAGTATTGAAATTGATAAAGAGATTGCTAGTTTGAAAAGAGATTTAGCTGAGTTTGCAAATAGATGAGTCTTAGATGTAGATGGACAAGCAAACATGGGTATGGTCAATGAGGAAGAGGTTGAAGTGGCCAATTGATATCCTAATGAAGAGGAGAAGAAGGCAAAATGAGATTGCCAAGAAGAGAGAAGCCCATAGAGGCTTGAAGAGTATGAGTAGGTTGCCAAGTGAGCAACAAGAGAAAGAGGTGGAGAAGAAGGTTCTCATTGATGAGAACAAGAGAAGAGAAGAAAGAAAAGATGAAGTGCCAGGAAGAGCACTTGGAAAGATGAGAATGTCCATTAAGAGGACACTCATGGAGACATTATGGTCTCTTGTTTTTATATCTAATGCTATCTTTGCATGGGTAATTTTAGGTATGAGCAGCCTTATGAAGGTCAAGAGAAGGGCCTTGAAGAATGAAGAGATTAGTGCAAGAGAAGACACCAAGTACACAAGTGAATGTGTAGAAGAAAAGAAAAAGTTTGTTGTTAATGATAAAGAAGAAGAGATGCATTGGTTAATGCATGAGGAAGAGATGGAAGATGAAGATGACTTTCATGATACCATTGAATGCCAAGAAGAGGTGAGAGAATAGCCAAGCACAAAGGAAGAGAAAGATTGCTCCATGGATCAAGCTATCCAAGAGGTAAATGAAGTGTTAAGACCTGATTTTGATTGTTATTGTGAGTATGAAGCTACTAATGTACAGGTGCAAGAGTTAAGGAAGATGATAGAGCCCTTAAAAAGAGAATTTAACCATGGATATGTAATGCCTAAATGGATGGTGAAGCACACAAGCAAGCAACAAGTAAGCAAGCAGGCAAGTTTACCTTATAAGATTGATTTTTCTCATATTCCTAATATGAATGTAGGTGTGCAAGAAAATAAAAGGACAAACAAGGTTGGTTTTTCAGTATTGTCAAAAGAGCATGAATACAGGATACCTAAATGGCTTATGAAGTCAAATGATAAGAAGGAGAAACAAGTATGGGTGCCTAAGAAGGCAAAAAGTGAAGAAGATGTGAGTGTTGAGATAACAACACCAAGAAGTCAATGGAAGAGGATTGAAGGTGATTTAAGCAACCAAAGGCATGAGGATACAAAGATGAAAGGTAAGTTAATTGCTTGAAATGAATGTGATAATGATATTTTTGAATCATTTAATGATATTTTTATGGAAAATGAGGAATGTAAAATGTCTATGAGGACTAATATTCAGCAAGGAGAGAGTTCCAAGAAGATGGATGATGAAAGTGGAAATGTGAAATCAGTTCACATGTTTGAAAAGATCAAGGAGACAAAAAGTAAGGATACTACAATTGTATTTGATAAGTATATTGATGTTGATGAAGAAGTTGAATTGTATGAAGAAACCATAGAGTGGATGAATGTATTTATAGAGGGTGAAAGACAATTTGGTCCTAAGTTTGATATAGGACATGAATATTTGGACGAGCTTGTGTTGAGTGAAGAGTTGAAGAGGATAGAAGAGTTGTTTAATCCTCCAAAAGAGTTGTGTAGAGGCACATATCAACATGATGGCACCATTGATCAGATGGGAAATGAATTGAGGCAAGAGCTAAGAAAAGATGAGATAAGAGATGAAGGGCAAGTAATCCTTAAGAAAGAAAGACCCAAGTTTGATGAAGAGAATGGTGAGATAGATGAGAGCTCACTAAGGGAAGAAATGAGAATGTTGGAAGAGCTCTTTAGTTATTCAAGAGAACTACATACAAGTACAAGCCATGGTGAAGACACCATTGAGAAGAGTGAAACAAGACAAGATCAAAGCAAAGAGGTCAAGACAATTTTGATCAAGGAGCAAGAATGTGAAGACAACCAAGAGGATTCATGGCTTAAAGATTTTGATTCTAAGGTGGCTTTGATTGTTTTGTATGCAGGTATGAAGGTTGCTAAAGTGAATGACATACATGAGTCATTGGAGAAGCTCATGAAACAAGAAGAACAACAAGAAGATCTAGAAGACATGTATGAAGATGAAGAAGCATGGAAGTGGGAGATGGCACCTGGGAAAGAAATGAGAAGAAGGACATATCTAAAGAGGAAGAAAAATAAAATGAAAGATAAATATTATCAAAGGCAAACACCAGCATTGGCATTCACAACAAGACCTTGGGATCTAGGCATATAGTGAAGACTAATGAATGGAGGAAGCATCTCATTTGAACTAAGGTTCAAATCTTTTCTAGAGGGAGAGTATGATACAGGAGCATCTAGCAAGGACTAGTTGAATAAGCCTTGGATAGGCATTAGCCTAAGCAATTATATAAGTTTCCCTCCAAGTTATATTTTCAAATATAATACTTGTCAAGTGGAGGAGAAATAAGGACTAAATATATTTCGTATGGATTTATTAGTTGTCAAAGGATTTCAATAATCCTATTATTGTTGTAATCATTCATGGATGGTGTGGAGTCAAGTATAGTTGAAGAATTCCCTTATTAGATGAATAGTTGAGTCTTTATAGAACAATGCAAGATTCAAGGAGATTTGATTTCCTTATTGATGAATCTCTTGGACTAGCCATAAAACAAATCAACTACAAGTATAGATGGCGCTTACCCTTGGAGAGTTCATTAAGGAGGATGAGAGGTACGTAAAAGAAAAGAAAAGGAGGATCTCCTTTAGGGAGAGGAGGAGAAGGTCTACATAAAAGACACAAGCCCTGTTTTGCCACATTTGAGAATAGAGTCTACTTTGAGAATGTGATAAAGGGCAATCTGACTTATGGACAGTTGGCTGGAGTTGCGGGTTTGAGCAGCAGGAGCTATTTTTTTTTGTGGTTTCTTGTGATATTTTGATGTTGGGTCTGTTTACAAGTAGTTTGTTATGTCTTTGTTTGAATCTCCTCCTGATTGTAACCCTGTCGCCAATGAAGATGTTCACATGCAAATCGAAATGCCATTCGATTGATTATCTCAGACTCTTCCTCATAAAGCTTTTGTGAAAGAGAATGATTTTCAAAGAGAATGATTTTCCCAAAAGATCTGTCTAATAGTGTAAGACCAAGAAATGGGGAAGTTTGTTCCATCAAGGGATTAGATAAAGGTGCCATGCAGACGTGAAGAGGCTATAGTAAAGGAACGCGACCATAGTACATACATACATACATACATACATACATACATATATATATATATATATATATATATATGTCCTATCTAGACGCAGAGATAAACGCATATTTGTAGCCTATTGAAAGTACAGAGAGGTTTCATGGGTCCATTAAAATCTTTGACTGCAGTCTATACGTGCTATAGAGGATTGGGACAAGTAGGAGAGATGAAGCATGGTGCGAGAGTTCATTGAATTCCTTGATAGAAATGGAAAGCGGTTCTAGTTGAGTTAAAACAATTGAGACAAAAAGAATGATGGTGGCATAACTCTTAGCTAAGCTGAAGAAAAGAAATGAATAGAATATAACTTGATAGCAATGACATTAATGCATTTTGAGAAAAAGGCAACTTCAGGAAGGTAGCGGAAGCTTCAAGATTTGATAATTTGTCTACTTGGGATTTTTGAATGCTGAGTGAGTATCATTTATAGGACTGAGACATTCTTTTATATACCCGAGCATATTTTATACATAGAGGCCCGTGTGGCATATGACTATGAACATTGCATATGTAGACCTGTAGATCAGACTGAATTTATATATGGGTCATGTCCTTTTATTTTGGTCCTTTGCAGAGAATGGTTCATTTAATGACATTTTAGATTGCCTATTTTGTAAGGATTTGGCCTATGGCAAATGAATGAAGTAGCCCATGCCTATACATGAGGATGTAATCACAGTCCTTATTATTGAAAGGCTTGAATCTATGGACTGTGTAGGAAAAGGAAAATCTACAGACTTTGCAGGCTTGAATCTACAGACTCTGCAGGGTCAGTTTTATGATTTTTGTATGTAAGGGATGTATGTGTCTAGTATAAAGGTTTTAAAATTGAGTCCCTAGTGGCAGTTTGATGACAACGCACCAATATTCCATTATTATATGTCTCTAAGCCACTTCCTTTCACTGTATGTATGATTTGGACATGTGCCCATGTCCTTGTGTGTGTCTTATTGATTGTGTATGAAAAAATTTGAGCATGTCCTTGTATGTATTTATTTCTTAAACTTAGTGACATGTGTCCATTTCCCTTGTATTATGACCCCTTAGCATGCATTGTGTGCCTCATATGTTTATATGTATGTATTATTGCTATGACACTTGTCTCTTACTTGTTGCTTTCATACTCAGTTTATGATGTCATGAGGGACCTCATGCATCTCCCCTTCCTTATTGGGTGCTTTAATGTACATCATACCCCATCCCCTAAGTAGTTTACACATATTATACTCATATTTGTTGTTTATATACATGCTTACATTATTTTATCTATCTTGAAAACCTCGTGAATGTTATATCTAACATACATTGTATATTACTAAATTATTCTCAACCAAATTTTACATTCTAATGTCATGTATACACATTATATTAGTTTATCACGTAGATATCATATATTCTTAGTCTAACACACATGATGCATAACTTTTATTTTGAGGACAATTATTGCAAAGGTTAAATAAGTCCCCTGAAAATAAGGGGCATTCACAAGGTTTGTTAAAGAGATTAGGCCATCCTAGTTCACTTAAATCATAGTTTTTATCATGAAGACACAAATTGAAGAGCCCAAATTTAGTAAAATATAGTGAAAAATAGTCACACCTAGATCAGTCTCATTTTTACACATAAACAACAGATTTGGTCAATAGTGAAACATAAAGGACACTAGCATAGTGAACTATTGACCATGGGACTGCACTATTGTCCAGTATCCCTAGAAATATGAAATTATGAAATTTATATAAATGTACAATAGGTACAATTTAGGTTTACACAATCTCAGTCACATAATATCATGTATGTTTAATATATATTTAATTTTTACATAGAGTACATAGGTTTTCTTAGATTGGGGGAATCTTGCATGGCATGATTACTCTCATTTCAATTTTATATGTTCATATACATATATTACTATAACTCAATATGGAATCCATATAAAATATCAAAATTTGGCACACGTGCCTAGCACATTATTTTTATATTCTCAAATTTTCACCAATTGCTTAGATGGAATGGTAGTTCCATGTCATTATATATGTTGTATATTCCAAACACCATTTTAATTTGTTTTGTTCTAGGATTACACCATATTGATGCCTCATTCCACCTATAGCAGTTGGCATTCCTGAGTGGCCCCTGAGTTATTTTACATTTAAAAGTTATTGAATGGCCCCTAAGCTATTTTACGTTTCAAAGTTTTTGAGTGGCCCTAGAGCCTTATTACATAATTTCATTTACATCAAATAGTTTCAAATTTAGATTCATACACTAAACATGGATAGGTAATGATAGATTCATATCCTACTTGATTTATTGAGCCACCTACATGAGAGGGTTGGAAACCTCATTAGTTCAATCCAAGTTATTCATAGGCTATTATCCACCAAGTAGGGGTGGACAATGATGGATTTAAGGCTAGCTTTAATTATTGAGCCACCCACACATGAGGATTAATAAATCCATAAGCTCAGTCTATCTTATTCACCATTTGATCACCATCTACCCACATAGAGGTTGTCACCAAGTTTTTGCATTGGTTTACATACCCAATGAGGTGTATTCATTCCTTTCCTCTTTCTCTCATCTCTTTACTCAATTTTGTCTTTACTTTGATATTTCTTAAGTAAAACCTAATTTATTCATGTTTCATTTGCATGACACGTAATGAAGCACACTTTATAGACTCATACCCAAATTCATGAGCTTCACCACATAGGTAAGTCTAGGTACATTTATTTTTAATTTATCTTAGTCAAATCACTTTGTTACATTTATAGAATAAAGTGAGGGGATGCAGTCATCTAAAATGTCATTTTAGTGCAATGAGTATCACTTGAGACCACATTATCATTAGCTTAGCCTTAGACCTATCGTAGAGTCTCTCTTGATCATTTTATATCTTTTTTATGAGTCTAACCCATTCCTAGATATATTAAATTTAACATCAAGCCTTCACTTAGGCACCTAGGTCCCTTTTTTACCCATTCTTTCCACTTGGACATTAGTGTGACCCTTTGGACAATAATTCACTACACTATTAGCAAAGTGGAAATGCTAATGTCCCCTTGATATCTTCAACCCCAGTAGATATCTTTTCATTTCTCAAAGCACCTTAGGGTCAGCTTGAACCCATTTCATGTCTCGATAAGCACCATAATTCTATATATTGTCTACTTTCATTCATTTATCCCCATATGGAAATGAGATACAAATACTCATAAAAAAATCATAAATAATTATGAAAATAAAGGTCATTGATCTGTATTATTCCCTACTTATACATATACCCATCCATATTAGCCTAGAGCTCAAATTAGTCATATTTATAGTCTCAAGTCACACTCAAAGCACTCAAATTGACACTCATACTAGAATTCACTTACACTTGCACCAACATTTAGATTAAGATAACTACATTGAGCTTGATCCCATTTCAAGGTAATAGTATGTAGGAAATGATCAACACATGGGGTATTGAGGTCACTTCTAACCTACCATACTAATGTAACTCTTTTTATATTTGTGCTCCTCAAATACCCTAACAAATATGGAGGCTTAGGGTTTCACATTAAAATTAGTCAAAGTAGGGAATAAACAATGATCTAGCATTCAGTCACACATGCACATGATCCTTAGAACTAGGCAAAGGTCCACCCAAGAGCTCATTATTTATACTACATAGGGAGATTATCATGGCATAGAGGACACTAGCATAGTAAACTATTGACCAGATGACCATAATCCTATCCAAGAGGGTTTTTAATACCTATTTCCTATTGGTGACACTTTGCACTATTCCTACACTAGTTTCCAACCTACCACTTATCTATCTCAATTAGTTTTCTAGCTAAGTACACCTTTTATAGTTCATTTATATTTATAGAATAAATAGAAAAATTAATTAGTTTAGAAATAAATGATTGTTGATATTATTATATTTATTATTCCAACACTTAAATAACCTAGGGTTTTACATTCCATAGTTATAAAAAAAGGTTAAATCACCTACTCTTAGATAAAATGTGGATTCATGATATAGAGGCTATACCATATATGTTACATTGACATGAAAACATTATGCCTGAGGGATGTTTAGATACATGTCCTATAGATAATGAATCTTTCAAGTATTGTAAAGTTTTGAAACATAGTGATGGATGGAATCCAAAACCTGATGTTGTTTATTCCTCCTTAATACCTCCATCAAAAGCCATACTAGTGAAAATAATACATATATATGAATATGGAGATAATATCAAAGATAATTAAAAAGGAGCCAACTCAAAATTCATTACTTAATCAATATCCAATAAAAGATCCACCACAAATGTCAAAATCACAATAAGATGAGATCCTAGATCTTTCTTTGTTATTAATTTCAAAAGAGCATGATCAGATATTTATGGATGAAGATGATAGTGATGGGGATGACAAATACATTAGAATGAACATAAATGATCGTTCATATCATCTAAGTTTTACACCCATGGGTCCAAGAAATTATTCAAATGATTCAAACATTAGAATCATTTCTAAATCCAAAGAATCCCTTTATGCACCATCCAAGTTAGATAAAGGGAATGAATCCCTTTAAGACAATTATGAGGATGTAACTAGAAATACTTACAATTTTAGTTTACAATAGAAGTATTTCATGATAAACACTCCATTAAAATATTTTTTTGTGAGATGTAATATAAATTTAGCATAATAGGCACAACACATTTTAAGATGTATCAAAGGTGACTGTCCTATGTTTCTCCAAAATTTAGTAAACAACATATAACTCATGGATACAAAACCTTATATCTATAATATATACTAAGAATAATATTATAGATGTTAATTGACAAGAATTTGATTATTATACCTTCCACACGACATATAATTATGGGTCAATTATCACATTAATAAGGGAAGTAATTTATTTAGCTATCATAGAATAACTTGGCACAAAATAAAATTTATGTGGCATTATATAATAATGTTCATATTTTTAAGGATGAAGGGATCACACAATTAATAAAATATAGAATAATAAACCAATATTTGTTTCTAAAAAGACGTAATACAAGAACAAAACATGTAGAGGGTACAAATGTTCAAGAAAGGATCCATTCACTATTCAAGTATATATTGAGGGTAGTTATTTTCAAGAGGTTCAAATTAATGAAGAAGAAGGGAAAACACATGAAAAAATCCCATTTTACATTAGTTAGGTCACAAGATATATGAATTTCAACATGTTATATATTCAATGAGTTTATAGGTCATATTACAATATTTATTTATTTTAGGCCACATGTTGTGGATACATTCATATTTTTGATGTGTATCACACAAAAGTTTCAAGTCACACTTGAAAAATAATGGTTATAGCAGATGCAAGACAGATTCAATATTCCAAATAAGTGTATTATGTTCATGTTTGAATGTAATATAATCAATATTACCATAATGAAAATAATAAGCACCAAAATATCAAATAATAAAGGGAAATATAAATGAAACTATTTCATAAGACAACATGTGAGCCCTCATACATGGGGAAGAAAATGTAATACAATGCATTATATCCATGAAAGAGAAAATGGGAAGATGAAGATGATATATGTACCAAGGTCTAATGATGTTAATGATAATTACATATAGACATTTGACACAATGGATGTAATATTAGGACAATGAGCTTCACATATTTCATAATATTAAAAAAATTAAAATCAAGACCTATGCGTGACATGTTTTGGTAGTGGTATGATTGATTAATGTATTATATGGTATTAAAAAATGATTTTGATAGTATACATGAGTGTGATTTAGGACATACAAGTTACATATGATACATAGACATTTAGATATGGGACATTCATTGCACACATGGTATAACTTTGTACATTGAGGGCATGCCTACATTGGGATCATCTTGGTATGTTTTATAGATTAAATCTTTATATGACCATTATCTTAATTATATTAATATACTTCGACTATTTATACACAACTTGCTCTTGTATATAGTCTTTAGGGTGCTATATTAAATGGACATTATCCTTTTCTATGGTAGCTAATGAAATGGATTGATTATGTAGACTATAATTAATTATTCTATGTGTGTTTTATGTTGATGCTCCATTGAAGGTGTGATCATTAATCATGTGATATAATGTGTGATTATTGATGTTCATTATATTGTGTGTTCTATATGTGACCATTGATGTGTATTACATTGTGTGTTGTCTTGCATGTTCCATGGGTGAATTGATTGTGTTTTATTACATTATGCATCAATGGTGTCAAGTATACTTTAATTTATGTCATAGAAATGGTTTATGTGTTGAATTAGAGTCAATTTAGAGTTTGAGTGCTTTTATGATTCATGATAATGTTTTTTATGCGTATGTGTATGGATACATATATGATTATTATTGAGTTTGGTGTCATGATTACTATCATTGATTTTTATATTTTATAGGATGTCATGATTTCTATCATGCATATTATACATGGATTATTATTAAGTTATTTAGTAATTTATGATTTGTTGATATATCTACCTGACATGACACATTTTTACCATTGCCTTAAATTACATGTTTCATATGTGCATAAGTGATGAAATGTTCATATGATAACATATATTATCATTTTATAACACATGTTTTACATGCTTATATATATATATATATATATATATATATATATATATATATATATATTGTAATGTGTATAAATATTTTATTTTGAGATGAGTGATTTATAGGCTTAATACCTTACCTTCAAAGGGGAGATATAGTGGGATTGTCTTAGATAATTAGGATTTTCCAAAGAGATGATGCATATTTTGGGTCATATTATGTGATTTAGATTAGGAAAGATTGATAAATTGAGGTGTATATGATGCATATATATTTCATTTAATAGGTTTATGAGGAACACTTGACATATATTAAATTATGAGACAAATTGCATGGATCAAATTAATTAGGTTTATCATACTGATAAGATTGAGCAAAAAAAAATACAAATTATGGCATTTTATATCATAATTAGTATAGATGATTAAGGTTTTGGGACATGAATGTTGTTAATGTACACACTTTTATACTTTTATAATGATATCAATGGTACTCATAACCATTTTGGTTCTAAATTTTTCTTGAAATGGTTTATTAATAGTTTTAAATTGACATACAAAATTGGTTTAGGGTTCCAAAAAAATAGTTATTGCTATCAATTAGGAGTGCTACCCTTGTGAGAATGTGTGCTACTTCCCACTCTTGCTAAAATAATGGAATCTTTCTTAAGTGTGGGTGATTTTGGAAGGGAAAGAATATCTAGATAGAGGGTTTTTTCCCTTGATACACTCACTAAATCTGATCATAATTGTAGTAACTACTAATTTTTGACTAAGGGAAAGGGTGAAAGGATACTGCTTGCATTAGAATGGAAATAAAAATCTTAGACTAAAGGTGGTGTATTAATGTATATGACCAATTTTACTTGAAATTGACACTCTTAATAAGGATATAAGCTTGCACACATTATATTTACTTCAAGTATATGACTTTTACAATAATGTTTTATACAAAGGACTTAGAAAACTCACTCTTTGCATGGAAGGAATGAAAGGTTATTGAATTCTCATCCAAACTTAGACTAATATTGATATAGAAACTTGGTATAAATTTTATAATTCAAATATATTGTATTAATTTACAAAAACTATATAATAACATATTAAAACTACTGATTCACAATGTTATATCAATGACAATCATCATACACTTCACACAAAACCTAAAAATAGAGGAAAAGAGCTTCTTATTTCTTCAAGAGGTGAGTACAAAAATTTGAAAGCCTTTCAACATATCCAAATAAAAAGAATGATAGTATAATTCTATAAAAGAGAGTAAAAATATAAAATAATAGGATAGAGGAGATAAAGTAGCCCCAAAATAGGGATGACTAGCTTTGTCTTCAAACCCCTTAAATTGTTACATAGTGTTTCCTACAATTTATCTTTTCACTCCTTCCCAAAATTGGAATAGAGGTAGAGTAACATTTATTAGAGAAACATCAAAAGGTATTCATCATGATTAACCAAGCTTGACAAATTTGAATATGCCTATATCCTTACTTGCATACCCTATTTACTAAGTTACATGTCCTTTCTTGATCAATGAGTCTTCCTCCTTGAAAATAAGTCTTTAAGTATTCATTAATCCCTCCATTTAAAACTTATCCTAATCTATTTATGAGGTCTCTCCACCTTACTTAGGCTGTTATAAGGATCCTTGAAGCATCTTTGAACCTTTCAACTTGCTAGGCATAGGAGGGAAATAAGGTCTTCTTAGGAGTGTTAGAGAATATTTCAACCACTTTGAATGTTCTTTTCAACTAAAAATGACTTATTATTGACCTCCAAGTGACATTTAAGATAAAATAAACCTTTAATAACCTCTTTAATAAATTTTATTCCTTAACTTAGTTGATTATTCTCTTGAACTCCTCCTTAGGTAATGTGACATAAGAAAGAGAAAACTTAGCTTTGATTTGAATCAGGAAAATTTACTCTATGGATGGATTTTAAACATCATTTTAGACCTAAAACAAGACACTTGGAACCAAAAACCCCTCTACAAGATTCAATTTTGTTCCATTTGCTTTATTTTCTACCCATTCTTTGTAACCCTAAAAATAGGTAAACCTCCATGTGCAAAAGAGTGTACATATTATAATAGAAAAATAAACACATTTTTTAGGACCCTCTATCCCCTTATGTCTCCATGCCAATTTTTAGGATCCAAATCTGAGTTTGTCTCTTTTCTACCATTTCTCTCTCTAATTAGACTTAGAAATAGAGATTTGGCCCAAATGGCCACCCATACATGTAAAACATGTTAAAAGTGTTTGATTCACTTTACCTAGCCTAAGACCATGCTTCATGTCAAATTTAAAGATCCAAGGCCTTATATAGATAGGAAAACAATGCAATAGCCATTGGTAAGCCTAGATGCTTATGTATGCTTGAGAGGTAGTTTGAGATGTTTTTCATGAAACTTTTAGGTTTTGGTACTTTGACATGACTTTTTGAGACCTTTAAAACATTTATACAACTCATTACTTGATATTTAAGTCTTTTATTGCACTTATAGGCCTTCATCTAGGTTTCTTAGCTTGCAAAACTTGGTTTTTTTCACATTTTGACTAAGTGGCTAACTTGTAGGGATGGTATAACACTTTGAGAGATTTTAGAATATTTTAGGTGATTTTAGAATCTTTTTCAAGCCCTTATAAGCCTCTATAAATGGTTTAGATGTTACTCCGCAACTTATACACTCATAAACAAGCCTTAAACTACACATTTAGTCTTATAACATATGGTATTGTACTTTCATATGTGAAAAAAACTTAAAATGGAGCTCAAGAGAGTTGTGAATTACATTAGGAGAATTTATTGGTCATATCATGGCATTCAATAATGTTAAGAAACACATTTTCTCCATCGGGTCAGTTATAGATTTTAAGAAGGGTTTAGAGAAGTTTATGGTCTTAGTAATGATTCATAAAGGATAGGGGTCCATTCCAAAAACAAATGAAAATATATTGGAGCCAAGGGACCTCTATAAATCATCCTATGGCCATTTATCACCATGAAACATTTTTAACAAGTTCTAAGCAAAATTCTAACCTACTTGAGCTCTTAGACATGCAAAATAAGGTTTTCAGTCTTCTAGTTGATTGTTCATACAATTATAGAACCCAAAGACCAAACCAATGTCATATGTTTGAATTAATGAACCCCATAAAACACCTCAAGTAAAATATAGACACCATGAAATTTCTATAATAAGTTCTAAGCTCTACAAACTTGCTTCTTGGGTTGGTAGACTATTGTGAGAAGGCTGAGAAAGGTCATTTTGGGTCTTAGGACCTCAAAACACATTTTTATAGAAAATAAGACTCTAAATAGGTTTTCAATGATTCATGACATGATTCACCATGATACTCCATAACACTGACCCTTCAAACAATGAGAAACCTTGACTTCTCACCATTTGAGGGTTTTTATGCAAATTAAGCTTATTGAGTTTAGAGGTTTATTCCTTGACCCTTATTCCATACCATTGAATCAAAACTTGATGGAAATATTTATTAAGTTCATATAAACCTTTATTTTCCATCACACATACAATCTCAATGAGATAAATTTATTCTCTTCACTTTGCTCTAGAGTAGACCTATAGGTATTCAATGGTCTGTATTTCTTGACCGAATCAGCTTAGGCCTATAAATTTTCATTGATTCTAAGTTTATAGTGTTTAAAATGGATATAGGTACCTTAAAAACTTTATCTATCTTTCTCCTCCAACTCTCAAAAAATTATTACACCATCAAAAATATGACTTCTATCCACATTCTCACTCCAAGGAAAGACTGTCTGTAGGTCAGTTGTACTAGCAGTAGGTAAAGTTGTTATTTCCTTAGCCTATTTGAAGAAGGTAAATGTAATAATAAATTTAATAGGTCCTTTACACTATTTAAACTCCTTATAATTTTTTAAAAATATCTAAACCACTCACTCTTCCTCTCACACAAGCTTTTTCATTCACTTAATACATAGGTTGACTGTAACTTCACTTTGCTTGACTGTAACTTCATATGAATTGTGAGTATTTTTTAAAAGGTTTGTTTATTTATATGATTATTTTTAAACTTATATATATATACATATATATATATATATATACATATATATATACATATATATATACATATATATATATGTATATATACATATATATATATATGTATGTATGTATATATACATATATATATATATGTATATATATATGTA